>JALMGJ010000012.1:1200000-1697500 GCA_023362775.1 Charina bottae
GCTTGGATATATGGACATAACATTTGTTCACTAATTTTTAAATATATGTTAATTATTATATTTTATTGTAACCTTACTCATTTTGACTGCAAGTTCATGCTGCAGTGACTTTTAGTGAGTTATTTTCTGAACTCTGCCTCAGAAAACAGTTACTCGTAATGGCCAACATGGTGCAGCTTCAGTTTGTTTACTTCAGTTGCCTAAATTGGAAAGATTCATACACGTTGTTCATTTTTTATGTACAAGGACTTTTTTGTAGTTACCAGGTAGACAATACAATGCTTTCTGCTTCTGCAGATTAGCAAATTTTTCCAGATACTTGCTTCCTAGATACCAATATTGAATCTTGGTGTGGAATTCTGGTTAAGCCTATATGAAATTAAACTTTGTGTAGCATCAAAATAAGCACTTTGTTTGAATAAGGGAGATAAATCAATGAACAAGTGCATTGCCAATAAAAGCATAAATACATAAGCACTTACAAAGCAATTTCCCTTCAGAGAACTGAAGACAGCATATATGACTCTTATCCCACCTCTCCTAAAATCTTACTTCATTCTTGCAGCTCTCTAAGGTAGACTGTAGCTTGAATCATGTCAACTGGATTTCTATTTTCTCAGTGGAAACGTTTCGCTCCTTATCCAAGGAGCTTCTTCAGTCTGAGCAAAGTTGGTAAGGGAATCCTAAATATGTTTCTAGGTAGCTGTGTGACCTTACACCTGGGGTCATGGTTATATTGAGATGTTATTTTAAGTCATCTCAATATAACCATGACCCCAGGTGTAAGGTCACACAGCTACCTAGAAACATATTTAGGATTCCCTTACCAACTTTGCTCAGACTGAAGAAGCTCCTTGGATAAGGAGCGAAACGTTTCCACTGAGAAAATAGAAATCCAGTTGACATGATTCAAGCTACAGACAATTCCACCTGGATGACTGAGAACCTTCATAGACATATCTCTAAGGTAGACTTTGCAGGTTTAAAAAAAATTAAGTAAGGAAATAACTTTTCCTCTTCTGAAACTATTTTTTTAGGATATCAGAAATCAAAGAAGATACAGACAACATCGAAAAGCAGAGTTGGTAAAACTTCAGCAGACACTGAATGCACTCAATTCCAAGAAAGCTTTTTACGAAGATCAAACAAATTATTACAACACCTACATTAAAACGTGTTTAGATAATTTGACAAGAAAGTGAGTGAAATCTTTTTTATTTATAAAGAAAATGCTTTCCACCTGTCATAACAAAGGTTTGCATTGCTGTTATCTGTAGACCTTATTAAAATCAAAACTATACTGTGCTAAACATGATAGAAAATAAATAACTGAACCTTTTAAATATTTAAACAAATCTGTAGGACATTGGCCCTACAGATGCTGCTAATGAACCTCTCAACACAGGCCACGCTGAGACTATTGAAAATTGTTTTCATCATTATCTGGATGGTTCCATCTTTAGAATGGAACAGTTTGGGAACCACTAGGGTGCTGTGAAAAAATGACTGAGACACTCTGGGTGCTGTGACCGGAAAAGTTTGGGAACCTCTGGTGTAGAGTCATTCTGTATGTTTTCAAATAAGCAGCTTTATGTGTAAAGCAAGTGATCTGCTCTAGGAGCTCTTGTAAGGGCTTCTAGGAGCTGTGATTACGCAGGGACGGTTAGTTTGTGTCCTTTAGATGCAGCCTCCAGAGCACCCTGCTGCATTCATGCTGATGAAATTCAGCACCAAAATGGCTGGCCTCTGGTGGTGCCATTTTAAATTAAAAAACAGTAAAAAGGGAGTGGATGTATCATGCCCTGCAAGTTAAACACATAATTTACATTCTTAAAATCTCCAACCCTAAAAACAAAACAGTTCTCTAGTAACTACACTGTGTCATAGGACACAATCCTGTGGTCCTAGGCCAAAGTATTTTTTAAAGAATATATCCCCTTCCACAGACTGAAAAAAATTGCCTGTACCTTACATTCCTGAAGCACATAATTAATTATCTGTATCATTGCACAGCCTTTTTTCCTGAAAGCCCTGAGATAGGGTCAAGTCTTTGGGTATCCTATCCCAGAAGTGAAACATTTCATCCAGGCAGCCAGACATTCTGCAGCTCCTGGCTCACAAAATGGGGGTGGGGGTAATAGTCCTCAGCCCTTTCTTGTTCTCGCTTTAATTCATTAACACTCAGATTGCCCTTTTAACAAGTTGTGAGTGCCTTTGCTCCTCCTCCGAAAGAGAGAATGTCAGTATAGGGGTTGATACTGGCTTGATGAACTGTTTTAAATTTGAATCTAAGAACATTTGTCTTTGTTAGGTAAACATGTCTCCTCTGTGAGTGGCCTGACATCTGTTTATCTCATTCCATTTTACAGAAATTCACGAAGATCTATTAAACTAAATGGAAAGCAAGACGAGAAAGGCGGAAACAAACTGAAGAATATTTCATTGAAATACACGGCAGCAAGGCTATATGAAAAGGGAGTTATTCTAGAAATTGATGAACTTCAGCCTAATCAGTAGGTTTTGTGTAGCTCATTTATCTATTCAAATGGATTTTGCATTTTAGAACTTAAATCAGTCATTTTTCACAAGTGTTTTCATTTTAACTCAATAGCATTTTAATGTGAAATGTATTTCTACTTACAAATGATTACTTTTCCTCTTCAAAGGTTTAAGAATGTGATGTTTGAAATTACACCTGGTGAAGAGGTGGGTGACTTTGATATTAAAGCTAAATTCTTAGGCGTGGAGATGGAAAAAGTACAGCTCCATTTCCAGGTAAATTGTGCTTTTAAATCATGTGTGCTTCATTGGAGGCTTTTCTAGACAATGTATGGTGGGGATAGAGAGAAAGAAGTAACTTGTAGCATGCATTCAGGCAGCATCTGAGCTACTCAAAAACCCTATTTTGAAATGGAGGACTTTACAAAGTAGTTTACTCTTATCAATAGGATCTTCAATTCAAGCAATAAAAAGACAGTTCCATCAGTCATGACCAGACCATTTCTTGGATTTTTGCCATGTTTATTACTCAAAACCTTTGAGATAAAACATACCCTGCCAAAATGTTAGGAGAACTGATTAGAGCAGTGCTTTCAACCATAGCAACTTTAAGATGTGTGGACTTCAACTCTCAGATTTCCCAGCCAGCATGGAGAATTCTGGGAATTACAGTCCACACATCTTAAAGTTGCCAAGGTTGAGAAACACTGGATTAGATAATTCCTCTGACAGGTGGACAATCTACTATCCTGCAATCAACTACAATCAACCAGTGACAATCTACATAAGCCTGTATTGTAAACAATAATATATTTGTACAGCTTTCTTATAGAGATACTTGTACTTTCTTGTAGTACAGAACTTTATTCCTTTCTTAAAGTAGTAACAAATCAGCAGTCAGTGCACTGATGATGTTACCTAGTCGGGTAATGAAACGTCTGCAAGCAAACAACCAAGCTCAGAGAGCACCAAGGACTCCACCATTCAACCCTGAGCTACATACATTATCTTCTATTGAAATCAGCAATACTGTCATTTCTATCAAAAGGGCTGCCACTATTTTGGAATCTTTCTGGGTTTTGATTTCTTGTTGAGTTTGTGTCTCTTCCTTCCCAGTGCAGGAGCACTAATCTTCCCCAAATAAAAAGAAAAAGAACAAGCAAGCAACAAACTACCATCCATTGTAGCAAAAGCAAATAGAAACTGACTCGTCAAACTGCTTCCCTTCAGGATAAATTTTATATAGAACATGCATTGTGCAATTGCCTTTCAGTTTTTATTTTACTCTTGCATAAGTACAGTACATGGTAGTTGCTGGGTAGTACAACAACATCTGGCGGGTCACATCAAGTGGTCTACGCAGAATTTAATATTTTTCCTATTGGACAGTTTTCTGCCTGTCTTCATTGTATCAGATATAAATGGTTTTGAGGCGTCTTGATTGCAATCTCCAAGATTGGATTTAGGTGCATTCAGCATTAGGGAAGAGGGTTATGGTGGGGAGGGGTGTCATGTGTGCCTGTTAGCACATTGTGCTTGTCTTCCGTATGTGTAACTATAAGCATTGGTAATTCTAATTTCAATTTGAAAATACCTTAACTTTTTTTCCTTATTGCAGGACTTGCTACAAATGCAATATGAAGGCGTTTCTGTAATGAAAATGTTTGATAAAGCTAAAGTGAATGTGAACCTCCTCATTTTTCTGCTGAACAAGAAATTCTATGGAAAATGATTCACTGCATTTTGCTTCAATCAAGTCCCAGTTCTGGCTGTATGCTTAATCTATTATACAGCAGATCTTTCTTCAAGACAGCCCAGAAGAAATTACTTGTGTGCCTTTTTCATCCTTTGATAATATAGTAATAAAATAAGAAACTATGAATCAGCTTAAAACACTTTCTGATTTCTGTGGTGTTGGTACTCAGTTAAAAGAGATGAGATCAAGTGACATCCAAGAATTGTATGTCTGATTTTTAAAAATACGGACATTTGAACAGCATATATAGAAATCTTACCTCACTAAAATTATATACCCGTAAATCAATATCAAGTACAGTTTTCCTTAAAGAATTATTCATAGGAAAAATAATTCCGAATATGAGTCTCTAAAGAATAGCTTTGGCAAATATTTCTTCAGTGCTATTTTTCCAGAAGTCTGTCAATTGTAAAGTGAATTGTACAATTCAAAGTTTTTATAAGTAGTAATAAATTTAACATTTACTGTATAAAATATATTTTGCAATTCATTCCTACTAAAAATGCACTACTGCCTCAATAAAATCTATACACAGCCTTTTAATTTAAGTGAAAATAAGTAATTGGAATAGTGATCTGTTTTTGCAGTGTACTTGAGGTATTTTAAATAAATTGTGCCTGTCTTTTTTGTAAGAAAACAAAAAATTCACAAATAAAATGCAATAAATCATAGTCTAGATAATTTTTAATTTTATTTCAATATGTGTAGTTCTTTGATAACTAATTGGGAGGAGTTAGTAACTATGGTGTAATACTGCTGTGCCTGCTTATGCAAGTAAATTAAGAGTTTCCCACTCCATTTCCAACAATGGGTTATTCCTCTTAAATTTTGCAGTGGCTTTGATAGAACAGGGATTGACTGCAAAATCAACGAAGCAACCCAGATTTTCTACCGGCAGCTCCTTATTGTGATGATAGTATTTTGCATCAAATGTCTGCTTTTCTCATGATGAATTGTTCTATACAAGGAAAGTTCAGAAAAGTTATTGTGCAACTTCATGAATATTGGAGGAAGGGTAAATTCAAAAGATATTTCCACAAAAAATTATTATTATTATTATCTAATAAACTTGTATGCAGCCCGACTGTCAACAACTCTGGGCGGCTCACAATAATCAAATTACAATAAAATCAATAAAAAATAAAGGTAAAAGATGGCAAGCATGATGAAGTGAGGGACTTTGCTGTTCTTCAAAGCCCTGGGTGAAGAGCCAGGTCTTCACGGCTCTTCTAAACAGCAGCAGAGGGGGGGCCATCCAGATATTGAGGGGAACCTCATTCCAGAGGCAGGCACTGCTACAGAGAAGGTATGTTTCCAGGGTCCTGAGAGATACTGTTCAATTGAAGGAACCTGGAGCATGCCAACCCTGCAGGATCAAATCACTTGGGCAGATGTTATGGGAGACAGGCCTCAAGTAACCAGGCCCTATGCCATGTAGGGCTTTAAAGCCCTATGCCATGTAGGGCTTTATAGGTAACAACCAGCACCTTGAATCTCATCCAGAAGAAAACTGGCAACCAATGCAGCTCGCAAAGCAGAGATGTTACATGGGCATACTGAGGCATGTCCATTACTGCCACCGCATTATGGACCAGTTGAAGCTTCTGGGTGGTATTCAAGGGCAACCCCATGTAGAGAGCATTGCAGTAGTCAAGCCGTGAGGCGACTAGTGCATGGATGATTGTCTGAAGGGCCCCCCAATCTAGGAAAGGGTGCAACTAGTGCACCAGATGGAGTTGTATAAAGGCCTTCCTAGCCACAGCTGACGCCTGCCCTTTAAGTAGGAGCTGTAAGTCCAGGAAGATCTCCAGGTTGCATACCAAGTGCTACCCCATCCAAGGTCAAAGATCGAATATCTCCAGATCTGGGCGGTTCAAACACCCACAGCCACTCGGTCTTGGTAGGATTGAGTTGGAGACAGTTCCTCCCCATCCAATGTAACACAGAACTTTTAAATAGATTATTCCAGTCCAATAAGCAGCATCCAAGCATGACCAAAGGGCTAAGCGTGATTTAAAAAAAAAACATCTAAGATTTAAATCCCTTTTTGAGATTTGAGGCTCTTGTTCAGAGTTGTGTTTATGTCCTGTATGTCGATGAAGGTTCTCAGTCATCCAGGTGGAACAGTCTGTGGCTTGAATCATGTCAACTGGATTTCTATTTTCTCAGTAGAAATGTTTCACTCCTTATCCAAGGAGCTTCTTCAGTCTGAGTAAAGTTAGTAAGGGAATTCTTAAATATGTTTCTAGGGTGGCTGTGTGACCTTGCACCTGGGGCTAGGTCATGGTTATTTTGAGATGTTTATAAACATATACATAAACATCTCAAAATAACCATGACCTAGCCCCAGGTGCAAGGTCACACAGCCACCCTAGAAACATATTTAAGGATTCCCTTACTAACTTTACTCAGACTGAAGAAGCTCCTTGGATAAGGAGTGAAAAGTTTCTACTGAGAAAATAGAAATCCAGTTGACATGATTCAAGCCACAGACTGTTTATGTCCTGGCTTACTGAATTCTTCCAGCCCTAGATCACTCCTCTCAAAACCTAAATAAAAACAGAAAACCACTTGTTGTGAATTTAGGGTTTTATGTTATGCTTTCCCTAAAAGCATCCTTCTAAAACATTTATTATTATTGTTTAACAAGATTTACAGAAGGAAATAGAAAAATTACAAAAAAAAAAGGCCAGGAAACACATACATGAAAAACTACAAAAACAAAATGAACAGAAAAGGGAGAAACTATCACTATATCTCATATATCAAATGTTAAACAGATTCCTAAATCTACCTTAGGAAAAAAATTAAAGATTGTCTAACATTACAAAATATCATAACATCTATGCCACAGAAAAACATTGAGTAATTTTTTGATTAATAGATAAAATCACCTTTTCAAAAAAACAAGTCACACACCTCTTGAATCCAATCCTTAATATCAGGAATAATACTACTTTTCTAATTTCTCAAAGTAATTCTTTTAACATCCCAGGCCTGATACAACCATAACTCCTCAAAAATAGTATTCCAAAGTTTTGAGACATCATTTAACATGATGTCTTTAATGCTAAAAAATTACCCTATTTATGTACATTAAAATATTATTCCAAAAGGATGTCAAGGACCAAATCATAGGAATTAATGACCCCTCAAATTTTTTACATTGCCAACAGAGAAAATCTGACACCCATCCTTTCAAATACAGTCAGACAAACAACAATATACAGTATATCTTCTTTGGGGTGTCCCGTAAACTAGAAATATGATCTTTTGATGCATCAGTTTTAATTTTAAATCCACTGAAGCAAATTAAACATTTTTAAGGCCTGCAACCATTTATGTTCCGTTATTTGGTATTCCGGTTCTTTAATCGATGAGCCATAAATGTCCTTAATGTCAACTTTAAAAATGTTCTTTAGGTTTTGATTTTAAAAAAAGGATATGTGTTTAATTTCAAACATTGACTCCCAACAAATATATTAACACCTCAGGTTTCTCAGATGCAGTGTCCATACTGAGATGTTAGAACATGCTTGAACTGATTATATCACCACAGTGAGGAATTAGGGAGACAAAATTCCACTTGAAGTTGAGCAAAATCTTTAAAATAATTGTTAAAAAGTAATTGATTTAAGGTATGTATGCCAGATCTGCCCACAGATTCCAATAGAACATTTTGCCCCCTATTTTTAGGCTACAGTTTGTCCATAAAGTTAAATATTCGTGAGCCTCAACATCAAAACAGTCTACAACCCAATAGGTCTGAATGAAGTACCCTGTCTACTATATATCACACTAGCAATTGCCAGGACCTTAATAAAAATATATAAAAACTTTCCAACAGAGCCCACAAAGGTTGATGTTCTATTAATTGATAAACTGTAAGCCCAATTATAGGGGTATGGTGGCTCAGCGGGTAAGACGCGCCAGGCTTGTCGATCGGAAGATAGCAAGTTCGGAGGTTCGAATCCCTAGCCCTGCGTGCGGAGTGAGCTCCTGCACTCGCCCCAGCTCTTGCCAACCTAGCAATTCGAAAGCATGCAAATGCAAGTAGATGAATAGGTACCACTTCGGTGGGTAGGTAATAGCATTCCGAGCGCGTCATGCCGCCACATGACCGTGGAAGCGTCTTCGGACAACGCTGGCTCTTTGGCTAACAAACGGAGATGAGCACCGGCCCCTAGAGTCGGACACGACTGCACAAATGTGCGGGGGGGAACCTTTACCTTTACAAGCCCAATTATATTTTTGAAAATCTGGTAAATTAAACCATCCTCACAGATAAGCTCAGTTTAGCTCAGGTAGTAGTATCATGATCTTTAATAAACAAAAGGAAACATCTGACTTCTTCTTGGCAAAGATACATTGTCCCATTGGTTTCACAATTTAAATAAGTGTTTTCAGTTTATCCAAAGGGGCTTCCTCAAAAGATGGATTTGTTCCTTTTTTTCATACTACATTTAAAGTACTTTTTCAGTAACTTCCTGGGTTGTAAACAAATACCACAGAAATTGGGAAAATGGCATTAAGTAATATGAAAAAAAAGGAGGGTTGGGGTTTTTTGTTTGTTTTTGCCTTATATTTTTAAACTTATCCTATACAGGTAGTCCTCGGGTTACAACCCTAATTGGGACTGGAATTTCTGTCTCTAAGCAAAGCGGTTGTTAAGCGAAGCATCACATGACCACGCTGCTTAGCAACGGCAGTTACGGCAGTCCTGGTTGCAGTCAAGGACCTCATACTTCTCCTGCCCTGCGTGAACTGCCTACACTTCAACTCCCCCCACCCACCTATCTCCCCCCCATCTCTGCCCTTTTGGCCACCCTGCACAGCATGGCTGAGATGAAGAGGCTGCTGTATTCCACTGCCACCCCCCAATGTTGCCGCTCCCGGCTGATCTTCATCGTTTTTTCACCTCATCTTCCCTCCGCTGGGCTCATTTCTGCCTCCCCAACTGCCAGGCTCCTTGCAGGCCTGCCCCGCTTCAGCAGTCTCACCCCACCACTGGCTGGGGGTCATGCATGCATGCTTGCCGCCACCAGTGTCAGCGAGCCCAGCGGAGGAGAAGCAAGGCGAAGAAGACGATGAAGGTCAGCGGGGGGCAGCAACATTGGGGGGTGGTGGCGGAGTACGGCCGCCTCTTCGCCTCGGCCTTGCTGTGCGTGGCAGCCAAAAGGGCAGAGATGGAGGGGGACATAGGCGGGTGGGGGGGTTGAAGCGAAGGCAGCTCGCGCAGGGCAGGGGAACGTGACCGTGGGACGCTGCAACGATCGTAAATGCAGGCCAGTCGCCAAGTGCCCAAATTTTGATCACATGACTGCAGGGATGCTGCAATGGTCATAAGTGCGATGACCGGTTTTAAGTCCATTTTTTCAGAGCCACTGTTAACTTCGAACAGTCGCTGAACAAATGGACATAACCCGAGGACTACCTGTATGACTATTTGGTGGTTTTATTTTGAATCCAGTTAAGGGAACCTGCCAAGTTCAGAGGCATTGACTCAGTTTCTGAGAACAATAAAGGGAAAAATTACAGGCCTCTTGCCCTGACACCAATTGTAGGTTTTCAGAGACACCAAATCGGCCACTGGGAAACCAAATACTTTGATTACACATTACCTTAAAATTAAAAATTTATAAACTATTTTACATCCATTATGGCAGAGCTTTCCAAACTGTGTGTCGCGACACGTTAGTGTGTCGGCAGAAGTGTCTGGGTGTGTCGCGGCTGCTGCTGCCTCCAAGCCTTGCCAGGATTCCGTGCAGGTCCTAGTGCCTGCCTTGTGCCTTGCTGCCTCCAAACCTGCTGTGATTCTGTGCAGGTCCTAGTGCCTGCCTTGTGCCCTGCTGTAAGAGTGTGTCGCGAAATGATGCATGTCTAAAAAGTGTGTCACCAACATGAAAAGTTTGGAAAGCTCTGCATTATGACATGATTGTTATTCTAGATCAATTATAAGTGGGAGCACCACTAACAACTTACGTTATGACCTGTGGTTACAACAATGAACTCATTTACTTACTTACTTACCACTAACACATTACCTTTACCAATCGAAGAGAACATTACCTTTAAAAATTATTTTTTGCTTCACAAATGACAGGTGTAGCTGTTGGGCCTTGTCTGCACATACCTTCCCATACATTAACACAGAGCTTTCCAAACTGTGTGTCGGGACACGTTAGTGCAGAGCTTTCCAATCTGCTGCCATTGGCGACACACCAACGGCGGCGGCGCGCACGGCGGCGGCGAGGGCGTGCACGGAGGCGGTGGCTGTGGCGGCGGCCTCCACTAAAACGCGGAAGCACTGATGGCGCACCGCTGCCGCCCCCACCATGCACGCCCCCGCCGTTTCCAGGTTGTTTGGCGACACACCAAACTCTGTGTTGCGACACACTAAGTGTCACGACACACAGTTTGGAAAGCTGTGCGTTAGTGTGTCGGCTGCAGTGTCTGAGTGTGTCGCGGCTGCTGCTGCCTCCGAGCCCTGCCAGGATTCCGCACAGGTCCTAGTGCCTGCCTTGTGCCCTGCTGTAAGCGTGTGTGGCGAAATGATGCATGTCTAAAAAGTGTCACCAACATAAAAAGTTTGGAAAGCTCTGCATTAACACGTGGGATGATACCATGGATACCATTGAGGAAAAAACAGCGCTAGCTCTCCTGTTGTGAAATACTCTCCCCCCCCCCCCCCAAACATTGGCAGGTATCTCCTTTATTTTCATTATGTCAAACTTTTCAGATGCACGTTTCATCCTGCCAAGCGCCTGTGGCTTAAAAAAATGGTTTTAGTTCATGACGCCTTTCGTCTTTTGCGTTGCCCAAACAAATACGGCTATCTTCCCCCACTCACCTCCCTCCTTGAGTGGGGACAAAGCGGGGGCAACGGCGAGAGGCGAGCCAGCCTCCCTCACGGTTTGGGGCGTGGGTTTCTGCGGGGAACCTCCCTCGGCCTCCCAAGGCGACGCGCTTCCTTTCCCCACAAGGCAGAAGGAGTTCGCTGCGCGCCGCCGCTCCTTCGATCCTCGCCGGCTAAGGCGGCCATGGGGCAGCCGCTCGTCCTGGTCACGCTGGGCTGGATCGCGGTGCTGGTCCTTCCGTTGCATTCTTTCTCCTCGCCGCAGAATGGTAAGGCTGAGGCGGGGCTGCTCCTGCCAGACGGGAAACGCGGGATTTAGGGTGGCCGCGGCGGGGGCCGCTCAGCCATCTTTCCCAGCACGAACAGGGACCCTGCGCGGAGTGCCCCGCAGACGGCGCAGCTGCAAGGCGCCCAGGGGGGCAGTTCTATCTGCCTGCTAATATTCGCCGCTCCTTGAAATGCACTCCCTTTGGTATGCAAACGCCTCGGGAGTGATGAAAGGCGAACTCGGCTGGGCTTGTTCCTCACCCCGAGGTTTGAACTTTGCCTGGCGAGCAAAACCTGACTTTTCCACTCCCTGACACACCTTTGCTCACGTGCGTGGCTAAATAAACTCATAAAGCCCTGATTATATCCGTTTGCTGGGTTAGGAATACCACTGTCATTTCGATTTCGTTTACTTCTTTTATCTATCCGAGTGCGGCTGCTTTCGACGAAAACCTGAAGGGACAGGGAGTCGGTTTTGAAGAGCGGTGTTTTTGAGTTGTCTTCACTGTGGCTTCCTCTCGCTTCCTCGGTAGATGTTTTGCAGCAGCCTTTCCCACGCGTCCCTCCCCAGGTGCGTTGGACTACAACTCCCATTTTCTTTGGGCAGCACAAGCCTTTGGGCAAGAAGGGAGTTGTAATCCAATTCATTTGGAGAATGGGGATTTAGAGGAAGCTGCTTTAGAGAACAATTCTAGACATTTCTCCTCCAAAGCAAATAAGCACTTTGTCGGATTTGATCCTTGCTAAGAGTAAGTGTGACTTCAGTTCTACAAGTCTATAAAACCAGCTTTGGTGTTTTCTCTCTCTGATAACATTAGAACATGGGACCACCCAGTGATTCCCAACTGCAAGAGACAAAAGGAAGTTTCCTTCACATAAGCATGTTATTAAACTGGAATTAACAAAGAGTACTGATAGCCACTAACTTGAACATCTTAAAGAAGAAGTAGACATAATCTTGGAGTATAAGGTTATTGATAGGTAATAATCATGGGAATTTATTACTTCAATTGTCAAGGCCAATTGTATCCCTAGTATTGGGGATATGACTAGGAGAATGTTGATGTGTTTACACATGGCTAGTGGGCTTGAAACAGGCATGTGGTTTATTTATTTATAATATTTGCAAATTGCCCCAAACGTTATCTAGGCAAGATACCCCCCAAAAAACAATATCAAAACCAAAACCTTGCATAATTATCAGACAGTACAATAATTTATGGTACCCAAAATGATCCAAAGTAAAAGGCAGTCTGGAACAGGATGGTCTTCAGAGCCTTACAAAATGCAGAGGGTTGGGCAATCAAACCTTCAGAGGGTGTATATTCCAAAGCAGAGCTTTCCAAACTGTGTGTCGGGACACGTTAGTGTGTCGGCTGCAGTGTCTGGGTGTGTCGCGGCTGCTGCTGCCTCCGAGCCCTGCCAGGATTCCGCACAGGTCCTAGTGCCTGCCTTGTGCCTGGCTGCCTCCAAACCTGCTGTGATTCCGCGCAGGTCCTAGTGCCTGCCTTGTGCCTGGCTGCCTCCAAACCTGCTGTGATTCCGCACAGGTCCTAGTGCCTGCCTTGTGCCTGGCTGCCTCCAAACCTGCTGTGATTCCGCGCAGGTCCTAGTGCCTGCCTTGTGCCCTGCTGTAAGAGTGTGTCGCGAAATGATGCATGTCTAAAAAGTGTGTCACCAACATGAAAAGTCTGGAAAGCTCTGTTCCATGAGGATTACTACTGAAAAGGCCATCTGCCATCTGGAAAACATCCCATGCAGCTCCCATGGGGTAGGGCCTTCAGGAGACCTGCTGTAGATGTTCAGACCAGACAAGCAGAATCATCAATTTGATTCACCATCAACAGTAGGTTATGGGGCAAACATCGGACATTTGGTATAATCTAGCATGGCTTTTCTTATTTTTTGAATTTTGTTTGTTAAGAAATATCTTTCAAAGCTACTGAGTTACGAAGAGTGGTGAAATACTGTGGAACTTTCAGTCTTCTTGAATTTCATTAAGATTGATGGGAGATGAGCAGCCAGATAGCAAAATAATATATGTTGTTGTGGAAAAAAACACTTTTTTAGATTAACTTGTTTTGGTACTTCAGCAGAAAAAAGTATTATTTAGCTTAACAAGTATTTTTTAATATTTTTGTATAAGAGCATATGATTTCTTTAATATATTTGTGCTGCCATGAGATTGTTATAGCTTAATCAGCTGGATTTTGTAACAAATCATTTGAAGCCAGGACTTTAATGAAGACAAGCAAATAGCTCCCTCCTCCACCCAGTCAGTTGACTTCAATGGACTGGAAACTTTGTCGTACAAGAGAAGCTGAAAGAACGGAATATATTTAGTCTCTGGGAAAAAAAGACTAAGGGATGTCACATAGAAGAAGTTCAAGACCTGTATTCCTTAAAGTCAGAATGTAGAGCATAGAATAATGATCTCAGGCAAATTCCAGATAAACAAACTTCCTAACAGGAAGAGCAATTTGACATAGGAATCAGTTATCAAAAGAGACCTTGTACTTCACAGGATATGTTCATGTGGAAACTGAATAGCTATCTGACAGGGATCCTTTAATTTGGATTCCCGCACTTAACAGGTTAATAGGACTGAGGGATTTAAATGGAGCCTTCCAACTTATAATAGCCTTTACTTCTGCAGTCGAAAGAGAAACGCAACATCCAGGACTTCCTCCATACCTCCTCCATCTGTTCCTTTGGATAAACAAAACTGTTTTGCTATACTACTAAGAAGTTAGTGATCTGTACTTCTTAATACAAAAATAGACCAGAAAATGTTTTCAACAGTAACAAACAGCCAAAAACAAAAATTATCTATAACACGTTACCCATCGGGGCATGATCCAACCACAATGAAAATTAACAAATAAAAACTAAGCAGCAATGGACATTACATAAAAAGAATAAAATCAATATGGATCATAGTATATTTACACTGAGAATTAAAATAATGCTATGTAATTATAAAGGTAAGCATACCTACCATCTAAATTTACTAATAAGATTTACAGTAAAACAACTTTACTGCCGTTTTTAGCATCTACTCATTATCACTTCCACCAGTCTATTTGCTTTATTGAACAAATAGGTTTTCCAAACCTTCTTAAATGCCTCCAAGATTATATGGAACTAGAGCAGAGAGGTAGGAAAATCCTGTAAGTGAGGACCCAGATTCTGAAATGCCCACAAACTAGATGGAGCCAGACATACAAAGGGAATGGCGGGGGGAGGGGGAGGGGAACCCTCTGTCCTGTTGTATAAATAGGATATTACCAAGACAGGAGCTGCAGCAAGTGGTGGAAGGACCTTTTAGTTCACTTTAATCAGCATTATGCGTTTTTTAAAATGTATTTTTTAAAAGTATGGATCTGGTATGTAGACAACACCTTTGTCATAATAAAAAGGAACAACTAGAGAAGACACATGAAGCAATCAAGAACACCTTCAAATGAATAAAATTAACAAGAGAAGAATAAAACAGCAACTTCCTTCCTGGATATCAGCAGCAGCAGAGGAAATGACAGCAAACTACCCAAGTCTATTGAAAAGCAACCCACACTAGCCAAGTGCCCCACTACCAAAATAACAATTCAACTTCTCACAAGAGGAGCTGTGTAAGAACATTATTCAGATGAGCATAAACACACTGCAGCAACCCAGAACGCCAGAAAGAGGAAACAGACCACCTATACATCTTCCAACAAAATTGATACCCATGCAACTTTATCAAAAAGTGCCTGACCACGCAACCCACTACAGCACAACCAGTACAACCTATGGAAAGGATAACAGTCCCATACATCAAAAACTTCTCAGAAACAACCAACAGACTGCTAGAAGCACATGGCATCACCGTAGCACACAAACCAACTAAAGCCTTCCAGAACATCTTAAGGAAACCAAAAGACCCAGTAGCCCAGGAAGAAAAAAATAGAGGTCAACTACAATATACAATGCAAGGACTGCAACAGCCACTATGTAGGACAGACAGGCAGAAGACTAGCAGAGTGCATCCACTTAGGCATGAAAGCCGGCTGGGTGACCTTGGGCCAGTCCCTCTCTCTCAGCCCTAGGAAGGAGCCAATGGGAAACCAGGAGGCTGAGAGTTCTAGTCCCGCCTTAGGCATGAAAGCCGGCTGGGTGACCTTGGGCCAATCCCTGTCTCTCAGCCCTAGGAAGGAGCCAATGGGAAACCAGGAGACTGAGAGTTCTAGTCCCGCCTGAGGCATGAAAGCCGGCTGGGTGACCCTGGGCCAGTCCCTCTCTCTCAGCCCAACTCACCTCACAGGGTTGCTGTTGTGGGGAAAATAGGAGGAGGAAGGAGTATTAGGTACTGTATGTTCGCTGCCTTGAGTTATTTATAAAAATAATAAAGGCAGGATAAAAATAAATAAATAAACACCAACTAGTGTTCCGCGCGCGTCATGCGGCCACATGACTGTGGAAGCGTCTTCGGACAACGCTGGCTCTTAGGCTAACAAACGGAGATGAGCACCGGCCCCTAGAGTCGGATACGACTGCACAAATGTGCGGGGGGAACCTTTATCTTTACTAGCTGTCAGAAGACTTGACAAAAACTCCTTAATCTCATAAGATACGGACAGACTCAACCACAGTTTCAAATGGGAAACTTAGCATTTTAGACCAAGCCAAATCCAAAAATACTGGAGAATTCCTGGAAGCTTGGCTTTCAGACAAATTGGCCATCAGCAGACACATAGAGATAAACCACAGTTACACACCATTCAAAAGAGACAATAAAAAACCTAGGACAAAACAAAAAGACTACAACACATCCCCTCCAGCAGCCCACATTCACATAAGTGGGGATCGGTGTTATTGCTGACTGACCAAAATACAGTCCACCTCCTGAATCTAGCAGTGCAGTAAATGATGCTTGGAGGCTGGCAAGGATTCGTGCGACTGGTGGCATCAACAGCCTTTTTGGCTGTTTAGTCGTTTGATGAGTGCTAAATTGCAGATCCTCTTAAGGATGAGATTAGTTTTTGTTTGTTTATTTTTTATGGGCTTTTATAGTCAGGACCAGAAATATTGGAACAAGGATAACTGTTTTGGCAGTTGGCCTCTGTACACCACCACATTGAAGTGGAAAGGAAACACACCCAGATGGGAGCGAAGTCAGGACTTTCAGCTGTAATTCAAAGGGTTTGACAAAAGTGGGGTACTAACCATTCAGGAAGTACAGCCAGTGGCATACACACACCCCCATCGTTGGTGGCTCATAAGTAGTGGAACAAACCAACATCATTACAAACGTAAGCATCGCCTTTAATACCTGGATGAAAATCCTTTGCAGTCAATGACTGCCTGAAGTCTGGAACCCATGGTCATGACCAAATGCTGAGTTTCCTCCCTCGAGATGCTTTGCCAGGCCTTTACTGCAGCTGCCTTCAGCTGCTGCTTGTTTGTGGGTCTTTCTGCCTTCAGTCTTGTCTTCAGTAAGTGAAAAGCATGCTCTACTGGGTTGAGATCAAGTGACTGACTTGGCCATTAAAGAACATCCCACTTCTTTGCCTTGAGAAACTCTTGGGTAGCTTTTGCTGTATGTTTTGGGTCAGTATCCATCTGCAATATGAAGCGGCGTCCTATCAGTTTGGCAGCATTTGGCTGAATCTGAGCAGAAAGTATAGCCCTGTACACTTCAGAATTCATCCTGCTGCTTTTCTCAGCAGTCAGGTCATCAATAAACACCAGTGACCCAGTTCCATACATGCCCATGCCATAACACTGCCTCCACCATGTTTGACAGATGATGGGGTATGCTTTGGATCATGAGCTGTTCCTTTCCTTCTCCATACTTTTCTCTTCCCATAATTCTGGTGCAAGTTAATCTTGGTTTCATCCAAAGAATCTTATTCCAGAACTGGGCAGGCTTTTTAAGGTGTTTGCTGGCAAAGTCTAATCTGGCCTTTCTGTTCTTGAGCGTTACCAGTGGTTTGCACCTTGTTGTGAAGCCTCTGTATTTACATACATAAAGCCGTCTCTTGACTGTAGATGTTGACAATGACATGCCTACCTCCTCAAGAGCGTTCTTGACCTGGCTAGATGATGTGAAAGGGTTCCTCTTCACCATGAGCAGAATTCTGTGGTCATCCACTTTAGTTGTCTTCCGTGGTCTTCCAGGCCTTTTGCTGTTGCTGAGCTTGCCAGTTAATTCCTTCTTTTTCAGGATGTTCCAAACTGTTCTATTGGCCACTCCCAATGTTTTTGCTATCTCTCTGATGGGTTTGTTTTGTTTCCTCAGCCTAATGATGGCCTCCTTCACTCGCATGGACACCCCTTTGGACCTCATGTTGGGAGTTCCAGTGAACAGCTACCAAATGCAAATGTAACACTCAGAACCACCTCCAGGCCTTTTATCTGCTTGATTGGTCATGGGGTACCCAGGAAACAGGCCACACCTGGCCATGCAGCTGCTTGTCAGCCATTCATTCTGTTACTTATGAGCCACCAACGATGGGTGTGTGTGTATGCCACTGGCTGTAGTTCCTGAATGGTTAGTGCCCCACTTTTGTCAAACCCCTTGAATTACAGCTGAAAGTCCTGACTTCACTCCCATCTGGGTGTGTTTCCTTTCAACTTCAATGTGGTGATGTACAAAGGCCAACTGCCAAAACAGTTATCCTTGTTCCAATATTTCTGGTCCTGACTGTATGTAGCTTCAAGCAATATGAATTTAAGCAGCATGTAACAAACCATTATGACAATGATAATCAGCATAAATCAATAAAAGTAATATAAACTATCTCAACCTGCCCAGAGTTCCCTGTTGGGGGAGGCTATTAATAATAATAATAATTATTATTATTATTAATAGCCTTTTATCCTCACCATTATTTTTTCAGGTACTATGTATATTCCCAGAACTTTCACCCCACAGTTGATACTCTAAATCAGAGCTTTCCAAACTGTGTGTCGCCACACAGCGTGGTGTGTCGCCACACCACCCGGAAGCGGCGGCGCGCGCGTGCACGGTGGCAGCGGCAGCCGCTGCCGCCACCACCGTGCACATGCGCGCCGCCGCACGTCGCCCCGCGCCGCCGCACACACCCCCACGCCACTGCCGTGCACGCGCGTGCCACCGCACGCCCCCCCGCGCCGCTGCACACCCCCGTGCCACCACCGTGCGCGCGCGTGCCCCCGCTCGCCCCCTGCGCCACCGCACGCCCCCCGCGCCTCCACCGTGCGCGCGCCGCCACACGCCCTTCCGCATCACCACCGCGCGCGCGCCCCCGCGCCACCACTGTGCCGCCGCCGCCGCACTTTGGAAAGCCCTGCTCTAAATTGTACCTCATAAAGAAGATACTGTACTTCCTTTCTGAAATCTTATGATACAATAATTGTTAACATTTCTACCAAAGGTGATAGAGCATCTTTTTCCCTTTTCCTTTTTCCGTTACCTCAGAGTAACTGCAACTGATGGCAAAAGACCAAAAATCAGTAAAAGAAAAAAAACGTGACAGCACTTAAGAGTTTTTGTGGGGTTTTCTTTTCTTTTCTTTTTTTAGGTCATGTATTTCTTACTAACAGCGTTCCGTGCTTGTCATGCCGGCCACATGACCATGGAAGCGTCTTCGGACAACGCTGGCTCTTTGGCTAAGAAACGGAGATGGGCACCGCCCCCTAGAGTCGGACACGACTGTGCAGGGGAAACCTTTACCTTTTTATTTCTTACTAAAGGGATAGTTTTACGATAAAATCTGTATCATGACAGCAGTTCTCTTCTTCTAGATTCTAGAAGTAAGAGAGCAATAGGTCTGAATGAGATAATGACCAGCAGCTCATTAGCAGCTTTTTCTGAAGAAAAAAAAAGAGGATTTTGCTTTAGATCCCTCCATGGATGCTGCAAGTCCTACAAGATCTGCTTCTTTAGGCAGTTGAGCCAATTCATTTCTCAGTAATGGCTCAGCGTGAGACATCCAATCTGGATTTGCTGCTGAGGCCCTGGCAGTCTGTGGAGCTTGAGGGTGGGTTCCCATTGGTGGAAGATCTTGCCTCATCATGACTTATGGACTTTCTCACTTCCCTATAAAGGTAATTTTGATTAGCAGTTTTCTTCTGTTCTCAATTGAGCAAGGGCAGAACGCCTTGACAGCTTTGCAGCCCCCTCTCTGATTATACGTAAATGCTCATGATTTCAAAAGAAGCAGATGTCTAGCAAAAGACTCCATGGATGAGGGGTGGGAAATTATTGAGGATAGGGATAGTCCGTCCTTAGTCTCTCACAGGATAGTTATTGTAGGGTAAAATGGGAGGAGGAAGGGCAGTGTTCGTTGCCTTGAGCTCCTAAATCAGGGGTGGGCAACGTCCAGCCCACGGGCCGTACAAGGCCCGCGAAAGTAATTGATCTGGCCCGCGGCAGCGGGCACAGAAGGGATGTGACGGCAGCAGTCATGGTGGGCGTGGCGGCGGGCGCGGCGGCAGGTATGGCGGGCGTGGTGGCAGCAGGTGAGGCAGCGGGCATGCTGGGTGTGGCGGTGGGTGCGGCAGCGGCGGACGTGGCGAGGGCAGGCATGGTGGGCATGGTGGTGGGTGCAGCCGCAGGCATGGTGGGCGTGGCGGCAGCAGGCGCGGCAGCGGTGGGCGCAGTGGTGGATGTGGCGGGGCAGGCATGGCAGCGAGCATGGTGGGCATGGCGGCGGATGTGGCGGTAGGCATGGCGGTCGTGGCAGCAGCGGGTGTGGCAGCGGTGGGTGCAGCGGCGGATGTGGCGGGGGCAGGCGTGGCGGCAGGCATTGTGGGCGTGGTGGCAGCGGGCACGGCAGCGGGCATGCTGGACGTGGTGGCGGGTGCGGCGGCAGGCATGGTGGGCATGGTGGCAGCGGGCATGGTGGGCATGGTGGCGGGCGCAGCAGCGGTGAGCACAGCGGTGGACGTGGTGGGGGCAGGCATGGCACCGGGCGTGGCGGCCCCCCAGTGCACACAATTGGCTCCCGCCCGCAAACCCTGCCCCCTTCCGCATGATTGGCTCCCGCCCGCAAACCCTGCCCCCTTTTGCGCAATTGGCTCCCGCCCGCAAACCCCACCCCCCGGCCCTCGAGTGATGTGATAAATGTCAAAATGGCCCTTGGGATAAAAAAGGTTCCCCACCCCTGTCCTAAATGAAAGGGAGGATAGAAATCCAATAAATCAATAATGTTCATCTGCGAACACTCCTTTAGAGCCCTCATACTGGTGCACAAGTGGGCAGCCATAGAAATCGAAATTATAAATAAATAGGATTTTTTAAAAATTTGAATTGAAAAATGTATTTAAATAATCTGCTATATTATCTAATTAGTATTCAGCAAATAATAAACTACATGACTATTACTATATATGAAAAAACTAAACGTGTAAAAGAAAAAAGGTAGAAAGAAAATACTGTGGTGCGTGTAATGATATTATATTGGAAATGTTTTGCTACAAAAACAGATATCAATGATATTGACACAAGAAATAGAAACTCAAATGAAATTTACAAAGCAAAAATATTTTGAACATGCAAATAAACCAGGTAGATGGTTAGCTTACAAATTGAGGAAACAAAGACAAAAGAATTTAATTGTTAATATACAACATGAGGGGAAAGTTTTGGTGAATAATATAGATCTACAGGAAGCCTTTCACGACTATTACTCAAAATTATATAAAAAACAAGATGTCAATTTAGCTGATATTGATGAATATCTGAGTAAACAAAAGCTAACTATACTTAATGATCAACAAAGACTAATATTAAACAACCCGATAACAATAGAGGAAATGGTAAAGGCCTTTAAGAAAATTAGTAGTGGAAAAGCACCTGGACCGGATGGCCTTTCAGCAGCTTATTATAAATGCTTCGAGGATGAATTATGTTTACCTTTGCAGAAGACTATGAATACGATTTTGGAAACAGGAACCATGCCAGAGACTTGGAAAGAAGCGCACATAACATTGATCCCTAAAGAACAATAAGATTTGACCCTAACTAAGAATTATAGACCAATATCTTTATTGAATAATGTTTATAAGATATTTACAACCATATTGGCAGAAAGAATGAAAAATATTCTTAAGAATTTTATTCATCAAGATCAAGCTGGATTTTTACCTAAGAGACAAATTCGAGACAATGTACGAAATATATTAGATGTATTGGAATACTTGGAACAACATTATGAAAAACAAGCGGCTTTGATATTTATAGATGCTGAAAAAGCTTTTGATAATTTAAACTGGCCATTTATGTTTAAGGTATTGGAAAATATGAATTTTGGAGGAAACTTTATTAAGTGGATTAAATTAATATATACTCCCCAATTTGCAAAAATAATTGTTAATGGAGAATTTAGTAAACCATGTGAAATTCAAAAAGGTACAAGACAAGGTTGTCCATTATCTCCACTTTTGTTTATATTGGTACTAGAGGTGTTACTTAGAGGCATTAGACAAGATGATGGTATTCATGGTATTAGAGTTAAAAAAGAAGTTTATAAACTAAGAGCCTTTGCTGACGACTTAGTCATTACCTTGGAGAATCCACTAGATGGAATTGAATTATTGATACAGAAATTAAAAGACTTTGGGTCATTAGCAGGGTTTAAAGTGAATTTACAGAAAACTAAAGTCTTGACTAAAAATATGGATCATAATTAACAAGAGAAATTGAAAGAAATAACGGGATATTCAATGGAAGAAAAAGTAAAATATTTGGGAGTATATTTGACATCTAAAAATGTTAAGTTGTTTAAGAATAACTATACTCCACTCTGGATAGATATTAAAAAAGACTTGGATCAATGGAAAAAACTACAATTATCACTGTTAGGTAGAATTTCAGTAATTAAAATGAACATTTTGCCACGAATTTTATATCTTTTTCAAACACTACCTATATTAGCATCAGAAGAACCTTTTAAACAATGGCAATGGGATATTTTCAAATTTATTTGGCAAGGAAAGAAACCAAGAATAAAATATAAAGTCTTGCAAGACTCAAAAGAAAGAGGCTGACTAGGTTTACCGGATTTGAAGTTATATTATGCTGCTTGTTGCTTGGTATGGATTAAAGAATGGATAGTTCTGAAAAATGAAAAAGTATTGAATTTGGAGGGTCATGAATTAAGATATGGATGGCATGGATATATGTGGTACGACAAAGTAAAAGTTAATGTGGATTTTAAAAATGATTATATTAGAAGATCTTTGTTAAGAATTTGGAATAAATATAAATTAACTTTATGTTACAAAAGACCTTTATGGATCTCCACGGAAGAAGCATTTCACAGAACAGAAGTAAGAGTTAAAGACAAATGGCTGACTTATAAAGACTTTTTAAAAAAAGAGCAAGGACAATATAAAACCAAATCAAAAGAAGAACTGGCCTTAGAAGGATATACTTTCCAATGGCTCTCTTATATGCAACTTGTAGAAAAATTTAAATCAGATAAAAAAGAATTTGAATTTGAACAAACTAAATTGGAATTTGAGATACAGCTCTGTGAGACAGATGATCATTTAATTGCTAAAATGTATAAATTATTGGTAAAAGGTGAAATGGTAGAGGAACAAGTCAAAGATTGTATGATTAAATGGGCAAAAAATATTGGTCATAATATTCAAATGCAACAATGGGAAGATATGTGGATCAAAGGATTAAAATTTACTTTATGTTACAATTTGAAAGAAAATTTCTATAAGGTGATGTACAGATGGTACATGACCCCACAAAAATTAGCTAAAATGTATGGGAATGTTTCCAACTTATGTTGGAAATGTAAAAAAAGAGGGGTCATTTTATCATATGTGGTGGACATGTGAGATTGCAAAGAAATTTTGTACTCAGATACATTCATTGATGCAAAATATTTTACAAATTCGAGTTCCATTTAAACCAGAACTATTTCTATTGGGAATATCAGAAGAACAAATAGGAAAACAATTTACAAGAATTATGCAATACATGATTACAGCCGCAAGACTGGTATATGCACCAAATTGGAAAAATCAGACTACACCTACGATACAAGACTGGATGTTAAAATTGATGGACATGGCAGAAAATGATAAATTGACATGTTTATTAAAAGAAAATTCAAATTATTACTTTCTAAAAGAGTGGGGCGTGGTGGTTCAGTGGGTAAGACGCCAGGCTTGTTGATCGGAAGATTGCAAGTTCGGAGGTTCGAATCCCTAGCCCTGCGTGCAGAGTGAGCTCCCGCACTAGCTCCAGCTCTTGCCAACCTAGCAATTTGAAAGCATGCAAATGCAAGTAGATGAATAGGTACCACTTCGGTGGGTAGGTAACAGCGTTCCACGCGTGTCATGCGGTCACATGACCGTGGAAGCGTCTTCGGACAACGCTGGCTCTTCGGCTAACAAACGGAGATGAGCACCGGCCCCTAGAGTCGGACACGACTGCACAAATGTGCGGGGGGTACCTTTACCTTTACCTTAAAAGAGTGGAAACCATTAATGGACTATTTACAAAATGCAGGAGGGGCAAAGCTTATATGGGGATTTGAAGACTAATATATATATAAATAGATATATTAGACAAGAAATGTTTTTCAATGTTTTAAATAGACCTAGCATGTAAGATTAATTTTTTAATATACTAAGACCAGGGATAAATCGGAAGTTGATTAATTTCTATGTTTCATCTTTTTCTTTTTTTCTTTACTTTACTACACCCTTTTTCTTCTTTCTTTGATTTGTATTTCTATTTCTTTTCTCTTTCTAACTTTTATCTATGTATATTTAAAATTCAATAAAATATATTTTTAAAAAAAGGAAATGTTTTGCTTACAACAGTACCATGCTAATCATATAAGAGATATGTGAACTGGAAAATGTAATGTTAGCAAAACTGAAGTGAATCTTTAAACTCTAAAATATTAACTTCAGTTTTAAACTTCATATATTCCAGTTAAAAAAAACTATTAATGATTCTCAGCAATCTCCAAGAATCGGTTATAATTGAACGGATTAAAAAAAACAACCTAATACCATTATCTTTTTTTTCTTTCTTTTTAGGATCTTCTTCCAAGAATGACACTAGGGCAGGACCAAGATCCTTTTCCATCAGAGTAGAGGGAGAATATGAAGCAATTCCATTTTTAGATAATGATGCTGAAAATGGTTTGGAAATTGGGTCAGGATCTAGCAGTCAAAACAGAACACAGATTCTTCCAACGTACAGTCTATCGAAAGATGTGGAACGGTACCTGTCTAGCGGATGGCTGACCTTTTTCATTCCAGCAGTCTATACTCTAGTTGTGTCCCTGAGTCTTCCTCTGAACATCACGGCAATTCTTCTGTTCTTGCTAAAAATGAAGGTGAAGAAGCCAGCTGTAATATATATGCTCAATTTGGCTTCTGCGGATATACTTTTTGCAAGTGTCCTTCCATTTAGGATTTCCTATCATTTTTCTGGAAACCACTGGCCTTTTGGGCCTGCAATGTGCCGCTTTGTCACTGCCACATTTTACTGGAACATGTACTGCTCCATTCTGCTGATGACAGTGATAAGCATCGATCGCTTCTTGGCTGTGGTCTATCCAATGCAGTCTCTGTCCTGGCGTACCCTGAGGCGCGCCTGGGGGGTTTGTTTTGCCATCTGGCTTGTCTCTCTTGCTGGGGTGGTCCCTTTGCTTATCACTGAGCAAACAAGGCACATACTTCCTCTGAACATAACAACTTGTCATGATGTACTGAATGAAAAAGACCTCAAAGGATATTATCTTATTTTTTTCACTATTTTCTGTTCATTTTTCTTTTTTGTGCCATTAATTGTTTGTACTGTTTGCTACGTCTGTATCATCTGGTGTCTTAGCTCTTCAGACATTGCTGCAAAACCGGGTAAAAAGATGCGAGCTTTACTGTTGTCTGTGGCTGTTTTCTCCATTTTTATTATATGTTTTGGCCCAACAAATGTTCTCTTGCTAGTTCATTATGTACATTTTTCTTACAACAACTATGTGGGTAATATATATTTTGCTTATCTTCTCTGTGTCTGCATTAGCAGTGTAAGTTGTTGTATTGATCCTCTGATCTATTACTATGCCTCTTCTGAATGTCAGCGTCACTTGAGCAATTTGTTGTGTTGCAGAAAGGACTCTGAACTCTGCAGTCTTAGCTCCAATAATCCTCTGGGGAGTAGAACAAGCCAAAGGGCTACGTGCACCAGTACAATTGATAACAGTCTCTACCGAAAATTACTAGCATAGATACATTTTTTGGTGTTTCTGGTATATATGGCTCTGTTTTAAAAACGCTGCTGTGAGGAATATTCAGACATAAACATTCTTTATATAATCAGTCTGTCTTATTAACATAAAGCCTGCCACTGTAAGAGTTGCAGTAAGTGAGGAGAGATTTCAAAAATCTTAGGGAGACCGTGAATACATGTCTGTACCTACATACCTACATCTTTATTTAAGATAAAAAATTGAATGCAAATTTGTAAAATGCTGTTAAACTCTAATGAGAGTTGGTCTTTTCTAAGATACGTTGTAGGATCAGTTGTCATATTTTCACAACAGCTACACAGAAGTTGGCTACCCCGAGAGGAATGGGAATCTACACACATCCATTTTGTATCCAAATCTCTCTCTCTCAGATTTCTGCCAGAAAGATCCAGGCAATCTCTCATCAAGTATGGTTTTTCTCCCGCCGCATCAGAGCTGTATTCTTCTGTGAGCATCAGTGACAAGCTGGGAGGCATACAGATTAATGAAAAAGGATGCACCCAGGGGAGCCGCGGAATAATTCTTTCTTTGTGATTTCACATACTTTGAGAAAAATCAAACCACTGTTTGCATAACCCTGTTACTTTATGGGCATAGTGCTTTCCTGGGTTCTAGGTAAAATGCTGAGAACTAACGTGTGTAGATTTGAGGACACGGTATAGTCAAACTCAAACCCTGGATCTGCAGTTGCTGAGTAAATTAAGTATTGTTGTTATATATTCTTTATATATGAATGTGTGTGTATATATGTGTATGTTATATACACATATAGAAACCTGTTACTTCATAACTTTTTGCTCTATTAAAACTGTGCAAATGCTGATGGGCATGGCTGTTTTATATTTTATTTTTGAAAATTGAGTGACGCTCGGTTAATAAATGTGTAAATGGTCTTTGTGTTTGCGACTTTCTATTCATAATTCAGAAACCAGGCCCCAAGACAGTACTGAAAATGTGCCACAAGTTAAATTAAGAAAAATACACATTTAGGTGGTGCTACTGCTTTACCAATGTCCAAACCAATTCCTAAAGTTTCCTACTGAGTCTTCAGAGGGAAAGCAAATGGTACTGGGGAAATTTGTCCAAACCTATACAGAGGGTGTTATGGGATTGTATCAGTGTAGTACAGTGTTTCCCCATGCTGGTTGGGGAATTCTGGGAGTTGAAGTCCACACATCTTAAAGGCTCTGAGATTGAGAAACACTGCTGCAGTATTTGAATGCACACTTCACATATTACCTTCAAAAAATTTTTTTTATCCCTTTATTATTTTTATAAATAACTCAAGGCGGTGAACATACCTAGTACTCCTTCCTCCTCCTATTTTCCCCACAACAACCCTGTGAGGTGAGTTGGGCTGAGAGAGAGGGACTGGCCCAAGGTCACCCAGCCGGCTTTCATGCCTAAGGCGGGACTAGAACTCTCAAGTCACCTGGTTTCTATCCCAGCACCTTAACCACTAGACCATTATATTATATTATATTATATTATATTATATTATATTATATTATATTATATTATTATATTATATTATATTATATTATATTATATTATATTATATTATATTATATTATATTATATTATATTATATTATATTATATTATTATATTATATTATATTATTACATTACATTACATTATATATATATATATATATATATATATATATATATTATACAGAACTTTGTATATTTGTTCACAAGCAGATACTTTCAGACGTGAGGACTACATATGAGAGTTAAATGGTTGTGACAGACACACTCCAGTTCACCTTACTGTGCAGAGATGTATGCTCAGCCGCGTTAAAAAGAACTCCCTGAATTTGTAGACTTCTGGGTCCAATTGCTCCTTTTGGCCACTAGAGGCTGCCATAGCTATAGCAGAATATACCAGCCAGCTTGCGTGAGCTGCAAAGAAATAGTGTGGAGGACGAAACAGTAATTAAAAATACAGGTACCAGCGGTGCGCTCCTGGATTATAGGTGTATGATTTACATTTTGCTTTCTCACAGTCATATTGTATAAGATTTGTTGAGAAAATACCATGAGAAGACACCATGGTAAACAAACAACAAACAAGCATGATCAACAAGCATGGGGGAATGAGATCCTCAACTTCGCTCTGTATTGCCATTATCCTTTGCAATGATGTGCTGCCCTGCATTGCCTACACTGTTGCTGGTCACTTACAGGTTTTATAACCACCTGCAAGTCCAGTGTTTTTCAACCTTGGCAACTGTAAGATGTGTGGACTTCATTGCTGGCTGGGGAATTCTGGGAGTTGAAGTCCACACATCTTACAGTTGCCAAGGTTGAAAAACACTGTGCAAGTCACTCCACTGATTACTTTAGTCTGGCCAAACAGACTTCCACAACTAGCAGCTGATTGTTTGAGTCACTTCCCAATCTCTTGTGAGGGGAGCCGACTGTTAACAGATACACCTTTCCTCATAATTCACAATGCAAGGTTATTGCAGCTGAACTGGGAAGGGCCAGCCTCTGTACAGAAACAGCTTCCTTGTGCAGTGATCATGCCCTCCCCAGTACATTTTACCATCTTTCTCATTGCTGAAAAAAGTAATTTCCAAGATCATCGACTGAGAATGAATATTATCTTCATTATCTTCCCAGGGTTCCTAATCCTTCTCCATCTGTCACTCCACTGGTATTGAGGCTTCCTGAAATGCTGGGACTTCTCTTAATGATAACTAGGAACCCCTATCATCCGAATTTAACTCTCTGACTGAGGCATTGTTCAACTTATAAGAAAAAATGGCAAACTTTACCCAAAGATGTGCACTCATGTACTGTTGTTTCAAAAGAAAAACTATTGCAATTTTTAAATTTATTGATTCATTCAAAAAGATTGGAGTTATCATTTCTATAAGCTTAGTTGGCTGCCATTGCAACATTTCATGCACCATTATAACGATTTCCTATATTTTCCCATCTTCTCATGAGACAGTTCTTAAAAGGCATGACCAATTTATTCTCACCTTGGTCTCTACCTCTGCCCCATGGAGATTTTGCTTCTGTACTTCTTTCAGTCTTTATTGTAAAGCCCTTTGATTCTATGGCCAGCACAAATTAGTTAGCTTCTCTGCCAACAGACCAGCTGTTCCTGATTTTTTTCCCCAACAGACACAAAAAGTTCAGCAACAGAGAAGGCACTCCTCCTAGGTTCCATAAGATGGCATCATTAGAACCCAAAGCATGCCAACCTGGTCAGATCCTATAGAATGGGCAGAAACAATTGGAGAAAGATGGTCCACAAATATCCAGGCCTTGTGCCATGTAAGGTTTTATAGATCAGAGCTTTCCAAACTGTGTGTCGCGACACAAAAGTGTGTCGCCACACACAGTCTGGTGTGTCGCCACACAACCCGGAAGTGCTGATCATCATCAGCGCTTCCGGGTTTTCCCGCGGCGACACACCAACTGCAACGCGCAAAACCCGAAAGCGGCAGCAGCACTTCCGGGTTTTTGCGCGCTGCCGCAAGGATGGCACTTCCGAGTTTTCCCGTGGCGACACACCAACGCCAGTTGGTGTGTCGCCGCGGGAAAAACTTTGGAAAGCCCTGTTATAGATAATAATCAGAACCTTGAGTTGCACTTGGAAGCCCACTGATAACTTCTGTAACAGAGCTGTTACATGGATGTACTGAGGTATTCTGGACTAGTTGTAGCTCCCAAATGATCCTCAAGGGTAGGCTCCATGTAGAGAAGGTAATCTACAGTACATGCTGCCAGGTGAGTTTACCCAGCAGCTTCATGTAGATCTTAAACAGGAGAGGGAAGAGCATTGATCCCTGAGAGACCCCACAAACCAGGGGTCTCAGGCTTGGTCTGACCCCACCAACACTGACTGGGACCAACCATGGAGAACCTTCACAATACCTGCCCCACGCTTCCAGTCCCTGTAGCTGGTCCAGAAGCAGATCATAAAATCCTAGTATAAAAATAGCAGGGATGGTAGCTCCTTTGATTGACTTATTGATTGATATTGATTAAGTGCCATCAGGTTGGTGTCCTCTCTTAGAGACGACACAGATATTCTCCCGGAGTTAGCTTCTTCAGAGGATATTAACTTGGTCAAGTTTCATCTGGTTTTCTTCAATGGCTTCAATGCAGTATTTTTTTAAAAAAACATTCCTGTACTTCTTTTCAGGCAGAGATAGCAGGGATATGCGAAGAAGAGACCAGTAGCTTCCAAATTGTCCAGCAAAGATTCCATGTTATACTGAAGTGATGCAGTGATCCTTTCCTAACTAAAAAATGAAAATTATTTACTTTACTTGCTTATATTAAAAGTAAGCTCTTATTTTTCTACTTACTGTTCTGTGGTCCCAAACTTGCCAAAACAGTGAAAAATGATAATTGACGTGCCCTTGGTCGGGCAATATAGATCTGCTGCTTCACTGGGCACAATGTTCTAGTGGGGCATCAGGCGGATTGGAATAACCAGCTGGAAAATATGGTCGTTCCTGGGAAATAGCCCCACACCCGTGACACGCCTGGTTGTGTCAGGGTGGTGTCTTGCGGACTATGCTCTGAGTTAGCGGAGGCAGCAGAAGTGGGTTGACATGGTGAGGTACAATGCCACAGAGGTAAATAAGCCACAAATTTAAAAAATGGCAAAAAAAGTAGCTTTCTTAGACATTACTTCCTATTTTTGAAACAACTAAACATTTGGACAATCCCTCTAAGTGTTAGCTTGGCATTCATTCCTTCATTGTCAAAAGATATTAAAGCATTCCAATCATACATAATTCAAAAGTTAAGTTTGACCCAAGAGTGTCTCCTGGGTTGGTCATGCGCTTATGAGCAGTCTTGGGAGGACAACACATTATGGCATTCTGTTGGCACAAGGCAGCAAAGTCAGAGCTTGTGGCTGACCACATTAAAGAAGCTGAGTGAACAAAGCCCAAGCAATGTTAATTTTTGGTAGACACATCATCCCTGTTTCCAATTGGAAACTGTGTCCTTCATAGTGCAGAGTAGAGTAGGGATCACTTGGTGTCCTATTTTCCAGCTCTATTCTGCTGCCGTGATGTACAAAAAGAGTTAAGTCTGGATTTACCAAAGGATTTCTCCCTTTGGGACCATCCATGCTAATTACTCACAGTATTGTTTCCTGTAGCTCTGGAATGTTTTGTGCCTTTGGATGTATAGAGATATACAGTCAATGTAAATTCTCACCTGTTGTTGATGTCTTTCTCTCTCCCTGCTTCGGCCTGCCTTAGAACCCATGTTTTCCTGTGAACTGTTTTGATGTTTGTTTGTTTGTTTGTTTTATAAGAATTTTATTGAATTTCAAACAAAGATAAAAGCTACAGAAAAATAAAAAACTACAAAAAAGAAAGAAAAAACTAAAAGGATATGAAAACACAACAAAGAATTTTTTTTAGAAATTACAGAAAAAGATGACTTCCGACTTTTAACAGAAAGAATATACAACAATTTCCATAATTAATCCCTTACTCTATATTAAACCAAAGTCACATTATTTCTATAAATCATACTGTTTTGATGTTTGTGATGTTTAATAAATCAACATCAAGCTATATATTTCACTAGTTGAACTGACATGTGCACTTACTCTGGTCTGGACTAGGGATTGACTGGAAATATGCTGGGTATGAGGGGCGCGATGGCTCAGCGGTTAAGACACCAGGCTTGTCGATGGGAAGGTTGGCGGTTCAAGACCCGAGCGCTGCGTGACGGAGGGAGCTCCCGCACTCGTCCCAGCTCTTGCCAACCTAGCAATTCGAAAGCATGCAAATGCAAGTAGATAAACAGGTACCACTTCGGTGGGATGGTAACAGCATTCTGCACATGTCATGCCAGCCACATGACCACAGAAGTGTCTTCGGACAGTGCTGGCTCTTCAGCTAAGAAACGGAGATGAGCACCGCCCCCTAGAGTCGGACACGACTGTGCAGGGGAAAACCTTTATCTTTACCTTTACCTTTACTATGCTGGGTACAAACAAAACTAGAAAGTATCTACACTAATTTTCCAACTATCAACTTTAATAAGCATAGAGACAAATGAAGTTATAAAATTCATAGTCTGGCTTTCAAGTTATTGTCAGAGTCCATCATACCAATTCAACCTCCATTCCATATACTGTATGGAAGTGAATTTGCAACATTGCATACAGTAGTATCCACAACTCTAGAAGCAGCAGAAAAATCCAGGAAGTCCTTCCTAAGGTTTTTTATTTCAATTTAGTCTTGACTTTGAATCATGAAGCTGCTTCAAGAAGCTTAGCAAATTGAAGAACCTTTTTGAAGAACTGTACAGCCTCATATTTAACACAGAGTCATGGTATTAAGACATAATGAACATAGTAGATTGGTTTTTGTATTTGGAATGAAAAATACTTTTTCATCAATAAAACTCTTGGCTGGTTTTAGACATATCACTTCCATTTCAAGTTCCAGTGACGAGCAATAAAATAAATCACTTAGTCCACTGAGGAGATACTCAGGACAAATGAGTTCTGTTGATTAAGAAGGCTTAATTGTTATTTTCTCTCCCTTCTGGGTCATGCTACATTCACAACCACAATAAATGCATCTGTGCCCATAACATCTACCATAATGTGTTTTTCAGAAACATTTTGCTCTTAGGAAGCATTCTTTGAGGACACAAATCAATGGGCAAGGGAACAAACCATCGGAGCTTTCCCCTTATTACAACTCATTATCCTCCTGAAAAAGAATTTAAAGGAAGAAAGGAAATTAGCCAAGTTGCCTGAGATCACCTATAAGATGCTTTCTGGACCAGCCCAAGAGAGAAATTAACTCACTCACCCTTCTTTCTTATGCTGCCCTCTGACTTCATGGATTGAAATGGTTTCAGGGTGTGATCTCCTGGTGCCTTAAGCAAACCTTTGGGTCCAAATTGAATGGGAAAAAAATGAAGAGTCGAATTAGGTTTCCATTAACCCTTGATCAGAGAGAAACAGGAAGGTGTTTTTTTTTAATGTAACTTATTTATAGTTTGCAGCGAGAAACCTGGTGGTCAAGGTTTAACAGCTTTTCCGGAGGAGAAATGGAAGCTTCTTGGAAGACGCTGCGTTGTCTTCTCTGCCTGCTCTGCATGTTGTGTGCTACCGTGAAAACAAACAGTGAGTACATGTCACTGTGGTTGGTCAATGTATTTTTTTTAAAATATGAGCTGCTTTTATACAAGGTAGAAGGGACAAAACTGCAATATGTTATTCATTACAGGGTTTTAGTTTTATGGGTGTTCACTTTGTCTTTAATATTGTGTTTTAAAGGAGAGGAAATGGGTTTGCCAGCGCTTCTGAGAATTTTCTTGTAGAGATGCACTCTACAGTGCATTGAGTGCCTTCGGGGTAAAAAGAAAGGATGTCAAATTATTGTTGTTGTTGTTGTGATTGTTGCTGCTGCTGTTGCTGAACAGTTTAGCTCGTAAAGTGACTGTAGAACCTGAAGCTTTAGAGTCCCAGTTATGGGAGGGTAGAAAACAAAAGAAAGTATAGCAACCTGAATTGTCTCAGAATGGATACATTTAGGAACCTAAATCAGTACCTTCTAATCTAGACGTTGTAGGAGAAGAGCCATATTCGTTTATGGCAGCCAAAACCCAGGCGGAGCCTGGTGGCACCTTTTCAGACCTAGATATTGTATTAAAGGCACACGCTTTTGTGATGCTCAGCTTCTCCCAGTAGAACTGCAGGAGGGCAGCACTGACTCCCATCACTCACAAAGGGTCATGCCCTTTGACAGACTCGTCCTTCCACAGTCCAGCCACACTATGCATCTGATGAAGAGTGCTGTAGTTCATGAAAGGTTCTGCTGCTAAATAAAATGTGGTAGTCAGAAACAATGCTACGAGACTCCTGATTATATTCTAATCCAGAGCTTTCCAAACTGTGTGTCGGGACACGTTAGTGTGTCGGCTGCAGTGTCTGGGTGTGTCGCGCCTGCTGCTGCCTCTGAGACCTGCCAGGATTCCATGTAGGTTCTAGTGCCTGCCTTGTGCCTTGCTGCCTCCAAACCTGCCCTGCCAGGATTCCGCGCAGGTCCTAGTGCCTGCCTTGTGCCTTGCTGCCTCCAAAGCTGCTGTGATTCCACGCAGGTCCTAGTGCCTGCCTTGTGCCCTGCTGTAAGAGTGTGTCGCGAAATGATGCCCTGCTGTAAGAGTGTGTCGCGAAATGATGCATGTCTAAAATGTGTGTCACCAACATGAAAAGTTTGGAAAGCTCTGTTCTAATCTATAACTTAGTACACGTAGTCCTCGCTTAACAACCATAACTAGGACCGGCAACTCTGTCACTAAGCGATGCAATCTAAGTGAGGCATCATGTGACCGTGATGGACTTACGACCTCATTTCCGGCACAGTTGTTAAGCGAATCACCCACAGTCGTTAAGCAAAACGTCACATGACCGTGACTTGTGATTTTACTGCCGACTTCTCCATTGACTCTGCTTGTCAGAAGCTGGCTGTGAAGCGTGCAAATGGCAATCATGTGACTGTGGGATGCTGCAATGGTTGTAAATACCCGCCAGTTGCAAAGTGTTCGAATCTCGGTCATGTGACCGCAGGGACGCTATGATGGTTGTAAATGCGAGGACCGGTCATAAAGTTACTTTTTCAGCATTGTCATAAGTTCAAACAGTCACTATATTTTGATGAAAAGAGTTATATGAAATGATGCAATGCAATTCATGCTAGTGTTTATATATTTCACTTTTATATTGCTTTTTAATGTTGTTTTCCAGATTCATCAGATCAAATGATTCTTTCATCTAAGCCTAGGAAACGTTTGCCAACTTTAATCGATTCCCCCAATGGGACTCTGTTAGACATCCACAATAAAGAAGGAAGTCACATTCTCTTTGCAGAAGATGCTGAAACATATCTGACTAGTCCATGGCTGACTCGGTTTTTCCCTGCGGTCGACATTTTTTCATTTGTTCTGGGTCTTCCCTTAAACGCTTTGGCTATCCTTATCTTTGTGATGAAGACAAAGCTTTGGAAGCCAGCTGTGGTGTACATGCTCAACCTGGCTTCTGCAGATCTGCTTCTAGTGAGTGTGATGCCTTTCAAAATTGCCTACTTTATGAGGGGACACAGCTGGGTCTTTGGACCCACCATGTGCCAACTGGTCACTGCTACTTTCTTCTGCAACACGTACTGCTCCATTCTGTTGATGACGGGGATCAGCATCGATCGTTTCTTGGCTGTGGTTTGCCCCATGAAGTCTCTGTCCTGGCGCACAGCGAGATGCGCCTCTGTGGTCTGCTTTACCATCTGGCTCCTCGCCATAGCGGGGGCAATACCATTGCTGGTTTTTGATCACACTCATTGGATACCTCAGCTAAACATTACCACCTGCCTCGATACGCTAGACATTTCTGTTACTGTGAATTTCTATAGCTATTACTATTTTGTCTTATCCACTCTCTTCTTTTTGATCCCGTTACTAATCTCTACTGCTTGTTATATGTGCATTATAAGGCAACTTTCTTTGTCCAGTGTTATGGTAAAGCCGGGGAGGAAGAGGCGTGCCATCCTCTTGTCTGGAGCTGTCTTGTGCACCTTCTTCCTTTGTTTTGGCCCAGCCAATATCCTGTTATTGATGCAACCCTTTTTTCCACATCAACATCTTCATAGCATCTTTTTTGTCTACACGGTCAGCCTCTCCCTGAGTTCCCTCAACTGTTGCATCGACCCCTTAATCTACTATTACGCCTCCTCGGAATGTCAGAGGCAGGTCTGGAGCTTTCTGTGCCACAGAAAGCTGCTTCTGGCTGGAAAAGGTAGTCAAACAAGCAGCAACATCGCACCCCTTCCCAGTGGCTTAGGCCATTCATTTCACACTTAGTTTTTTATAAAGGTAAAGGTTCCCCCCGCACATTTGTGCAGTCGTGTCCGACTCTAGGGGCCGGTGCTCATCTCCGTTTGTTAGCCAAAGAGCCAGCGTTGTCCGAAGACGCTTCCACGGTCATGTGGCCGACATGATGCACGGGGAACGCTGTTACCTACCCACCGAAGTGGTACCTATTCATCTACTTGCATTTGCATGCTTTCGAATTGCTAGGTTGGCAAGAGCTGGAGCTAGTGCGGGAGCTCACTCCGCATGCAGGGCTAGGGATTCGAACCTCCGAACTTGTGATCTTCCGATCGACAAGCCTGGCGTCTTACCCGCTGAGCCACCACGCCTCATCCAAGGTATACATGCCGGCCATATGACTGTGGAAGCGTCTTCGGACAACGCTGGCTCTTCAGCTAACAAACGGAGATGAGCACCGGCCCCTAGAGTCGGACACGACTGCACAAATAAATTTATTATTAAACACATTGCTATCCCGCCACAATCAAAAAGACTCTCAGAGGCTTACACAGAATAGGTAAAGGTAAAGGTTTCCCCTACACAGTTGTGTCTGACTCTAGGGGGCGTTGCTCATCTCCGTTTGTTAGCCGAAGAGCCAGCGTTGTCCGAAGACGCTTCCACGGTCATGTGGCCGACATGACGCACGGGGAACACTGTTACCTTCCCACCGAAGTGGTACCTATTCATCTACTTGCATTTGCATGCTTTCGAATTGCTAGGTTGGCGAGAGCTGGGGCGAGTGCGGGAGCTCACTCCGCACGCAAGGCTAGGGATTCGAACCTCCGAACTTGCGATCTTCCGATCAACAAGCCTGGCGTCTTACCCACTGAGCCACCACGCCCCTAGTTTTTTATAGCTGTATCTAAATAATGCATGGATTCGTAATATCACAAGTGTGAATGTAAATTTTCAATATCATATGGGAGCATTTCCCTATATAGCAGGGGTATCTGCGGCATGGTCAAAAAAGTCAAGATGGGGACCGTGACGGCATAATCGAAGCCCCACCTCTTTTTTATATGTGTTGCAGTTGTGGATATGAGCTCAATTAAGTTATTTCAAACGATGTATTCACATTTATTACTTGATTTTTGTTCCATCTTCACACAGTGCTCAAGGTAGCTAATAATTTAAAATTTAAGCCATAATTAAAACACAATTGAAACATACTAATAAAACAGCTATACCCATCCAACTTAATAGCAAAATCAGCTATTAATAGCAAAGGCATTTATACATATATACATAAAAACAGAGAGCTTGTTTGGTGTAGTGGTTAAGGCACTGGGCTAGAAACCAGGAGACTGTGAGTTTTAGTCCCGCCTTAGGCATGAAGCCAGCTGGGTGACCTTGGTCCATTCGCTCTCTCTCAGCTCTAGGAAGAAGGCAGTGGCAAACCACTTCCAAAAAATCTTGCCAAGAAAACTGCAGGGACTAGTCCAGGCAGTCTCCAAGAATCGGACACGATTGGATTTAAAAAAAAAATCCCTTTCAAGGTAAATAACATTATATAGAGCACAGAAAATGACTAAGATAAAGTAAGCAAAAGAAAGTACTGTAAAGGTACTGTACATAATAAGAGAAATGGAAATATAGAGAGATCTGTATTACTCCAACCCCATCCACTCTAATGCTTTGTGCCTTTCTACCCTTGCAAGCTATTCTTGCTTGCATCACATCCATACATTGCTTCATTCAGTGCCTTTTGTTGCTTTCACTTCTTTCTCTTTGAGGATCTCGTCAATTCCATCCCACCAGAACTTGTTCAGATTCCCCCTTTCTCTCAACACATTCATTCTTTGTTCACATATTTGCTTTGTGATTCGGTCCTGTTATTCCATCTATGTGACCAAGCCACCTCAGTGTACTTCTTTCATACTGGAAACTCAATTTTTTATTCAATTTAAATTGGTTAGTGTGAAATTTTGGAATCTAAAACTGAAGTTGTTGAGATTCAGGATTGACACTTTGTCTCTGGTACAGTTATAAAGATTGGTTATGTGCCATCAAGTCAGTGTCGACTCTTAGCAACCACTTAGATTGATTTCCTCCATGAAATCTGTATAAATATTTGTGCACAAATACAAAGGCAATGGGCTGCAACACACTATCTGGCCTGCTATTTTATATGCCAAATCAATTGAAGTATATTATTCCAAAGAATTAAGAGTTTACGGTAAGGCAGTTACCTTTTTCAACGCGTTCTCCCTAGCCTAATTTGGCATGTTCCAAAATTTGAGAAACACATAAGGATCTGTCTACGAAAGACAATTTGCCCAAGAAACTGAGAACACTGCAGAGGTTGGCTCTGCATACCAGATCCCAAATAACCTGAGCTCCAAATGCCAAGTATCTTGCATTTGCACAAATATCTTGCAGAAACACACCCAGGCTCCTCTCCTCACTGTATCATTACATATACACACTCAAGCAACACCGCCCCCCCGCCACTGCTTCAGTTAATATGACAATCTCAAAGTGTCGGCTTCCTCCCACCGTCACCCCTGACTACTTAGTACCGAAACTCATTGCCCTTTCTTTCTATTTTGTTGTAAAGGCAGATGCTCTGGGAATTCTGATCCTAGCTCTCCAGCCGTCTCTTAAAATGTCACTGGGTTTCATGTGGGCACAGAGGTCCTTTAAGGAAAGAAAGAACAAGGATGAGTGATAATTAGAAGATGGAGTTTAATTCCCCCAAATTCCTAAGTTTTGGTGCATTAAGGGAGGTGTTTGAGGGCACCAGTGAGCTGAGAGATACCGTGCCGGAAACCCAAGTTCTTCTATGCAGAACAAAATCACAGTCAGAGTCTTAGTTCATAAATCAATGGAGGACAGCCAGGGTGCAGTAATGGGCTGAGACTTACATTTCAAGAAAGCTACAATTCATCAGGAGGTTCCAACCCATCTCCTTTGCTCTGAACAACAGCCTTTAATCACACAACAGGCTAATCAGCTCACCAATGCAAGGATGTTTGTGTTAACGGTCAACATGTGCAAGTACACACATACACATACTGTACTTGTAAATGTAATGCACAATATCATTTTAAATATCTGATTAAAGGACTGCATTTGCAAATGCATCTGTAATAATAAATGTTAAAATCTTGAAAGTGCTGCAAGATTCTTTGTTTCCTTACAATATTTTATTATTGTAACTTTTATCTTTTGAGGGAGATGGGCGGTGACGAAATTTGAAATATAAATAAATAAATAAGCAAACAAACAAATAATAAATAAATTGAGAATAGAGCAAACTCTCTTGAAATTGTGGACCTAAGCTTCATAGAATACATATTAGGTCAACATTTAAGCAGTCTTTATCTTTGACTTTTTAGTCTATCTCATCAACCTACACTATTAAAGTCCTTATAAGGTACTAGAAAACAACAGTCTTTCCCTAAGGACACAGGGGCAATCCATTTTACATCTAGTCTTGGTATTCTACATAAAATTTGACAGTTTATATTCTTACTTGGAAATGTATGTGATTTGACAATGTTTTAGTATTATTGGAAGATTAACTGAAGAGCATTCAGATAAAAGGTACTGGAGAAACTATTGTGTGTTTTCACTGCTTTACCTTAGTGGTCCTTTGCAAATGGTATAGAAGAAATAACTGAAATGTAACAATGATGGCAAGAGTTAAGAATCCTTCCTTCCTCACGAAGAGGTTTCATGTGATTTATCAAACTTTTCTATAACACTCTCCAGATCTTGAGGAGCCTTCAACTCTGCACAGTATTTCAAATGAAGCCATTCCAAGTATTTATATAACAATATTATTGTGGCAAGTGGACATACATGGACATCATCTTTCTCAGAATATGAAAGGGAAAATTAACTGCTGACGGGATAAATTTACCGAAGGAAGGAAAACACAGTTTGTGCAGAAATTCAGGTGTACATCTATGTCAGATGATATTTTAACCTCTATAATGATGTACATTTTTCTTATTTTTACTAGAATGTTTCCTAATGTGGAAAAAATTAACTACCAATCAGCTTGAGAGTGTTCTCTTGTAAGAATATGGAAAGTCATGCTGGCTAGGGAATTCTGGGAGTTGAAGTCCACACATCTTAAAGTTGCTAAGGTTGAGAAACACTGTCCTATGTTAACTGTTCATTCAATATTACTGTAAATTAAAGCGTTGATTGGTGTCAGGGCCGTCTCTGACTCTGCCCCGCTACTCTGTCTGTTCACCTCATGAAAACCTGTGCCTCTTGGAATCCCGCTGTTTGACTTTGGACCAGACTAACACCGACATTTGTATCTTGAGCCTTGGACTGCCTTCTGACCCGATTCTGCCATGGCTCTGGACTCGTTTGCTTGGACTTGCCCTCAGACAAGCTGCTCAGGGGGGTTGTGACTTGCATCTGGGGTGTGCGAGTGATGACATGTTTTATTTGTGCTGCCTCTATTTTCCACCCCAGTACACTATTGCAGCTTTATCTGTGGGCACTGCATGTGTTGGCTGCGACCAGGACATCTGGTCCTCTGGAGAAATCAGAGGTAGATTATAATGGTTGTCCCCTGCCCACCAACACCTAAGAGGCTGTGCTATCAGGAGAAGAACCAATAAGCGATGAGATAACCTCAGGATAAGGACTCTATGCTTACCACTTCAGAGTGGCAACAGCAAGATTTTAAACTATATTTATTTATCCTCAAATTAAAGCAAAAAGGATGTGGGAGCTAGCTTTGGCAAGGTCAGGTGCAAACAGCCTATAATCAGTTTAGGCCCTTACAATAACACTTCCCCAAAGTGGGAAACCTCCAGCAGCCCATTGCCAAAGGCGTGAGAGTTAAACCTTGATTTCAGTATAGATAGGGATGATGTTGGAGGGGGTGAGTAGAAGGGTGCAAAGGGAGTGATCTGGACCCCTCTCATTCTGAGAGCAGAATCTGGAAGGGCCTTAGATGGTGAGAGGCTTAGTCTTCCTGTTGTTTCTGCCGAGAGAGGGGCCTGAAGCCAATCTCCCCTTCTAGCCCGTAGATCTCAACCCAGCCATCAGCCAACCAGGTGCCTGGTGCCTCTGGCTTCCAGCTGCTGTTGCTGCATTTCAGGTCTGTCTCTTGGCAGCCCTGGCATTACTAAACCCCGGTCGGGAGGGAAAGGGTCTCCCTCTTGTTAGAGGTAAACTTTATCTTACCAGATTCGTTCCTGAGCCGGGAGTAAAGGAACTGACAAATTGCATGAAGTTAGGAGTTTATTCACCCAAGAGCAAAAGCAAGGACAGCAAGCGGTTAGGTGGGCGGCCGCGCAGGACCCCCTCCTTACAGCACATTATATAGATTCCACTCAACCCCTCCCTTAGAAGACCACCCCTAACTCAGTTACCCATACTCCACCTTACCCTCATTCCATATCAGGAACTTCCTTCCATCCTTGCTAGGGCCCCTTGACCGTTATTAAACAATATCTTTCCTCTGGAGAAGCTATCCTTGGAAAGTACACTTTATCTTTCTATGGGCACAGCTATCTATCAAGGCCTGTTGGAAAGGAAGGGTAAGAAAGTCAACAAAACTCTTCAAGGAAATACAAAATGGTTTCAGAGCCATAATACAAGTGCATATGTTTCTAATATATGAATATGAAATATATTTGTATTTATATATACAGAAATGTAAGAATATGTTTACAACCCAACACTCTCTTGGAAAGGGAAGTAAGCCTGTATGAGCGTTAATGTTTCTAGTCATGACCCCCAGTTACACAGGAATACTTTTAGTCACTGTATTGCTTCATTCAATGCTTTCATCCCAATTAAGTATCAGGGAGTGAGTGGTATGCCATTCAGGGTGAGCAGACTAGAGCAGCCTATAAGCCCAATAAATGCATAAATATTTAACTGTCACTGCAATTCTTTCTTGACAACTTTCCTAGCTGTTGTAACAAACTTTATTTTTTATTTCTGCATATGCAAAGGAACTCCAGCAAAGGAGATTGTTACCTTGTCGTGGTGCTGGAGCTTGAGCACCTCAATGATGCCATGAGCTAAACCGTGAAGGGACACCCAAGACGGGAAGGACATGGAAGAGAGGTCAGACTAAATACGATCCCTGGGGAAGGTAACGGCAACCCACCCCAGTATTCTTGCCGTGAAAACTAAATGGATCAGTACAACCAGAGATATGTCGGTATACCATCAGAAGATGGGACTCCCAGGTCGGAAGATGGTCAAAATGCTACTGAGGAGGAACAGAGGATACGTTCAACTAGCCCCAGATGTGATGACGCAGCGAGCTCAAAGCCGAAAGGACGGCTAGCGGCCGACGGTGCTGGTGGTGAACGACGAATCCGATGTTCTAAAGATCAACACACCATAGGAACCTGGAATGTAAGATCTATGAGCCAGGGCAAATTGGATGTGGTTATTGGTGAGATGTCAAGATTAAATATAGACATTTTGGGTGTAAGCGAACTGAAATGGACTGGAATGGGCCACTTCACATCAGATGACCACCAGATCTACTACTGTGGACAAGAGGACCACAGGAGAAATGGAGTAGCCTTCATAATTAATAATAAAGTGGCTAAAGCAGTGCTTGGATACAATCCAAAAAACGATAGAATGATCTCAATTTGAATTCAGGGTAAGCCATGTAGCCATGTTAATCACAGTGATCCGAATATACGCCCCAACCACAGATGCTGAAGAAGCAGAAGTAGATCAATTCTATGAGGATCTGCAGCACCTACTGGATAATATGCCAAAAAGATATGTTATTTTCATTACAGGAGACTGGAATGCTAAGGTGGGTAGTCAAACGACACCTGGAATTACAGACAAGCATGGTCTGGGAGAACAAAATGAAGTGGGACATAGGCTGATAGAATTTTGCCAAGACAACTCACTGTGCATAACAAACACTCTCTTCCAACAACCTAAAAGATGACTTTATACATGGACTTCACCAGATGGTCGACACCGAAATCAGATTGACTACATCCTTTGCAGCCAAAGGTGGCGGACATCTATACAGTCGGTAAAAACAAGACCTGGAGCTGACTGTAGTTCAGATCACGAACTTCTTATTGCACAATTTAGAATCAGACTAAAGAGAATAGGGAAGACCCACAGATCAGTTAGATGTGAGCTCACTAATATTCCTAATGAATATGCAGTGGAGGTGAAGAATAGATTTAAGGGACTAGATTTAGTAGATAGGGTCGCGGAAGAACTATGGACAGAAGTTTGCAACATTGTGCAGGAGGCGGCAACAAAACACCTCCCAAAGAAAAAGAAAACCAAGAAGGCAAGATGGCTGTCTGCTGAGACACTGGAAGTAGCCCAAGAAAGAAGGAAAGCAAAAGGCAACAGTGACATGGGGAGATATGCCCAATTAAATGCAAAATTCCAGAGGTTAGCCAGAAGAGATAAGGAATTATTTTTAAACAAGCAATGTGCGGAAGTGGAAGAAGACAATAGAATAGGAAGGACAAGAGACCTCTTCCAGAAAATTAGAAACATTGGAGGTGTAATGGATGCAGAACTTCTGTAGCAATTAAACCCGTCTCACAAGATTTACTTGGAAAACTATTTAATGCTAGGTTACTACAATACAAGGAGAAAATCATGAATGAGAAAAGTGTGGGCTTTTCTTACAGTTATACATTCAAAGTTCCCCCCTTTGCAATATGCCCACTCCCCCCTGTGCCATGCAAATTCCAGCAGTTCATCTAGCCGATGTCTTTCCATGACCTTGTGCTGATAACCCAAACAGTTCTGGAGTGCTTGTCTCACATCTTTCGACCTAGGTTAACTCTTTCATGCATGGGAGTCGCTTTGCTGTTCTGAGAACGGAAGCGAGGAGTATGACAGGAGGTAAATTCCAGGCAAAAATGGGTATGATCAAAAACAAAAATGGCAAGGACCTAACAGAAGCAGAAGAGATCAAGAAAAGGTGGCAAGAATATACGGAAGATCTGTACAGGAAGGATAATAATATCGGGGATAGCTTTGACGGTGTGGTCAGTGAGTTAGAGCCAGACATCCTGAAGAGTGAGGTTGAATGGGCCTTAAGAAGCATTGCAAATAACAAGGCAGCAGGAGACGACGGTATCCCAGCTGAACTGCTTAAAATCTTGCAAGATGATGCTGTCAAGGTGATGCATGCCATATGCCAGCAAATTTGGAAAACACAAGAATGGCCAACAGATTGGAAAAAATCAACTTATATCCCCATACCAAAAAAGGGAAACACTAAAGAATGTTCAAACTATCGAACAGTGGCACTTATTTCACATGTCAGTAAGGTAATGCCCAAGATCCTGCAAGATAGACTCCAGCAATTCATGGAGCGAGAATTGCCAGATGTACAAGCTGGGTTTAGAAAAGGCAAAGGAACTAGAGACCAAATTGCCAATATCCGCTGGATATTGAGAAAGCCAGGGAGTTTCAGAAAAACATCTATTTTTGTTTTATTGACTATTCTAAAGCCTTTGACTATGTGGATCATAAGAAATTGTGGCAAGTTCTTGGTGGTATGGGGATACCAAGTCATCTTGTCTGCCTCCTGACGAATCTGTATAACGACTAAGTAGCAACGGTAAGAACAGACCACGGAACAACGGACTGGTTTAAGATTAGGAAAGGAGTATGGCAGGGTTGTATACTCTCACCCTACCTATTCAACTTGTACACAGAACACATCATGCAACGTGCTGGGCTTGATGAATCCAAGGCTGGTGTTAAAATCACTGGAAGAAACATTAACAATCTCAGATATGCAGATGATACCACTTTGATAGTTGAAAGTGAGGAGGAGCTGAGAAGCCTTATGACAAAGGTGAAAGAAGAAAGTGCAAAAGATGGGTTGCAGTTAAACCTCAAAAAAGATTATGGCAACCAGCTTGATTGATAACTGGCAAATAGAGGGAGAAAACGTAGAGGCAGTGACAGACTTTGTATTTCTAGGTGCAAAGATTACTGCAGACGCTGACTGCAGCCAGGAAATCAGAAGATGTCTACTTCTTGGGAGGAGAGCAATGGCAAATCTTGATAAAATAGTTAAGAGCAGAGACATCACACTGACAACAAAGGTCCGCATAGTTAAAGCAATGGTATTCCCCGTAGTAACCTATGGCTGCGAGAGCTGGACCATAAGGAAGGCTGAGCGAAGGAAGATAGATGCTTTTGAACTGTGGTGTTGGAGGAAAATTCTGAGAGTGCCTTGGACTGCACGAAGATCAAACCAGTCCATACTCCCGGAAATAAAGCCAGACTGCTCACTTGAAGGAATTATATTAAAAGCAAAACTGAAGTACTTTGGCCATGTAATGAGAAGACAGGATACCCTGGAGAAGATGCTGATGCTAGGGAAAGTGGAAGGCAAAAGGAAGAGGGGCCGACCAAGGGCAAGATGGATGGATGATATTCTGGAGGTGACGGACTCGACCTTGAGGGAGCTGGGGGTGGTGACGGCCGACAGGAAGCTCTGGTGTGGGCTGGTCCATGAAGTCATGAAGAGTCGGAAGCGACTGAATGAATAAACAACAAAATGCAAAGGAAACTTGACAAAAATATGGTTTGTTTCCTCACCAATGCTTTACAGCATGGGTGTCCAACCTTTTGGCTTCCCTGGGCCACATTGAATGAAGAGGAATTGTCTTGGGCCACACATAAAATATATAATATAGTTAATGTATATAATTAATAAAACTTCATTAATTTTTAAATATTTTTATTATAAAATTTTTAAAAAAGGGCAACATAAAACTAGTGGGATATTTGACCTTGTTTTTGTGAAACTAATGCATCAATGTCTGGTTCAATGAAAGTGGTTGCAATTCTCAGTGAGTTCTCAAGGTGCTCGTCAGAAATTTTAATTCTAATTTTACTTTTCGTGTTCTTCATCCTTGAAAATAGTTGCTCACAAATGTATGTGCTGCCAAAAAGTGATGTCATGAATAAGGCGTGATTGTGAAGTGAGGGATATTTTTCTCTGGGAAGACAGGTCTTTAAAAAGTCCAGTAGAGAGACATTATCAAATTTTTCTTTGAGTTGAATGTCTGATTGCAACTCTATGCATTTCATTTGAAAATTCGGAGTTAATGTACTTATGTCGACTGAAAATGGAGTTGAAAATATACCAAAATATTGATGATTTTCCCAGAAATCTTAAAACCTGTTCTCAAATTCCTGTATCAAACCGAAAAGCAAGGCTGCATATTCCTTGCTGTTCACAGGACTGTGTTTAGCCAACATATTAAAATGTATAAAATTATTTTCCATAACTTGAGCTTACCATACTTTAAGTTTAATTTCAAACGCTGTTATGGTTTGCAACATTGCAGTGGTAAGTTGGTTTTCACCTTGAAGATGCATGTTTAACTCATTTAAATGAGCGGTCAAATTCACCCAAAATGCTAAATCTTTGAGCCAGTTTTCATTTTCAAGTTGGCAGAAATTTTCTTTTTGATTCCATAAACGACTTGATTTCATTTTGCAAATCATAAAATATTTTCAGCATTTTACCCGGACTTAGCCACCTTACTTCGGAAAAGTAAATGATGTCCCCATAATCAGCATCCATACTTTTAAGGAACTCCTGGAATTGGCGATGATTCAATCCCTTGGCCCTTAAGAAATTCACTGTTTTGATGACAATAATGTTGACATTATTTATTTTTATTTTATTTTTCCAACTTATTATCCATTTTTAAAGCTTTCGCGCATAAATTTTCTTGATGTAGAATGCAGTGAGTGGGGCCACATTCCTAGCTGTTCAGGGCTGCATGTGGCCCGTGGGCCGCAGGTTGGACATGCCTGCTTTACACTGTCTTCTAGAGTTCATCCAACCATTCTTGTGCCAAAATAATAGTAATACAGACAAATTTTATATCACTGCAACAGTGGCTGCTATGCAGACATTATAAGTCACTAGTGTGGAAAATATCTTCAGTCTGGCAAAACCACGAAGACAGCCTGCCGAGTCAGGGCCAACTTTTCTGAAACAAAGCAAACCAGAACAGGCAAAATGATGCTGGTTTGCCTGTTTAGGTGGCAATGCACAGACGCCTATTACAGAAAGACTTTAAAAAAAGGTAAAGGTTCCCCCCCCCTGCACATTTATGCAGTCGTGTCTGACTCTAGGGGCCGGTGCTCATCTCCATTTGTTAGCTGAAGAGCCAGCGTTGTCCGAAGACGCTTCCACAGTCATGTGGCCGACATGACGCACCCGGAACACTGTTACCTACCCACCGAAGTGGTACCTATTAATCTACTTGCATTTGCATGCTTTCTAATTGCTAGGGTGGCAAGAGCTGGGGCGAGTGCCGGAGCTCACTCCGCACGCAGGGCTAGGGATTCGAACCTCAGAACTTGCAATCTTCCGATCGACAAGCCTGGTGTCTTACCTGCTGAGCCACCACGCCCCTGACAGAAAGACTTAACAACTCTACAATACTACCATCGATAGCAACTGAATGCTAAGTTTCAAGTCACATGCATGGTTATATGATGCCAATTCTCTAACTTACATTGGGATTTCCTTTCAAGCCAGGGGAGGAGAAGTCAAAACATGCATAACTTTTTTCAAGATTTGGAGGTTGGGAGGGTCACATAGCAGAAAGCCAATTCTCATTAAAGATGTTTCTACAAATGGAGGTTCTACCATCTATCATCTATCTTGCTCATATCTTTATAGTGTGGGAATTGCTAGAGCCAAGTCATATTAGGGTAGGAAAAACACGCTTCTGAAAAAGGAGAAGATACTGAACCAGATAGGTCCAAATGTAGAACAGAGGGAGGCATAAACAACTAAATGTTCTTTTCTGTGTAGGACATCTCTAAGATCTATTTTATTTTTATAAGCTGGATAATTATTCTCATCTCTTATTTACTAAGTAGAGTCTCTATCTTCTGATCAAATTCTCCCCACATAACCCTGTCTGCAAAGGAGAGAAACCTATAGGTCAACTGATACTGAGAGACACAAACTCCATCATTCCAGACTACTGGCAATAGAAATGATGAAAGTCAGAGTCCAAGAACATCTGGAGGTGATGGTCCCAGCTTCTCTTGCCAGAACCATTGTTTGTTCTGGGAAGAGGAGTGGGATGGAATCACCTAACCTTTTTCCCCCAAGGCAGCAATCCTAAATAGAGTTACTCTTAAACAAACATGCTTAAAACCAAGCTGCAGTAATCCCTTAGGTAGTTTTTTTTTTAAAGTGCTCATGATCTATGGCTGTTGTGGGTCTTCCGGGCTGTGTGGCCGTGTTCTGGAAGTTGTGGTTCCTAATGTTTCGCCAGCATCTGTGGCCAGCATCTTCAGAGGGCAGGAGCACAGACAGAAGCGAAATCTCTGTGCCCAGGTAGAGTTTTAAAATCCAGAGATTTCGCTTCTGTCTGTGCTCCTGCCCTCTGAAGATGCTGGCCACAGATGCTGGCGAAACGTTAGGAACCACAACTTCCAGAACACGGCCACACAGCCCGGAAGACCCACAACAGCCATCGAACTCCGGCCGTGAAAGCCTTCAACAATACATTGCTCATGATCTGTTTGTAAGATTCAAGAAAACTCCCCACATATTTGCCAATGCTGAATATTTGTCCATGCTTACTTACAGACAGACTGCTATAAAGCAGTCTATTCAGCATGCTTTCGATTTTACTTGAAATCCGATTCTGATCTATTTTTAAGATGCTCTGCTTCCAAAGCCAATACAAATCTGACTCTTGCAGAGCAAGGAAATGAAGTGTTAGAATTTTTTTTTTATTTCCTTACCAGGTTTGTTTCTGAGCCAGGACCAAAGAAACAGGCAGTTCAATGAAATTAAGTTCTTTATTTTTCACCCAAGAGCAAAAGCAATGACAGCAAGCTGTTGGGTGGGTGGCCGTGCAGAACCCCCTCCTTACAGCACATTATATAGATTCCATTCAACCCCTCCCTTAGAAGACCACCCCTAACTCAGTTACCCATACTCCACCTTAACCTCATTCCATATTAGGAATTTCCTTCCTTCACTCTATCTTAACTTCATTCCATATAAGGAACTTCCTTCCATCCTTGCTAGGGCTCCTTGACCATTATTAAACAATATCTTTTCTCTGAAAAAGCTATCCTTGGAATGTACACCTTATCTTGTTTCTATGGACATAGCTATTTATCAAGGCCTGTAGGCCTGTGAGAAAGGAAGAGTAAGAAAGTCAACAAAACCTTTCTAGGAAATACAACATGGCTTCAGGGCCATAAGGTAATAGCTCCTCCTGGGGGTGGTTAGTATCATAATGCCCTCCCCATTGTTTGAGATTGATTCGCCAGATTGGATTTTATATTTATTTATATCATATTAATAATTTGTAATTTTATACTTGTATTTTAATCTTAATTTTTATTGTAAGCCGCCCAGAGTCCCCCGTTTGGGGGAGATGGGCGGTCATATAAATTTAAATAATAAATAATAAAAAAATAATACAAGTGCAAATGTCTCTAACATATGAATACTACATATAAAATATATGAATATGAAATATATTTGTATTTAAGTTCTATATATGTAAAATCTTCTATCAGAAGCATTATTGTATCCTTCCCCAGCCTGGTGTCCTTCAGATGCTTTGAACTACAGCTCCCAAACCCACCCACCCCAGCTAAGATTACTGAGCATGGTGACAGTTGTAATCCACATCTACACAGGATGTAGATATAGATTGCTTTATAGGAGGCAAGACTTCAGCACTATGAATGATGAATGTTGGGCTTGATGTGAGGCTAGAAGTATTCTGAGTGCAGAGCAGTGATCTGCTTTTCATCTCTTAACAAGAAGGAAGGAATGTTAGGTTGCAAACTCAAACCCTTCAAGATCATAAACACTCAAACCTCATTACTACGTAAATCAAAATGAACTTTCAGAATGCACATTGATTTCATTTAGGAGTGAGTAGAAAATTTCACAGAAACTGAGATCTGAAGTTATTTCTATGAATTTAATATCTGAGTAGCATTATTGTACTTCTTGAGCCTCTCGTGTTATGATGAGACTCATCTCCTTATAAGGTACTAGAAAACAGAGCGCAAGGATCAGTAACTCAGAACTATGTGTTCCTCTTCCTAACTGTACAGTGATGCTTTTTCAATCACACCAGCTTCCTTGTTTGCCCCCTTAATTTTTACTTCTTCATGTTATTTCACAGCAAACATATATATCTAGATCAGAGCTTTCCAAACTGTGTGTCGGGACACGTTAGTGTGTCGGCTGCAGTGTCTGGGTGTGTCCCGGCTGCTGCCGCCTCCGAACCTTGTCAGGATTCCGCGCAGGTCCTAGTGCCTGCCTTGTGCCTTGCTGCCTCCAAACCTGCTATGATTCCGCGCAGGTCCTAGTGCCTGCCTTGTGCCCTGCTGTAAGAGTGTGTCGCGAAATGATGCCCTGCTGTAAGAGTGTGTCACGAAATGATGCATGTCTAAAAAGTGTGTCACCAACATGAAAAGTTTGGAAAGCTCTGATCTAGATCATCATCATTTGATATTTTGCTTAACAATTAATCAACCATTATGATTTCAGAAATGATTGTAGAATGCGGGAAACATGGGATCTTTCAAAACCATTTCACACATGTAGAATGAATACACATACACACACAAACATATTTTCAAAGTATCCTGCCCAAAGAAGATCAGAGCCCCAGCCACCAGCTCAAAGATGAGGGAGGTTGAGCCAAAGCAATCCAGGGATGTTTTAGCATCATTCTAGCATTAGTTCTTGACACCAATCCCAAGGCTAATAGTCATGTGCCTACAGAATTTGGGCCTTGTGGATGAGCCTGATTCCTCAGATGAATCAAGTACAGTACCTCCCATTCTACTGGGCTTCCTCTACAGCACAGAGGAACAATGGAAAAGAGAAATGCTTGCCTTCAGACAAGTGGTTGGCCTTTAAGGTTTTGCATTCCACTGGGGAAGAGACAATGGACTGAATGGAAGGGAAAGCGCCTGGAGACACATATGTCACTGAGTAAGAATGGCTATTGGAGAGAGTCACAATTAGGAAGAATAACATAAACAACTTTGTCTTTGCGACAAGGTTGAAGAATCTACAGTTTCCCAAACATCTCTGCTCTTGCTGAAACTTCTGTGAATTGTAGTTTAAGGAGATCCATAGGTTACCTATCTTGCTCTAAACCAGGGCTTTCCAAAGTTTTCCTGCGGTGACACACCAACCGCCGTTGCTAAAAACCGAAAGCTGCTGCCGCTTTCGGTTTTTGCGTGCCGCCGTTGGTGTGTCGCCGCGGGAAAACCCGGAAGCGCTGATGATGATCAGCGCTTCCGGGTTGTGTGGCGACACACCAGACTCTGTGTGGTGACACACTTTTGTGTGGCGACACACAGTTTGGAAAGCTCTGCTCTAAATCTTTACTGTTGCATAACACTAAAAAACTTAGGAGCATGGATAGCAATATGATGCCTTCCAGATATTTTGGAAAGCAGCTCCCATCATTTCTAGCCAATGCAAGATATGAGAGTTGTGATCCATTCTGAAAGCTAATATACTGCCAACCCCTACTATTGAGATGTTGCTGGTGGATCTCAGCTGCTTTTTCCACCAGCTGCTTTTCTTTAGTTACAGCACCCTCTCAACTGTTGGAAAATTACAGTGGGTAATTTCCAATTTAGTTTGCACCCAATATCACACTAGAGCAAGCACACATGCCACTCAGTTCAGCTAACAGTAACAACAAAATGATGTAGCTTGATCATCATTTATTTATTAAACATCAGCAAACATCAAAATAGTTAACTGGGAAAATGGGATAAAAAGCAGACAAATGCAGGGAGAAAGACACATGAACAACAGGCAAGAGATAAAAGAAGAGGACTTAATATCAACAATCTACATTCTTTTTCTCCATCTATACCTACAAAGATTAGAATCGTGGAGGCAATGGTTTTCCCTGTGACACTCTATGGAAGCAATAGTTGGATTTTGAAGAAGCAGGATAGAAAAAGTATTGACGCTTATGAACTTTGCTGCTGGAGCAGATTCCTGATAATGCCATGGAAAACCAAGGAAACAAACAAATGGATCAGGGAACAAATCAACGCAAGAGTTCTCACACAAGACACAAATGACCAGGCTCAAATTATCCTACTTTGGACATATTATGGACCTAGCACTCTGGAGAAGTCTATAGTGTTGGGAGAAGGGGAAGAAGAGAATGACCAACATCCAACAGGTGGATAGACCTGGGATGATGCATTCAACATCAATATGGGGACCTTTTCTTATTTTGGAAGGGGGGAAGACAAATAATGGGTAGGGGAAAGATGTTGTGACCGTGATCTTATTACCAAGACTAGTTTCCCATTGGATTAGACTGTCTGACAATCCAAACTTCTGGCATCTCATATTCCCCTTTCTCTTTACCCTTAAATTGGATTGGGAGAGTGAGATCCCTTGCTTCATTCCATCTGGTCTGTTGCACTTGCCATCTTTATGCTTTACTGGTTTTATTCCAATGCCTTTGTTTGATTGTTGTGAGCCACCCAGAGTCATTGGGAGTTGGGCAGCATACAAGTATCATCATCATCATCATCATCATCATCATCATCATTATTATTATTATTATTATTTCAAGAAGGAGCAGTTGCATTACCCTCTACTGAGTTTCACTGGACTTCATGTGATCCATGGTCAGTGAGTTGCCCACCCTTAATTAAGAATACTCTTCCCCAATAATGGCACCTTACAGATATGTGGACGTGATCTCTGAGAAATTCCCAAGCAGTGTGATCATTGCTCAGTGCTGGGAAAAAGATGGCCACCTTGGTTGCAGAACTACTACTTCTACTTCTCCCTACCCTTGTGTATTTCTAATTGCAATGAATTTGATTTCCCGAAGATATCTTAAGTGTAATATATATTAATCACAAGATGAACAAGTGTACATGAAGGACACTGGATTAGGTACATAAGCATACTCAGTCTTCTGAATAATAGCCAAAGTTACTCTTTCTTCTGGCTGATACAATCACTTCTTTTGTCCTGTATGGCCTGTTCTCAACCATGCTGAAATATCGCAGGGTCTGGAACTAACAGAAGAATTAAAACCCCGAAGAAATTATCAGCACATGAAATGAAATCCAGAGTTTTCTCATTTTATGGCTAAAAATCAAAGTGCAGCCAAGGAAGGAACAGGAATAATTTATGTATTATGTGAAGTCCTTTAAAAACACAAAAGAAATCATATTTTTACACAATAATTCAACTGAGAAGAAAAAACAACTGTCACTCGTTTCAGAGGTTATGGGGGTGTATTTCAGCACCATCTTGGTCCTATTATGGTAAAGTTTTACTGTAATTGCTAACCCTTGACAAATTTGAGCATTATTAAACTTTCTGGTGTTGATTGTCTATGATTGTTTAAGGTTATGTTTGCCCTGGTAGTGAAAGTTGTAATAAAAGGAATGATGTTTTCCATAGCCAAAATCAACATTGATTGATTGATTGACTGTTTGAAGTATTTATTTATTTTCTATCCTGCCTTTATTATTTTTATAAATAACTCAAGGTGGGGAACATACTGAATACTCCTTCCTCCTTCTCCACAACAGCAACCCTGTGAGGTGAGTTGGGCTGAGAGGGAGTGACTGGCCCAAGGCCACCCAGCCGGCTTTCATGCCTAAGGTGGGACTAGAACTCACAGGCTCCTGGTTTCCCATTGGCTCCTTCCTAGGCCTGAGAGAGAGTGACTGGCCCAAGGTCACCCAGCTGGCTTTCCTGCCTAAGGCAGGACTAGAACTCTCAGTCTCCTGGTTTCTAGCCCGTTGCCTTAACCACTAGACCAAACTGGCTCTTCCAATCATGTCTGGCTCTGAGTGGCTCACTGTAATGGTATGTTGGAATGACCTTGAGAGGCGAGAGGAAGAGATGCTGCCTAGGGAACAATCAGATAAAAGGGGGAAGACCCTGCAGCTGCATAACAGGCACAGAAAGAAATTTAGAAAGGATCCACCCTAACTGATCAGGCTGTAAAAAGAGACGGCAGGAGATTTCAGACTTGCAAGATTCTGTTAATGTAGCCTTACAATAAAGTAGAATTAGCTCATCTGGTCGTGTTTCCTGTCTGGTCTACCTGGAAGGCTAACACTTACAGACCTCCAAAGCAAAATAAGATTAAAGGTAGTATATAACAAGCATTCCTCCAATTTCCTTCCTTCCTTCCTTCTTTCCTTCCAACTCCAAAGAACTGAAATATGTACAAACCACTTCTCATTAATGGAAATCCTAAAAGGTTTACAACAATAATATATATTTATATATTATTTATATTTTATATATTTATATTGGCAGGAGTTAGTGGGTAGGAAAGGCCAGCATTTAAATAAATGCATTTTTAATTATCCTCTAAAATCTTCTAGAAGACCGTGGGAAAGGATGGTCTGGTACAAGTAAATCATTCCTTAAGGTAATCTGGTCCTGAGTTATTTAGAGCCTAATTGATGCTTTCGAACTGTGGTGCTGGAGGAGACTCTTAAGAGTCCCTTGGACTGCAAGGAGGTCAAACCAGTCAATCCTAAAGGAAATCAACCCTGACTGCTCATTGGAAGGACAGATGCTGAAGCTGAAGCTCAAATACTTTGGCTACCTAATGCGAAGAGAGGACTCACTGGAAAAGACCCTGATGCTGGGAAAGACCGAAGGCAAAAGGAGAAGGGGACAGCAGAGGATGAGATGGTTAGATAGCATCACCGATGTAACAAACATGATTTTGAGTAAACTCCGGGAGACAGTGGAGGACAGGAAGGCCTGGCGTGCTATGGTCCATGAGGTCACGAAGAGTCGGACACGACTAAACGACTGAACAACAACATCACTGGATTTGTCAGTTGTGTCACTTGCTCCTAATTCAGATTCTGATAAGGCTGCTAGTTTGTAAGGGGTAAGAAGACACTCTTTGCTACAGCAGACCAGCAGTCTTTGTCACTTCAGTTCCTTAACAACTCAGTGCTTGGATAAGATCAGTCTCTTTTATATTTGCTCTCTGGAACTCACAAAGAATTAATCTAATCTTATCAGAAAGGGAATTTCCCAGATGCATTTCTGGATGGTATCTTACCAATGTGTCGTCATTGCTTTAGCTCTGGCTCCTACTAACATTTAATAGCTGTTGTATTCAGCCAGATCACCACCCAAGAAATAAACAAGCCGTTTGTGATGATATAAAGATATCCTCATGACTGATTAGAACACTTTTCTGTTAGATGGGATAGCACAATATAATGACTGTTGACCTTCTTGGCCTGAACCCATCTTTCTCCTCAACCAGTACCTTACCCTGGATAAGCCAGTAAAATTTCCGATAAAGGTGCCTGGAACAGAGTTTACTAATTATGCTTACGGGCCAAATTAAACGATAATTTGCTGGGTCACATTTGTCTTCTTTTGATTAAACGTGGCACTTGATTCAATCCCTAAATACAAGTTCTGAGCAAGGCTGTTAATCTCTTCTATTGATCACAGGCTAGCACTTTTGATTATGAGAATATATGAAAATAGTTCAATATGAGCCAGATCTACCTCCTTAGGATGCCTTTCAGCACTATTCAAAACCGGATCAAACAAAGGTGTGTTGTACTGTAGCTCCTCCCTTTTTTAAAAATTGTACGATTCCACAATTCAAGCTTTGTAAAAAAATTAATTCCATCCACCTAAATTGGCAAATAAATCTGTGTCAATTCTAATTTACACTGATAACACAGATATCTTATCCTCCGTGCAAGTTAGTTTAAGATGGGACCTCCAAGCTTCACTTATGTTTTGAAGAGAAAAGACTCAGAAACAACTATGACATGACAAAAGCAATGATCTAAAAGGCTTGAAAGCTGCAATCACTGCTGCAAGATAAATGGCACTCACAGGGAGCAAACTAAGGCTTTTAAATATCGAGGAGTTATTTGAAACTTCCATGTTGTGGAGGAAACAAATAAAAGCCATAAAATAATTAATGCAACCTTGATTTTTAGCAGTAACAGAGACAGTAATCATGTATCCACTACTGTAAACATACAAAGTCCATGACCCCTAAAGCAGTCACAACTAAAATATTCTCATCAATCCAATCTGTTTTACAGTAATGTCTTTTGAAGACACTTTGCAAATTAAAAGGAACCTTTTGTTCTTTCTTATATAAGCCTAAAGCAGTAATTCACTCCTTTAATTTAGTGAATATGCTTTATTAAACAAGAAAGGAATGAGTTTATTCTTGCTGGTCACATCTAGTTATCCTTTAATGCAATCATTCCAGATCTATTGGTGGTCTGTAAGTATCCAGTAGGTGGTTTCAAGTATGGGTACCAAACTATTTTTTGTTAATGGTTGAAATCTTGGAAACACCAACATTTTGTGAGATTTAATGATATATGGACATAACTTCAACCAAATGGATGTGATTTTAGCCATTTCATTTTTTAAAAATCCATTATTTTTCTTACTTGATTTCAGAGTGCTACTAACTCTTGCATTATGTGATGGTTCTTAAAAGCTTTGGAGGAGGAGGAGGAGGAGGAAGAGGAGGAGGAGGAGGAGGAGGAGGAGGAGGAGGAGGAGGAGGAGGAGGAGGAGGAGGAACCACTGCTTTAATGTAAACAAATGTATGTGTGCATGTAGATTAGATATATAGATATTCCAAACTTAAATAATAAAACTAGAATTTTGAACTTATATTCTGCCTTGTAGAATTGCTTTAGGAATTAAAACCAGTTCTGTATTACAAGGAAACATATCCATGTAGTCCATCGGGAATCAAGCTCAACTTGAGGGAGATTTTACCTTTTATAGGAAGTGGGAAAATACATTATCGGGTATTATGGCAGCTGTTTTTCTAGTGAGCAAGGAATGTTGCTTAATTCTAAACTGACCAGAGAAGTCAAGCAGACAGTCTTTGTCTACTCATAGTTTAAACAGAATGATAGCAGAATTAGTCATGCTGAAGAGGGATTAATCAGGCAAATTATAACTAAACAAAGATGTGAACTTCAGAGGATTTTGAGACCAAATTTATAACTTGACCTTTTCTTCAGAGTATCTACAGTAGACCAGGGCCTCCACAAGTACGTGTGCACGTTGTACACTGCATGAAAGGGGGGTGCCAAATTAAGTTTTAAAAATCAATTCTCTGTTCCAAACACCAACCACATGTGCTCACTTACGTCAGATTTCCCTTCTTCCAAAACAAGTGCTGTATATCAATTCAGAGAAACCATACGTATCGCACAATCTGAAACTATCAGTGCCGCTAACATCTTCCAGTGCGCATATTGTGGCAGTTCTGGGAAGCTCAGCCTAACAAATATGAGCTGCACCGAGGCTGCTTCTTCTTCTGCCTGGGGCAGCAAAAGCCTTTTTGCACAAAGGCGCCTTACAGGTCACCGGCGGCCCCGATCTAGACAGCCATTTTGAACTGGATGTTCACAACCTATTTTTGTTATTTCATTTGGTAAGTGGTCATCTACTTTGATCTGCCAGGGGCAATCCAGGAAGAGCTGCTTCCCCAGACAGGGGAATACTCACCGTTTAAAGCAGGAGGATTGTCTGCTGCTCCTCCCAACCGCTGTCCCCATCCCTCCCTCCCCCTGCCAGCCCCTTCCCCAGCAATAGCACCCCCACCATCCACTCTCCAAGCCAGCTGCCCTGCAAGGTCTGGGGGAGGAGAGAGTCCTCAAAGCAACCCAGGATGGCCAGCAGGGGATACGCTAGTCCGAAGAGCCCCGTCCCATAGAGGCAAGTAAGGGGCTACTCTGGGTAGTGAATTGGGAAGCAGAAGTGGGGAGCTTGGTAACAATGCACCCTCTATCTCAGCTGGACATGTGTTCACTGGTAGAGCCAAACCCATATTAGAACATCCCATGTTGCTGTTTGCTTCACGAATCAGGAATCCAACATGGCTGTTTTGAAGATCGGAAAAGAAGAACCACTACTGAAATCCTCTACCTACACATACCATTTCTCAGTATGAAAATTTTCCCCCGATACAGGTACCATCTTCTATGAAATTACATTTTGATTATGGCAAGAACATTTTCCATTTTCCAACTAACCAAGGAAATAGGAATAGTTATGCAAGGCCAGAATAAAACCCACACATCTGTAGGCAAATAAACATCATTTTGTCTAAATATAGGCAGCAAACCTGCTCAGACTTGCTTTAAAAATGATGATTTGCTGAAATTGTTAGAAGATAAGCTAATGGTTGTAAATCATGCATCACATGGAAAATATTCCTCTGTTCTTGTTCCACATGGAAGGAACAGTCCAGATTGGACTTCAAGATAGTTTGCCTTGTCATTTGTTTTTTTTAATCATAGTCTGACAAAAGATTACAAATAGTTTGAAATATTCTAATAATCAACATTCTTTAAGCAAACTAAAGATTTTTGCAGCCTAATAGTACTTTCATTTTTAGCAGAGTTTTAAAAGCTAAAACAAGTTTTCTTATTTAATAGCATAATAATTCAGGAGAAAATAAATAAGAACTTTCTAGCATCTGTATTGTTTAAATAAATAACATAAATTGTAATTTAAGTGCCAATGTGTGCTCTTTCTGTGTCATTCCTTAACAGAATGAATGATGCATTTTACAATGTTGTCAGAATGGTTTATCAAATGCATAGAACTTAGTCTTTAATAATATGCGTAGAATTGCTTTGTGGGTTTTATTCACACTTCTTTACAAAAAATGCTTTTTGTATGATGAAAGAGTAGAATGTAATCAAACCAATAAATAGATGAATGGTAGATTTGTTGCTACAGTAAGGTAAAGGTAAAGGTACCCCCCGCACATTTGTGCAGTCGTGTCCGACTCTAGGGGCCGGTGCTCATCTCCGTTTGTTAGCCGAAGAGCCAGCGTTGTCCGAAGACGCTTCCACGGTCATGTGGCCGCATGACATGCGCGGAACGCTGTTACCTACCCACCGAAGTGGTACCTATTCATCTACTTGCATTTGCATGCTTTCGAATTGCTAGGTTGGCAAGAGCTGGAGCTAGTGCGGGAGCTCACTCCGCACGCAGGGCTAGGGATTCGAACCTCCGAACTTGCAATCTTCCGATCAACAAGCCTGGCGTCTTACCCACTGAGCCACCACGCCCCTTTTTGTTGCTACAGTATCTTTTGTAATTCCATGGATACAAAAAGCTTCTCCTTTTGCTTATGTGAGGAATGCGCATCTATCCATGTACTTGAAAGTTTGGAAACAGCATCAGGATTATTACAAGGCACAGAAGAATATTTTCCCCATTTTGATATCTTGGGATAGGATATATAAATTAGGACAGATCGTGTGGCCATGAGTTCTGCAGTTTAAAACCAGTCTCAGGATAGAGCTACAGACTGAATACATTAATGATTCATGAGATTGTAGATATCAGATTACACCCACCATTCAAGGATAAAGTAATGAGAGTTGTTCCCTCCCCAATTCCGATTACATAATTGATGTAATCTTGTTGTCCAGCTGGATTAGATCAACCAGATCCAAAAATGAAAGAACAAGTTCTTAAACTCAGTTTTCTTTACAGTTTAAATGTTATTGATAGCTTTTCATTGCATTGTTTGCTCTGGATCTTCGTGATGTGCTAACTTTTAAAATATGCACAATTGCCTTATTTTTGGAGTTTTTCTTCAAGCTAAATGAATAAGCAATTGGCAGCTGTAAGTAAATCTACTTTCGATGGGAGAAAAGGAACAGATTGTTCGGGGTCAAAATAGCAATCATCAAAATTGCAAGCTACCTCGAGGACTTCTGGTGGGGACATGGTGGACTGAATAGCTGTGCTTGCGGGCTCTGTGGGCAGAACTGACAACGCGGCAGTTTTTTGGGGCTCAGGCAGGCTTTTCCTGAAGCCCAGGAGTGTTTTACTGGGAAAGGAAAACACTCAGGATCACCCCATTTGTCCTCCAGGACGGCGGCTTGCAGCCAGGAGATCTTCATCAGCGTTTGTGCCCGACTGGTAATAGCTGCCGGGAGGCTGGGACGTCACCATTTTCTAAGCCACGCTGTAGCCTTAAAGGAACATTAAATCCGGCCACCCCATTTCTAAATCACCCAATTTATATATATTTTAAAGTACGTGTACCTTAAGAGAGGCTTTCTATAGCAAGGAGAAGTGGGCTCTCTTGGTGCTTATCGTTATTTTTGGGATTAATTTCTTTAAAAAAAGTTTTGTATTTTGTTTTCCAACCAATACCTGTGTGATTACATCCCAGTCAGAGGACAAATGGGTCAATACTACCTGGTGGGGGAAGCAGCCATTGTGTTATTGTGATTGAGGATAATACAATTTGGGGTAGGAAGGGTTTCAGCAGACAGGCTTTCCCATTTTCATTTCCTTGTTAGGGAGTTCCTTTAAAAATGTTACACCTATTTCCAGGCTTCCACTGGTATTTTGCATCTTTCAGTTCAAAATGGAAATTGCATCACTGATTTTCAGCTATCACATTCCAAGTGAATCCAGGGGGTGCAAAAAGATGGTTCTAGGGCCACTCTGATTTATAGTCTGCACAGGAAAGAATGTTTTCTCCAGCCACATGGGATGTAGTGGCATTTAAGACCCTAAACTAGGGTTTCTCAACCAGGGTTCCGTGGAACCCTAGGGTTCTGCGAGAAGTCACTAGGGGTTCCCTGGGAGACCATGGTTTATTAAAAAAAATATTTCAAATTCAGGCAACTTCACATTAAAGAGGTAAGTTTCATTCTTTATTTTTAGTTTAAGAACACTGTTAATGCATATATACAGGCCTACACATGAAACAGAGTCCCCTGTGGGGGAGATGGCGCGGTGATAAAAGTCTAATAAATAAATAAATAAACAAATATAATAATCTTGTAACTTGCAGCCTATATTTGAGCCGGAAAGTGCAGGGATTCCCCGAGGCCTGAAAAATATTTCAAGGGTTCCTCCAGGGTCAAAAAGTTGGGAAAGGCTGCCCTAAACATAGCACTTAGTGTTAATTGATGTGACCTAACTGGAGCAGGGGATAAATAGAATACTTCTTAAAACGTAAATGTAGCTTTAGCTGGTATTGATTTTTGGTTGCATGTATATACTTGATATACAAGAGGCCAGATATTTTTGTATTAAATTTGGCTTTTTCTGATTAAAATCAAAACCTCAAAGCAGCTTGCAAATAAAAACTGTCACAACAAAAATAAAGCATTACTCTCCCATTTAAAAAAAAAGTCAGCAGCGTAAGTGTCTGCTAGGGATGGGCGAGAGAGGGTAAGGGAGAAAACGTGTCTTGCAGCACTGGGATGCAAATTCCGACCCTTCCTTAATCGCATGTAATGGAGCTACACAAGAACGAAGGGCTGAAATTTGCATCATATGTCATGATGCATATTTCATCATTTTGGTGTCATCATGATTACGAAGAGATGCCAATGATCAACAGTAGAACAACAGAGATATCAATATTGTTAATTAATAAAAAATCAGTCTAGAGATGCAGGCATTGTAAAACTGGTGAGGGGATATTTATGCTGCGGTCTTGTCTAGGATTGCCCCATTTTGGTTGGATATCCATAGGAATGTACATATGGAGCTAAAAAGATAAATACAATTTAAAAGTGCAAATGTACTTTTGATTTACATCCCCCAAACTTGGAATTTACACTTTATGAAGAGTTATGGCTTTATCTAGCATGGAGGACAGCAAAAAAAGGATCACTCTTCAGTGTTGCAGACAGACTTACCCCAGATTGTCATCAGTCTTTGATTACAGATAGATGTTTGCTTTCTGTCATGAACTTGCTCTTTATCAATGCAGCAGACAGACTAATATTACTTTGTGTTTAAAAACTAGGGGAAATGTTTTATTGTATGCAAATTAGTATGTTGTTGTTGTTTCATTTTGTTTTTTGTGGGCTTTTTATTCCTTTTTAATATTAAGAGAAAAGTTATAGAGACACAAAGAAAACAAGGAGGCTCGGCACACAGCAATAAAAATTCATCTACAGCAGTGTTTTTCAAACTTGGCAACTTTAAGATGGGTGGACTTCAACTCCCAGAATTCCCCAGCCAGCATGCTTTGAGTTGAAGTCCACCCATCTTAAAAATTGTTGAGGTTGAGAAACACTGACCTACCGTACTGTAAATGTTATCAGAAGTGAAAATTGCGTATTTAGGCTCAAATTTGTTTGTGGATAGCCGGCTATCAACAATACAAAGAAAGGGAGCTTTTATACTCTGCAGGGGATAGGAGACACCACGCCGAGCAGTCTTTCCCTTTGGGCGCCTTCGCGGCCTCCCCCCTTCCCGCGAGACTCCAGGCAGAGGCAGCAAAGGAAAGCGGCGTGGCCCCTCTTAGTGCTAGACAGACAGGCCCGCTCCGGATTGACACTTTGCGATTACAGATACGGATTCGCTTCATTGTTGTTTCGGGTCGTTTTGGTGGGTTCTAATAAAAACATTTCCTATGCGTTTCAGACCTTCTTAATGGACGCACAGAGTTTTTCTTTTTTTAATTCAGAGCTAGTTCCCGTTGAAATCGGTGGGTTCATTCCCAGGGAAAAGGTTCCAAGCAGGTGGAGAAACAGGTCTATCCTTCCAGTTGGCGCGGGCGACTCTCGGGGTTCGCGGCTCCTCCGCGAGCGGCAAGGCTCTCTCGCGCTGCGCTGCGCTGCGCTGCGCTGCGCTGCGCTGCGCTGCGCTGCGCTGCGCTGCGCTGCGCTGCGCTGCGCTGCGCTGCGCTGCGCTGCGCTGCGCTGCGCTGCGCTGCGCTGCGCTGCGCTGCGCTGCGCTGCGCTCTCGGTCTCGGCGCAGGAGAGAGTTTCCAGCCCGCCGCCAGGCGAAACTCCTACCTTTCCTGCTCCTCGCAGGCTCAAAGGGCACCTGGCCGACGTGACAAGGAGAGGGCGCGAGACCGCCCTCAAGGTAGCCGCAGGCCCCGCCCACCGCCGTCTCCTTTTTTAGGCTGCAGCGAAACTCCGGTGAAACTCCCAGGGCGCCGACGAGGAAGGACGTGGGATTTCTGGTGCCGCCGCCGCGCTCCAGTGGGTGCCGTGCCGCGGATATGGGTCGCCTCCAGCAGCCTTGGCTAGGGGTCCTGGCCTTGGGAGGTGCTCTCGCCGTCGTCTCTGCCACAGGTGAGACGCGAGAGCCTCGCGCTTGGGACGTTTTCGCCCTCTCTCGTCTTCCTTTTCATCGGAGCGGGAGTTCCCAGCTTTCGGGGCTGGTGGGTGGGTAGACTGGCAGTTCTGGGTACATGCTGTGCCTGTGCCCCCCAAGGGGCTGCTGGACGAGGGTGGGATGGGGGGCTGGCCCTCTCAACAAAATGGCTGCCGTGGGGACAGGACCAGGGACAAAACCCTGTTTTATCCGAATGCTACCTGCCCTTTCCCTTCTGCTCTACTCCTCATCCGCAATCCACGGCGCACTTTTTCCTACTTTGGTTTATTCTGATGCTTTCGGGGTCAGCAGGAAGTCAGACTAAGCGAAGGGTATCTGGCTGCAGCCGCCCATTGTTTTTATTTTGTGAGAAAGGTTAGGGGCCGTTCTTGGAAGTAAGATCCTGGAGGTTGTCCGCAGGTTCGTTCCACGTTTCTTTTTTGAAAGAGGAAAATGCCAGATAGGATAGGAAGTCTGAGAGGCACCAAGGGAGACTCTTTGAGGGTATTGCTCTACTTTGGGCACCATATTGGGGATTTAGCTTTACAGTCTTGGCAAGAGAAAAGGTTCTTGTGTAATCAAAACAGGAGTAAGTTCATTGGGTTCATTCCCCAATGGAATGAATGAAAATTAATGAAACAATGAAAAGTAATTGAAAAACGAAAAGTAAAAATTAATGAAAACAATGAAAAGTAAGTTCATTCCCTAATGGATGTGTGCACTGAGTTACTGTGGTGATGTTATATATTCAGTGAAGCTTTTTTGTTCCTCTGTCCCATAAATCAAAGCTTAATCTGAGGACCCACACCTAGTTCCTAACAGTTGCAAAAGAAACAGGTTCTTTAGAGCAGAAGCAAAAGTTTGTTTTCCTTTGAAGTGTAGATCTCTAGCTACAAAGACTTTCAGAACAGAAGTTCAAGAAACTTTTTCTGCCTTGATTGCTTTGCTTTGCTTTCCTTGAGAAGTCTCAGCTCAGCGTTTCTTGGAATACCACTTGAACCACTGACTTGTAGCAACTAGTACCTCTTGTACTTTGATTTTTTGTGAAAAGATCCAAAGAGCTTTATTTCAAAAAAACCCACTGTATTTTTTTCTTACAAGTGAATGTTGAACACTATTGTTTTCTTGTTGTCTGTATACTTAGCTAGCTAGTAATGGCAGAACTATGTTTTCTAATAAGTAAAAATTAGTTGTTGTGACATCACCATACTGTCTTTGGCAAGGCAACTAATAAATCTTCAAAATAGCATAAGTCATTCTTATAGTTTCAGAAGGAAAACACTAGTAATGTCACAGTATTCCTTGAATGAATGTGCTTATTGTAAATATTTATCTCACTTTATCTCCATTTTAATTGCTTATAACAAGTGGTATATGGTCATAAAACAAACCCTTCCTACCTTGCTTATGCTCAACTGCTGTAACTTTGCAGTTTGATTAGTTGGGCAGTGGTGTATTCTGTTGGAGGTGGAAAAAGAAAAGAGAATATTTCAGCAGTTCTTAGTGTATTAAACTAATCTTTCTAATTACAGCAAAACTCTCCATGATTTGGGGGAGTCTTTAGAGGATCAGTACAAATTCATATAGAATAACTTTATCAATGAATGCAGTGTCTCAGTATTACCCTCATTAGCTTGCATTAATCTGAAATACTGGGAAAGGATGAAGAGCTTGGGCCTCTGAGGTATATTCTACAGAGCAAAATAACATGGAATGTATGTGGTGACCTTAAATTGCTCAACATGAAAAGATCCTAAAATGCCCTTTATTTAGATAAAGAAGATGCGTCTTTGCCTAATAAGGATTCTCTCTGCTTATGCCAAAGTACACACTTTCTATATAAGGGAAACAGTTTCTGTTTTCCCATCCAAGGTAGTTTCAAAGGGATACTGTACAAAAGCATGACTGTTTTCAGTGAACAAAAGATCTGGGTTTGCATAAATTAATGTGTGAACTTCTGACCCAGTGTGTCCAGTTATTAGTAATGGTCTCCCACACAAGGGCATGAATGTAACGTAAACTACACAGTAAAATAAATTGGTCCTGAGTATGGACAGCCAAGAATATTGTGCCTAATTCTCAATCTCTTGCATCAGAATAGGTGCAGTTACATGTTGTGAATCAATACACGATTCTCAATGCCAGGTTTATGCTATAATACCAGTTGACAGATGTAGTGGGATGGGGCATTTCTAGGAAAAGAAAAATTTGCTTTTCTAGACCCTTAAGATAAAATTAAATCTAAAGGTCAGAAGCAAAACTAGCTGTAAATTATTAAATATGCAGATGTTATTTGTTGAGCAAAAAATGAAGAGTTTGTGTGTGTATATATATATCCATCCATCCATCCCCATGAGTTCCTTGAAGAAAATATTTGAAAAAGAAATGAAAGTAAAAAGAAGGGGGTGGGGGATGCATATACACTGCTCAAAAAAATAAAGGGAACACTGAAACAACACAATGTAAGTCCAAGTCAATCACACGTCTGTGAAATCAAACTGTCCACTTAGGTAGCAACACTGATTGACAATCAATTTCACATGCTGTTGTGCACATGGAATAGACAACAGGTGGAAAGCATAGGCAGTTAGCAAGACATCCCCAATAAAGGAGTGGATCTGCAGGTGGTGACCACAGACCACTTCTCAGTTCCTTTGCTTTCTGGCTGATGGTTTGGTCACTTTTGAATGCTGGCGGTGCTTCCACTCTAGTGGTAGCATGAGACGGAGTCTACAACCCACACAAGTGGCTCAGGTAGTGCAGCTCATCCAGGATGGCACATCAATGCGAGCTGTGGCAAGGTGGTTTGCTGTGTCTGTCAGCGTAGTGTCCAGAGCTTGGAGGCGCTACCAGGAGACAGGTCAGTACATCAGGAGACGTGGAGGAGGCCGTAGGAGGGCAACAACCCAGCAGCAGGACCGCTACCTCCGCCTTTGTGCAAGGAGGGACAGGAGGAGCACTGCCAGAGCCCTGCAAAATGACCTCCAGCGGGCCACAAATGTGCGTGTGGCTGCTCAAACGGTCAGAAACAGACTCCATGAGGGTGGTATGAGGGCCCAACGTCCACAGGTGGGGGTTGTGCTTACAGCCCAACACCGTGCAGGACATTTGGCATTTGCCAGAGAACACCAAGATTGGCAACTTCGCCACTGGCGCCCTGTGCTCTTCCCAGATGAAAGCAGGTTCACACTGAGCACATGGGACAGACGTGACAGGGTCTGGAGACGCCGTGGAGAACGTTCTGCTGCCTGCAACATCCTCCAGCATGACCGGTTTGGCAGTGGGTCAGTAATGGTGTGGGGTGGCATTTCTTTAGGGGGTCGCACAGCCCTCCATGTGCTCGCCAGAGGTAGCCTGACTGCCATTAGGTACCGAGATGAGATCCTCAGACCCCTTGTGAGACCATATGCTGGTGCGGTTGGCCCTGGGTTCCTCCTAATGCAAGGCAATGCTAGACTTCATGTGGCTGGAGTGTGCCAGCAGTTCCTGCAAGACGAAGGCATTGATGCTATGGACTGGCCCGCCCGTTCCCCAGACCTGAATCCAATTGAGCACATCTGGGACAGCATGTCTCGCTCCATCCACCAACGCCACGTTGCACCACAGACTGTCCAGGAGTTGGGGGATGCTTTAGTCCAGGTGTGGGAGGAGATCCCTCAGGAGACCATCCGCCACCTCATCAGGAGCATGCCCAGGCGTTGTAGGGAGGTCATACAGGCACGTGGAGGCCACACACACTACTGAGCCTCATTTTGACTTGTTTTAAGGACATTACATCAACGTTGGATCAGCCTGTAGTGTTCTTTTCCACTTTAATTTTGAGTGTAACTCCACATCCAGACCTCCAGGGGTTGCTTACATTTGATTTCCATTGCTTTTTGTGTGATGTCAGCACATTCAACTATGTAATGAACAAAGTAGTTAATACAAATATTTCATTCATTCAGATCTAGGATGTCTTATTTCAGTGTTCCCTTTATTTTTTTGAGCAGCTTATTTTGTCTGCTGGCCAGCTCACACTAGCTGGGCAAAGTGGAAATTTGGCACAGTATATGCATTTGTTCTAATAATGTGTAGCTCTGTCCATAATAGCCTACAAATTCAGGCTCAAAGTCTGATCTAACCAAGGTGAGAGATACAGTTTCGACTGCAGGAATTGCATCCTGTTGCCTTTATAGCAGTGTTTCTGCTGGCTGGGGAATTCTGGGAATTGAAGTCCACACATCTTAAAGTTGCCAAGGCTGAGAAACATTGCATGTTGGGGACAATCCTAGACTAGAACTTTTCTCATTGATATGAAACATCTCTCTTGTCCTCCAGATGTTTTCGATTACAGACAATTGAAAGCTCCCTTGCTTACATTAAAATCCTCTACTGTGGTAACATATTTATTTTTTTTAAAAAAGGAAATTTCCTGTCCAAGTTTGCTATTCTGAGCCAGACTAGGTATGATTCATCTATAAAATTGGAGTTAGACTTTAACATTAAAAAGCGAGAAAAGGTGCAGAGCTGATCATGCCTTTTTGCCCCATCCAGAATGCAGGAGCATAATCTGCAGCAGGTTACATGTGTTCCTGGAATAGGCAGGGGCAATATTTGGAAGTAGGAGTAAGGGGAAAAATAGGTATGTTAAGTTATACATCTAAGGCCCTTATTTCACCCTTTAAACTCCTCAACCCTTTCTATACTGGACTGATCTTTTTCCTTTTTTTAGAGTTTTAAGGCACCTCTTTTGACCCTCAAAATCTGGCCAAAGTTTGGCCTTGTGACTTCTGTAATATGGTTGGCCACATCCCCTGCAGCTTTCAGGGGCCAAACCAAGGGCTGTCCCTTCCCTTTTCCGATCACAGGAAAATGTGACAACTTAAGAATGTTTTGCTATAAAGTTTGTCTTATTAGTCTTCCTATTGGAGTCAAGTTGGCCTGTGTAGTCTTCTCAGTTCAACAGTATTTTTATCCAAAAGCAAATGAATTATGATACCAATTATGTATTTATAACTTGTTGCTTCATTATATAGGCTGTATGGGAGACTTTTAATTAATGGCCAAGTAGCTTAACATATTTGCTTTGTTTCTTTTTTAGTGACAAACCAAACTGACTCTTCAAAAGGAAGAAGCTTTATTGGTCATAAATCCAATTCAACAAACAAAGAAGCATACAACATAGATGACTTTGCTACCAAAATCCTTACAGGAAAACTGACCACAGTTTTCTTCCCTGTGATCTACATTATAGTTTTCATCATTGGCTTGCCAAGCAATGCCATGGCTCTGTGGGTTTTCTTCTTCAGAACAAAGAAGAAGCACCCTGCAGTGATCTATATGGGTAACCTGGCTCTGGCAGATCTCCTCTTCATAATCTGGTTCCCTCTGAAAATTGCATACCATATTAATGGCAACAACTGGATCTATGGGGAAACCCTATGCAAAATACTTGTTGGGTTCTTTTATGGAAACATGTACTGCTCCATTCTTTTTATGACATGCCTCAGCGTGCAAAGGTATTGGGTAATTGCAAACCCCATCCTGCACTCAAGAAAGAAGTCGGAAATTGCTGTGAAAGTTTCGACTGCAGTATGGATACTGATATTGCTTGGCACAACGCCACTATATCTTGTTGACCAAACTGTTTATATTTCTCACCTTAACATCACCACTTGTCATGATGTCTTACCTCAGGATGTGTTGGCCAGTGACATGTTTAACTACTTCCTTTCCCTGGCCATTGGGGTATTCTTATTCCCAGCTGTTCTCACAACTGTGGCTTACATTCTCATGATAAAGACTCTTAATGCTTCCATGACAGACGTAACAATTGGGAAGAAAAGGAGAAGAGCCATCAAGCTCATCATTACAGTGCTTTCTATGTACTTGATCTGTTTCCTGCCTAGCAATATTCTGCTTGTGGTCCATTATGCCCAGATAAAAAGCAGTGGCCTCAGTAACATATATGCATTATATATCACAGCGCTTTGCCTATCTACTCTAAACAGCTGCATCGATCCATTTATCTACTACTTCATTTCAAAAGACTTTAGGGATAATATGAAAAATGCCCTCCTCTGTCGAAGTGTACGCACTACCAGGAGGATGCAAGTCTCCCTCTCTTCAAAGAGATACCCAAGAAAATCCCCCTCTTATTCCTCCAGTTCAAACACAACTAAGTCAACGTATTAAATTTGTGCAAGTAAGACAGGAATGACTGGATTCCCATGGATAGAACATTAAACTGAACTCCAGTAACATCTAATAAACAAACGTTCACAGCTGGTAAACTTATTTTCCATACAGAATCATATGAACAAGCATATTCTTTACAAAGGGGAAAAACCAAAGTGGTACCCCTGATATGGATAATACTGTTATTTGAGTGCGGTTTTTAGACCACTACAAGACAGGATTGTTTTTACAAGTGATTAGCAGATGTGCAAAGAAGACTTCCATGTTCGGTTTGATCTATCAAGCATCTTGCACACAGAAGCAAGCGGCGGTCCTAACTAATAGTTAACTGGTTTGAGCTTTTAGGCAAGTTCTGTTCTACAAGAACAGAAGGGGAACTGTAGGAGAACATACATGAGTAATTGTATGTGTTTGCCAAACCTGTCTTTTCCTAATCCAGGATCCGTGAAAGCGCTGGAATATTGTATTATTGATATCCCAGTGACTGTTCTTTGCACTAATACACTTAATATCTTTATTTTAACTATGCTGTGAATATGCAATGTTTCCAGTAATGTAGCATGTAATTGTATGCTAACTGCAGTGTCTTAAATGTTTTTAAATTAAATAAAGGAATACTTTTATATACTTAAGTGAGTTTGTGGATTGGTAGCAATATGACAATTGACTTTCACTTTACCAAACTTCTTTCGTTGTGTGAAACTTCCCTTTTCTTCTCACCAGGTCGAAATGAAATAAAGATATAAGGACTCCATCTCCAAAGCAGTGAATGGATCAATAGAAGTACTGGCTGATTTCATTTTCTCCCTCTGCAACATGCCCAAGGCCTCGAGTGTGTCTAGCCAGGCTTCCTGCCCATCTAACTGTATTTTATTAAATTTCATCTATGTTCAAAAAAATGAGAAGCTGGCCTGCTCTAAACCACCAGCATTTAGCACCATTTTATATTTTTCTTTAAAATGGGTCCTATAGGCTTTCTGAGAAAACTAAAATAGTGGTTGACTGGCTTCAGCCTACTGCTTTGTTTGAAATGTAGTCACCTGTCCAAAAAAACCACAAACACAGAGAAACTACAGAGAGAGGAAGGATCTGCCTGGGGTTGAGAGAAACAACTTCCCCAATTTGATTTCTGTGAACTTAGAATTTTGTTAATAGGCATGCCCTCCTAGAGGAGATACTTGGTTGGAGCATCTCTAACATGCTCTCAGCGTTTTAAATGTTTCCATCAATACCGCAAAGGTTGCTTATCCTCCCCACCACTTTACTGCTTTATAGCACCTTTTGTAATAAAGGTGATCTAACTGCCATTTCTTTTAGACTGGTCATTCCAGCCTTTTAACTTAGATTGCAACTTGCCTGGTATCTTTATCTCTGTTGCTAATCCCTCTCTGACAACGTAGACTGCTCCTGAATTGAGCAGGGCAGGATGCAAGTCTGTTTATGGGCTCTGCTTGCAGGTATCAAAACGCTGATCAATGGACTTGTTTTCTCTCATTCTCTTCTGGGTTAAGGAGAGATTTTGGAGATCAAACCATGTCTCGACATGATCTTACAGACATGTTTGAAAATAGCATTAGTAAATAAACTAACATAGGCAAGTCAATGTTTGTAAAACTTTAAAAAGACTTAGCAGCACCAGGTTGAACTTCTCATGACTCAAGGAAAACCCTTTTTCTAAGCTGACTAATATTAGTGCTCAAGAACTTGTTTTTTTTTGTTTACTAAACTACATACCACCTTTTTCTTGTAAAGAAGGCAGCTTTCAACAAAGCAAGTTAAAGTGTTACAATTACAAGTTTTTAAAAAATGGGGATCTGGATATGGAAGTGCAAAACATTTTGACTGTTTTAGCTGTTCTGAGATCAAAACAAAACATGTTGGGAGTTTTGAATTTGGCGTGTCATGCACACCCCTATGGAAGAGTCAGTAGTTAAAATAATACCAAAGATAATAAAATTGCAAATCCTAAAAAAAATTAACTGTATTAACTTACATTCACAGGCAACATCACAAAAGCAATGGGAGGTCACAGAGCCTTGGGGATGGTTATCCTATCATTGGTGGACTTGCACAAAGTATCTCATTTTTAAAAATGAATTATTTTTTAGTCTCCAGATATTTCTCTTCCTGCGAAACAAAAATCTTGGCAGTTCTGTATTCAGTGTAGCTATGCTGATGTGATCATTACAATCCCTAATTTGCCTTCAGAAGATTTCTTAAAATGTAATCTCCAAACAGTGTGCCTTAAAAACCAAATGTTTTTAATAAGCCCACAACTTCCTTTGTAAAAGTGATCTATGCCTTTTCTATTGCGTTGGCTGTGAGTTTTCTCTTTTTAAGCATCTGCTGAGTAACTCTTCTATGACAGGGTCTCTTGCACCTTGTCAGGACACTACCAGACTATTTTACAGGAGCCTGCTGGCTGCATTTCTCTGTGATTCATACTCCAGGAAGCTGCCTTCCAAATGAGTCATGCTCAGAAATATGAGTCATGCAGAAATACAGGAAAGAGTGGGTTTTGTGCATAATCCCTACTTTTTTCCATTCTAAAAGCGAAGCACCTAAATTGTCAGAAAAAATAGTGTCTCCCACTTTAATTCCTGGATAAAATCTGTGTTAGGAATGTAGAAACATTTTACTTATAGAAATGCATGCAAAACAAATGCTAATGTTGGTATTCACCAGATGTCTTGGACTTCAACTGCCATTAACTTCCCAAAAGACAGGTAGTCTGGGAAATTATGAGGCTTAAAATCCAAAGAGAGAATATCAGATGGATACGGTTAGTTTGGAAACTCAGACTTGAAAAAGAACTTACTAAGAATATGAGAAGGAGGAGACAAAAGAAAGACTTGGTGACATGGTTCATTGTTGTTGTTTATTCGTTCAGTCGCTTCCGACTCTTTGTGACTTCATGGACCAGCCCACGCCAGAGCTTCCTGTCGGCCGTCACCATCCCCAGCTCCCCCATGGTTGAGTCTGTCACCTCCAGAATATCATCCATCCATCTTGCCCCTGGTCGGCCCCTCTTCCTTTGGCCTTCCACTTTCCCTAGCATCAGCTTCTTCTCCAGGGTATCCTGTCTGTGAGGTGCCAAATGCCACCTAAAATTTATTAAATTTTCAGTGCCTTCCTAAATACCCAGAGCAAGGGGATCATACAATAAAAGGAAAACCTAGTAAAAACAATTTATACAACAGAGTATCATTATATGGAGAAAACTGTATTCTGATCCCCAAAACAGCCCACTGATGTCAAGTCAACATTAACTTGATTTCTGTATCTGGATTGTTGAATCCTATTTTGTATGCTCCATGCCAAAGTTATAGAATTATCTCCAAAAATGTATTTTCATATGATAATAATAATATATACCGTGTGTTAATAACAAAGAATACATAGAATGAAACAATATTGTAACATAGAGTACTACAAGATACATCACAGTATGTTGTTGTTTATTCGTTCAGTCGCTTCCGACTCTTCGTGACTTCATGGACCAGCCCACGCCAGAGCTTCCTGTCGGCCGTCACCACCCCCAGCTCCCTCAAGGTCGAGTCCGTCACCTCCAGAATATCATCCATCCATCTTGCCCTTGGTAAAACATGATTTACTGAATAAGCTACAATTTGCTGTGTTCGCACAGTGTACAGTCAAAATGTTTACAAACATGAGCTGAGCTGGAAGCATTAATGCTACTAGACAGTGCCTGCCAGACCTTAAAATATCTATTATTAAAATGGCCCAAATTTCACAACCCAGCAAAGTTTTAGAAGATCTGTGTTTCTGCAGAAATTGTGAGTTCAGTTGTTTCATTTTAAATTCAAAATCATTGCAAAATACATATTTTCACTTGGGGTACTGAGCAATGTATCTGGTATCTCTTACAGAACCCTGGTCAAGATTCCCACTGGTGATATCTATGCATACTCATTCCTGGGCACTCAATCTCCAGTCCTTCCTCAAACTGCTTCTCCCTTTCACTTGTCCTCCCCTTTTTTCACCTTTGCCTTCTCACCTCCAGATACCATTGAAAAGAGAGAGGTATGCTGCAAAGTGAAGTCATCCCAGCAACTGCATTTTGCCGGGGGACACATAGAGAATGCCGGAAGGAGGAAGAAGAGGAAGGGGAGCCATTCTCAACACATCGTAAACTGCCCTACTTTTCCTTTGCTTTGTCCTCACCGCTACAAGTCACAAATATTGAGTGACTGTGAATCATGAATCAGAAAGCAAAGAGCACTGTGGTCTCTTCATTAAAAAGAAAAAAGAAAAAATGTGCCTGGATATCTGTTATCTTTAGTGCAGAGGTGCAGAAAGTGGGGAGGGGGGGACTTGATGCAAAGCAGAGTTTCTTACTGCTTGCAATATGCTACCTTTGATCTGCAGTTTGCACTGTCCTATAGATGTGTGGGGGAACCTTTACCTTTTTTTATAGATGGGGACATTCCCGTAATAGATGCAGGGAAATCCTTCTACTGTAGGGTAGGACTCCAGAACAGGAGAGGTCTCTATTGATAAATAAATTAAAGTATGTGCCATTGAACTTAGGGGGAGGAGTGTTCTAATGATGTTTTTAGGAATAATTATAGCACAACCCTTTCGGGAAATATAACCTGAAAAAATGTTCTGTACTAAAGCTGGATAATATTCAAACAGCGGGGTCTATGCTGCAAAGTGATTTTTCACTAAAAGCCCCATACTGCACTGCAAGCTCTGAAGAAAGGCTGGCTCTCCTCCAGGAGTATTCAGAAACACAGCAAAATTGCTGAAAGGATGGAACAAGGCAATCTCACCAGACATGTCCATAAGCCTATGTTTGTGGCAACAGTGAGAGGCTGGAGAATCTGATACCAGTGTGTTGTTTTCAGCTGTGGTTTTAAAGGAGTTTCTGTTGAAAAGCAATTCACCTCTTTGATGCTGAGTCAGTATTCAGCTGTTGTTTGTTCTACCCACCAAACTGCAGTGTCTTTGACTAGTGACACCTACAAGGCAACTGCTGCCTATTGTAACCCCTTCTTGCCCCTCAAGTAGCTGCCACAGACATCAGGTAAGAAAAGCTAACAGTGGGATAAACCAAAACTCATAGTAAGCAGGCATTCTTCTAGAATAAATAACAAAGAACTTAGCAAGTAATCAAGTTCATTAGAATTTTTCATTGGGCTGGAAACATAGTGATTAAAAAAACTTTTAAGAGTAAAAGGGAATGTAGTTGAGTGCACTCATATAATCAAAGAGATACATATTGCATAATAAGTAGATGCAATAAATGAATGTTGCTAGAAATTATGACATAATTTGCTGTTCAGTAGAGTCTTAAAATGGAATGGATGATTTGGTATGCAAACTTAATTAGGCTTTTAGGCTGTGTTTCCATCACATTCTGCAAAAAGGGCTATCAGAAAAAAATATTGCAATTGTCCAATTTGGTTTTCAGCGCTAACCAGAATGAATAGGTCACTCACAATGCAGAGAGCAGAGGCAAGGAAAACAAAGCCATCCTTTACATTAACAAACATAGTGATTAATTTTAGGTGGTGACAAGGCCTTCCCACCCTGGAACTCTGAGAAGTGTTGAACTACAAGTCCCATAACTCCCCAACAAATTGGAGAAAACTGATCAAGAACAACTACATATTCTTGCCTGTTCCATGCACACTTTTTGGACAGGCCTCTTTTTCTCCAAATCCTCTCTGCCTCCCTTTGCTATGCCTGGAATATCTTCCTGCCTAATATATTCCCATGTTCTAAAAAAAAATAAGCAGAGAGGTAGGTATATTAAGAAAAGGGCTAGCAAAGGCTTTGCTGAAGAAAGAGCAAGTAATTTGACAATTTTATCTTCTGCAGTAGGTCCCAACTATATCTAAATTAATTTCATAGCCATTTAGCTACTATTTCATAAATAGACTGTTAAATCCATGACTTCTCCATTCTTTCTCATAATACAGATTGTCATAATCTTAGACTAAATCCATAATGTTCCATGTTTCAAATAACTCAAAAATAGTTTCTTTCTCTGATTACTTACTGCATTCTGAGAGGTTCTACAGGACTCATTTGGTATGAATGCTTCCTCTTTTTCAAATGGATCCCTACATTTGCATCCGCTTTTGGAAATGGAAGTAGGATTCTGGAGGCCAAAGCTGATGCTAACCGGAATCAAATTCTTCTGTAACTTTCTGAAATACTATTGGCAGTAATAACGTTGCTGGTTCTCCTGCTACAAGCTCCCTTTCTGATGAGCCATACTGTAACATCATATTACCACCCACGTGCATGGCAGATATATGCCCTTGATAAGCCAGTTTGCCTAATGCTTATGGAATATTTATGTATGAAATTGTGTCTGTATTCTGGTTATGGGTTCTTTGTCTGATTAGCAACAAAGCTAAATGATAAAGATGGATATATGGCACACATACACACTCCATCTCTCATCCCTCCCTTCTGTTAGGTCAAAATACTTGTCCAACTAGCTTCAGCTTGTGTACTTGCAGTCCTTTTCTAGAATCTCAAGCACTTGTTCCCAAAATTGTGAGATTCAATTTGGGTCTTGTGCATATAAAGCACATGTTTTTCCATTGAGCAACAGTTAATCCCCGCCAGTGATAGAAAAGGAGCTGGTTGAGGCTTCTATCATAATAGAAGCAGCAAGCAGCTAACTATATTTTTATTACAATTGGACACAGCATTCAATACAGCTGTATGAATTGCAGGAAACTCTTTTTTAATTGTGGCTCACACAAAATGGATAATATATTGAATCCCATTCCCTCATGTCACTTTTGTTAAATATATTTAAGTTCATCGTTGGTGTTAAATTTTAACATAGGTTTCTGGCCTAAACCTGAAGTGCTATGTATTCCTGTGGGGAAGTTAAGCTTATTGAAGTCAGTGGGACCTACTTCTGAACAGGATTTTCAGGACCATCAAGCATGGCATCTTAATGGCTACCTTCAAACTGCAGGAGATGAGATACGTAATCTGAGATGTTTCTGGTCTTCTTGGAGACTGTGCAAAATGAGAAATGGTAAAGCTGTAGGGATGGTGCAGAAGCCTCGACAAATGCCTGTTTTCACTTCTCTCTGGAGCCAGACCTATGTACTGAGAAACATCCATAAAAGTGGGTGGCTGATTACATTCCTGCGCTATTGAATTAGGTTTTTGTTTAGCTAAATATTGATTAGTATAATATTAACCAGTAAGTGGCTTAAATATGATTACTAGCAACAAGAAATGCAAGTAGATTTGAGCATCTACTTTTTGCCAAAAGCTCTGCATATGCACCCTTCTATCCAAGGGATTAATTACAGCTATTTCTGATATCACATTTATATTTGTATACCATGCTAGCCTAAATATGTGATGTGGAGTAGCATACATTCAAATAATGTGGCACCTAGAGTGGATTGTTCCAAAAAATATCACCCTGAACTTTAAGGTAAGGACTTTGTCAAGTTGCGCTTGACTAGTACTAACTACATGGATATGTCCCTGTAATTTTATTGCAACACTGCAAAAGTGTTTGCTGTTGACCTTCCAGACCAGCCCTGGGAATTTCTAAAGATTTTTGCTCTAAGTACTAAACATACTGCTTCCTTTTTTTTTAAATCAACCAAGCTCAAAAACTTGCTGTGATGACTGTACTTTAGTACAGTATATGTTAAATCATTCCAACTGTTTAATTTCATGGTTCTAAGGCAAGTTAATTCTCTTTTGTATCCTAGCAGTGTTACATAACACTAATATCCAACTGCTATGTTATGCATCCTTAGAGGAAGCAAAGGGAGGATTCTGAAATAAACAAGGCAGGTGTTAAATTCTTACCTGGCTGAGAGGCAAGAATGTTGCAGAGCAAGACTGTTATGGTTTCTTAATATAGGCCTTTATCCTTAACATAACTGCAGCCAATGTATAAGCTCATTATTGTTCTTTTAATATGCTGGGATCAGATTGATGGTGGATTACAAAATTACCAGAAGTATTCCTGATGATGGCAGGAAAGTTTAACTAAATATGAAAGAAGCAACAAAGCAAATATTAACTTAACCTGGTGCCTATTATAAGAGAGGTGGGAAAAAGTTAAATTAGGATCTATAGGTTGATTTCACTGCACTTCTACATTGGCAGATTACGGATTCTCAATAGTTTACCAATAGCTTCAACAACATGATTTTTCCCAACTTGAATTATGCTGCTAAGGTGAAAATTCAGGAGGGATTTTCTCATAAAAAGGTTTCATTTAGCTCTAAAAACAAATATCTAGGTTCTGTAAATGCTTTGGGACACCCCTTTTCATCTGGTTCTTGTAAGTGGCTTGTGGGGTTCTTAAAAAAAAAAGAAATCCTTCAACATGTGTCTGACAGGCCTGACGTCTGACCATCTCTGCATTACAGTATAGTTTAGTTTATACTACTATGTCATGGGCTCCCTCTTCTGATTATGTTTTGAACATCGGGTCTTTTAAATATGTTCTGTACCAAAGCATTCGTTCATTCATTTAATCAATTTGTATGTTGCCACAACCATGGAATTCCACAATACTACCTTATCACAATGCCAGTAATAACTTCTCTGGCTTAATTTTCTCTTTTTATTATGTAGCATCCACAAAACCACTGGGATTGTTTTGTTTCCTTATGCTAATTACTTATGCTATTTTTCAACCTCATATTTATTTTTAAAAACCATCCTAAAGTAGGGAACAATTAAAAACAATTGATAACATGTAAAAAACCAATCTACAAATTAATATCAGCAAGAGAAATGAAGATCATCAGTAAAACACTCCTTAAAAAACCATGTACTCAAAATTATAAAACATTCACAAGTCTCAGAACCAACCATATTTGAACTGATGGATACTCCATACTAGGCGGGTTATTTTCCCCAAGGAACCAGTTCAAGAAGACCAGGTTGATAAGTTTAATAATGTTAAACTTCAGATAAGCGAAATCATGCCATACGGCATAGCTTTCCAAACTGTGTGTCGGGACATGTTAGTGTGTTGGCTGCAGTGTCTGGGTGTGTCACCGCTGCTGCTGCCCCCGAGCCCTTCCAGGATTCCGCACAGGTCCTAGTCCCTGCCTTGTGCCCTGCCTGCTGTAAGAATGTGTCGCAAAATGATGCCCTGCTGTAAGAGTGTGTCACGAAATGATGCATGTCTAAAAAGTGTATCACCAACATGAAAAGTTTGGAAAGCTCTGCCATATGGTCTTGGAGAAGTCAGGGACATTCACAAGGGGAGCCAAAAATGTCAAGAATGTGGCTGTGACCTGCAACCAAAGCCCATCCCTTTTTACCAGTGTTGCACACACAACACATTTAAAAAGGAGGCAGAGTTATGGTCATGCAGTTGTGGCTGCCACCTTGAACTCTCCTGTGGACGGTCCTGCATCAAATAATATTTTCTGAGAATACCAATGGCCATTCTGAGTAGGCTGACCATATTTCCTTGAGACAAAAACGGGACATTGGGATGGCAAGACAGGACGGGATCTTATGTAATATTCCGTATTCATGAAAAAGACGGGTCCCCGCCCCCAGTCCGCACGATTGGCTCCCGCCTGCAAACCCCACCCCCTGGTCCACGCAATTGGCTCCCACCTGCAAACCCCACCCCCGGTCCCTCCTTTGCCGCACACTGATAGGCAGGAGGGCTTCCTCTTCCAGGCTGCCTCCAATCAGCAGCTCCGGCTCGGATCCTCCTTCCGCGCCATTCCTGCCGGGTTTAAAAAACGGGACAAAATTGAGATTTTTATCAAAACGACGGGACGATTGAAAAATGCTAAAAAAACGGGACTGTCCCGTTCAAAACAGGACATATGGTCAGCCTAATTCTGAGCCATACACCTCATTCAAGAAGCTGTGCTTATCTGTGCTGGTGTATCTTGTTCTATTCCATTAGCTTCTTGCAACACCTGAGGTAGAGTCAAGGGGGGATAAGTTTAAACTGCAAGTTTGTGACGGTTTTTGTGGTCCTGACAGCCTGAAAGACTTAGCTGGTGGCTTGGGGGGTAAGTGGATACTGTATATTTCAATTGTCTGTTTGCCACAAGCAAGAAACAACAAACTTCTAAAGGCTTTCCCATTGCATTAGTTAGAGATGAAGATGCCCAGTATCAGAACACAAGGGGGAGACACACTCCAAAGAAAATGTCTAGTTCTCATGCATAATAGGAATATCTTCATCATAATTATTGTTGTTCTTTTCTCAACGCTGTTTTATTGTTATTTATGATATTTGGGGGTAATGTTTAGATCAGTGTTTTTCAAAGTTGGCAGCATGCTGGCTGGGGAATTCTGGGAGTTAATTCAGACATCTTAAAATTGCCAAGGTTGAGAAACACTGGTTTAGATTTTATCAGGGGTACTGTCAGGGTTTAGGGCGAAGAAACCACGCTGAGCTCAAGATGAAGCTCTAGTTCTTTATTGAATCTAACACATACAGAAAATCTTGCCAATCTGAGCTAAGCCAACAGGCCCAGAGGGAAAAACTCCTGCAACTAAAGGCGGATCTGGCCTGACCTTCTTGGCTGGGCACCCAAGGTCCTCTACACTGAGAACGCGCTTTCCCCCCTGGAAGTCACCCCCTCCTTCCTCGCCTGCGATCTCCATAACAGGTACAGTATTTTAAATTGTCTTTTTGTATTCTGTGTAAAGGGGCGCGATGGCTCAGTGGTTAAGACACCAGGCTTGTCGATCGGAAGGTTGGTGGTTCGAGACCCTAGCCTCATGTGACGGAGTGAGCTCCGGCACTCGCCCCAGCTCTTGCCAACCTAGCAATTTGAAAGCATGCAAATGCAAGTAGATGAATAGGTACCACTTCGGTGGGTAGGTAACAGCGTTCCGCGCGCGTCATGTAGCCACATGACCGTGGAAGCGTCTTTGGACAACGCTGGCTCTTCGGCTAAGAAACGGAGATAAGCACCGCCCCCTAGAGTCAGACACGACTGTGTAGGGGAAACCTTTACCTTTACCTATTCTGTGTAAGCCTCTGAGAGTCTTTTTGATTGTGGTGGGATAGCAATGTGTTTAATAATAAATTTATTTGTGCAGTCGTGTCCGACTCTAGGGGCCAGTGCTCATCTCCATTTGTTAGCCGAAGAGCCAGCGTTGTCCGAAGACGCTTCCACGGTCATGTGGCTGGCATGACGCACACGGAATGCTGTTACCTTCCCAGCAAAGTGGTACCTATTAATCTACTTGCATTTGCATGCTTTTGAATTGCTAGGTTGGCAAGAGCTGGGGCTAGTGCGGGAGCTCACTCCGCACGCAGGGCTAGGGATTCGAACCTCCGAACTTGCAATCTTCCGATCAACAAGCCTGGCATCTTACCCACTGAGCCACCACGCCTCATCCAAGGTATACATTTTCTTTATATCAAATTAAACATATTGGTCTTAACACTGGGATAATAATTGGGAGAGGATAGATGGAGCAGGGAGAAGAGATTGAAGAAAATAATGTGTTTTACTTCACTTTGGCCATACTCATTTCCCCCTTGCCCCGTCAGACACCTCTCCTAACACATTTCACCAAACCATGTGGAACCATTGTTGCCCCAAAGAAGGTGCGCTCGTGTGGTAAGGAATTAACGGGGGTTGATTGCGCATGCTGCCCTCAGCCTCTTAGGGAAAGGGTGGGGAATAAATGCCATAAATAATAAGGGAACTCACTGTATCCTCTTGTTCAGTATTTGCCGTTCCCGTGTTCCCCGCGGGGCTGGCATCCTAGCAACTTAATTGGATTTCCGACCTCTGTATTTTAATGAAGTGACAGCCTTTCTGCCCTCCGCTCCTTGGTGCTCAGGGAAGCCAGCCAGCCAGCCAGCCAGCGGAAGGGCTCCGGGGAAAGATGCCAACACCTGTTGACGCTTAACAGGCAGTCACAAATAAAGTGAAAGTTGAGAGTTGGGGCTTTTTGTCATTGGTGATTTCCTTCTAGAAGCTCCGGGGAAATAGAAGAGGTTGGGTGGGACTTTCAGAATAAAACCGAAGACAATCTATACCTGCTGGAGACGGTACTTTGTTTGGAACTGCTTTAGCTGGAACAGGTAGGGGGGAGAACACCTGAATGTTGTATTTAAATACTCCTACTATAAGCCTTTCTTTTCTTTATCCCTGGGTTGCTTAACATTTTGGGGGCTGAGGCTCCAAAATGGTTAAATCAGAGCAAAATCAAGTGAATTGAATTGAATTAGTAATGAAATCACTTGACAGCATCTAGTCATTTCTCTCCCTCTTTTCTTCCATTGAAAATTACCATTTGCCTGCAACTTTGAGAGGAGATGGGAATCTCATTTGGTCTGGGGACTTCTGGTTGTGTACCCTGTTTTGCCCTATTTGAGGAACCCAATGCATGAACATGTCTTCCAGGATTCATCTGTGGAAACTGCTCTCCTAACTTAGCATGGTAAACAACAACAGCTGTGTGCTCCTGATCAAAGCAGCAGAGAAGTTGGATGCTATGCTAATGGATTTCTGAGGAGCTGTGTGTTTATTCCTTTGCATAAGAGGGAATGATTGCCTTGTTGGAGCATTCATGAAAGCTGGCCATTAGCTTCTGCTCCTTATCCTTTTGCAGTATGCCATCACAACTGGAGGGTGCGATGGATACCTTAATCAGAGTCTTTCACCATTACTCTGCAAAAGAAGGGGACAAATACAAACTCAACAAAGGAGAACTCAAACAACTTCTCACCAGTGAACTTACTGATTTCCTTGCGGTAAGACCAAATTCTTGTTAAGTATTTTCTGTTGGTTATTTACAGTATTGGAAGGAAAAATTGCGAAGGAGGAATAGCCATTAGTTGATACTTGAAGAACATTTGTTCTTCAAATAGGCAATCAGATATTTTCTGCAACAGCAGTTGTATTATGTATGTGCAATATTATGCCACTTCCAAGAGAATGAGCTCTTAAAACTATGTAGCCTGGCATCTTGATTTCATTATTTTAGAAAGCACAATGGTCAGCTTTTTGATATGGGAATGGGAACGTGGGGATCTTAGGTTCAGATCCTGCTTATGAAGTGTGCTGCCAGTTTGGGATAAAGCTCAGTTTCAAAGTGGTGTTTAGACATTACTGAAGCCTAACCATCTGGTATGGTAGAACTCACTGTGAGTTGGAAGTATTGCAGAAAGAGATGATGCTTAATACATTATTAATCAGATAAAAATATAGATGAAAATATAATTTTAAAAAGATTCTTCAAAATGAGTTAAAATACATAATTCAAGCCCAAATAAGAATACAATTAAGAGGCTTGGAAAAAATAATTTGTCAGGACCAAATGGCCAGTGAAGAAGATTCTAGGAGCCATATTTCCTTAAACACGTACTCCAAAGCAGGAAATGTATAATGCAAAAGATCCAATCCCAAGTAGCTACCTATCTGTATTTCACTGTACAAAGCTGATCAGAGCAAGACCTGTAAAGATAGTTTTAAAGCTCAGGTAGAAATAAACTGGATTCTATCAGACCCAGGACCATCTAGTCCAGCCTTTTATTTCCAGGAATACTGACCAAATGCCTCTATGAATTCAGATGCTGGCCATAAAAGAGACAAAAAGCAAGCTCCAGAACCTAATCATAAAGTTAAACTTCTTATCCTGGGGCGAACAGTTCAGGAATCTTGTTAAAATGGATGCCACTTAAAGGCAATTGGTTTCTCAGTGGAATTGATTAAATATCTCTGCTCTGCTGATGACATAAAAGGTTGAAGTCTTTTATGTTGTGTGCTGAAAGGAACTGCTACAATAAAAAAAAATTCAGAGATCAGCAGTATAGTACCTGCAGAGCACCCTAGGGGCACCTCAAACCTTCAAAAATACAACAGTGTTCTTGCAACTCTTGAAATCTCATGAGATTTTGATGGTCTTCTGCAAGAATGTCAAAATTTTGCAAGAACCCAATTGAGAAGTCTGAACAATTATGAGAACTCAGTAACATCTCATTGGATTTTGGTGGACTCTCCTGAGATTTTGTTGATTTGGAGGAGTTAAGTTTTATTTATTTATTTATTTATTATTTAGATTTATATTACCGCCCATCTCCTCGAACGGAGGACTCTGGGCAGTTCACAATAAAAACCATGATATAACACAATAATAGTCAGAACATCAATAAATAAATATAAAATCCAAGTGCAAAGATGTTAATACTAAAAAGGGTTTCATGGGATCAACCAGCCCCAGGAGGAACTGTTAGCATTCCCCTCCCATGCAAGGCGGCAGAACCAGGTCTTTAAATTTTTCCGGAAGGTCGGGAGTGAGGAGACCTGCCTTAGCTCTGGGGGCAAGATGTTCCAAGGGGCGGGTGCTGTTGCAGAGAAGGCTCGCCTTCTGATCCCCGCTAGGTGGAATTCTTTGATCGATGGGGTCCGTAGCATGCCCTCTCTGCATGACCGGGTGGGGCGGGTCTATGTTCTGGGGATGAGACGTTCCCTCAGGTATCCTGGTCCCATGCCATGTAGGGCTTTAAAGGTGATAACCAATACCTTGAATTGGACCCGGAAGCAAACTGGCAACCAATGCAGCTCGCGCAGCAGAGGAGTTACATGTGCCAATTTTCTGGCTCCAATAACTGTCCGCACGGCCGCATTCTGGACCAGCTGAAGCTTCCAGATACTCTTCAAGGGTAGCCCCATGTAGAGCACATTGCAATAGTCTATATGGGAGATGACAAGGGCGTGAGTGACTGTTCGGAGGGCATCCCGGTCCAGGAAAGGGCGTAATTGGCGCACAAGCCGAAGCTGCGCAAAGGCCCTCCTGGCCACGACTGCCACCTGCTCTTCGAGCAGGAGTCGTGAGTCCAGGAGGACCCCCAAATTCCGCACTGGCTCTGAATGGGGCAGTCTAAGATGTCTAAGCAATCATGTAAAAGCATGTGGTGGCATCCATTCTTGAGCTCTGTGATTGTCTGACAGTATAAAAAGCATCTTCCTATATTCCTACATAGTAATATTCCATTATCATGACCAATTACACTTGCCGGATGCTCAGGAGAAGCAAAGCAGGTGGCTGTATCCTCACGGTTGCTAAAGCTGGGATTGAAGACAACTGGGTTGAGTTTGTAAAGTAGTCACAAGATACAATCCTCAGGTGATTCAAGATCAATGTGGGAATGTGTAGGTCATAGACTTATGTCACACGTAGGGAGTTAAGAAGTTTGTTGTTTACTGTAGTCTGAAGGCCATTAGTTTAATAAATGTTTACTTAAATGAAAAAATCTGTTTTCATGAATCGCTTGTAGATAATCCATTCCAAACAGAAATGAACACTAAGGTTGGTTAGCTGCAATTTTTTTTGAAGCCCTAATGATTCAGTATCTTGATACTGATAAACTTTAATGGCTTGTATACCAATGCCAAATTTATTTCTGCAAATGGATAATTCAAAACTGGCAGTTAAGTACCTGTCCAAAAATATGTATTGAGTGTTATGTATTAAATGAGCTGTAGCAAAAGTGGCAGGTGAGTGCCAGCTGTACTTTTCTTCCTATTTAACTTTTCTCCATTTTAAGATCCTTTTACTCCCCCATCATGTTCTATAGGCTCTGCCTATATTTAATGTATTTCTAGTTGCCACATATCCCCCCAGTGGCTTATCTTGCTCACCTAAAGGCAATTTTAGCAGTTTCTTCCAATCCTTCCCCTTTTCCTTCCAAATCTAAATTCACTTGTGGACATGTTAAACATAGTATTATTTCCCTGGTTCCTTGTTTTATTGGTTGCTAGGCATGCAAATAGATCTCAAATGAAAGAGCAATTTGGAATAATAATGACTGCCAAGTCTCAGAGGTCCAAACATCTTTCCAAAGCCTTTTTCTAAGGTAAACTAGCAACAGTTTGTTATGGTACCTCCACATGATGTCATACCTTAGCCATTGGTGCACATTTTATCTCTCCATCATCCCTTTTTCTCTTCTTAAAGATGAAAATATAATTAGCTAGACAGGCCTGGAATGGAAGCACAATTTTCAAAAATATTGTTGCTCAATTGTACTTCACCTAATTGCTTCTTTTTTTGCACGCCCATACTGCTTGTTCCATACATTTAAAAAAGGCCTATGGCAGTTCCATACATTTAAAAAATTGCAGCTGAATTTCAAAATACACAGAGTGTAGAGCATTATCAAAGATGGCCCAAGAACATGCAGATGAACATCAGTCAATATCAGGAAATGTGCTTAATCTTTTAAGTACTTCATGCCTGAAATGGGATGGCATTTCATTCACAGGTTGATTAGAAAATGTATAGACTCTAAATATAATTTCCTATCTGTGCTTAACAGAGGGACTGCCAAGAAAAGCTCTCACTTCAGGACACATTTCGGGGGAGGATGTGATTTTTGCTCTTCTATTTGTTCTACAGAGATGTGGAGGGAGACAAATCTGATATACAATTGGTAGTCTATTTATTCTGAAAACTTGTAATCTTAAAAATTGGCAGCTCTGTAAAAGCAGAAAGAAAGAATAAAAGAAATCAGTTATCACTTTTCTTGGATTGGGTATTTTTTGTCCTGTGTACCATCTTATTAAGATGTCTCCTGAGTGGATCGTTTCTCAGACTTTATATTGGCTGCAGAATTTTGTAAGCCAGGCAAAAATAACAGATTGTACACTGTACTTAGTTTCAGGACAAGTGAGCTTCAATTCCCCTATCTTAGACCTTAACTAGATTATAAGCCATAGTGAGCAGCTGCCATTTTGATTTCTTTTTAATAGTTTAAATATACAGGGACCAACTATGATCAAGATGACCATAAGCACTTCGGGAAGACCAGCCTTCTTCTCCAGACACTTCCTTGCAAAATCCTCTCTCAGAGGGGGAAGGGGGTTTAAAAAAGGAAAAACACAACAAAAATGGTTTATTTTAATCTTTTTTAAAAAACCTGGATCCTATGTGTGTGCATATGGAAATTTTATGAATCAAGTGATGAGGGATGGTGGGTACTTAAACCTTCCTACCTGTACTCAGTGGGATTGATCAGGATTGCCCCCTTCCACGCCTTTTTTAAAAAAAAATCCATTCAATTGTGTCCGATTCTCGGAGACTGCCTGGACAAGTCCCTGCAGTTTTCTTGGCAGGTTTTTCGGAAGTGGTTTGCCATTGCCTTCTTCCTAGGGCTGGCTTCGTGCCTAAGGCGGGACTAGAACTCATGGTCTCCCGGTTTCTAGCCTGATGCCTTAAGCACTACACCAATCTGGCTCTCTCCACACTTATATTATGTGCTAAAAACAAAACCACAATCCTGCATGTTATGACTTTAACACAGGATGGGCAATGTTTTAAAGACCAGGACTACAGTTAAAGTTTCAGAGAAGAAATAGAGACTGCAGTGAGAAAAGGCTGATGATACAAAATGTACAGGGCTGCATCATCTTATAGGTGGGGCCTATGAATTAATTCATTTAATTGAATGATAGACGTAAGGGAAAAATAAATTAACAATCAGTTTGATAATAAATTAAAATGTTGGAAAAATTAAAAATAAAATGTATCCATATTAAAACTAAGGACATATTTTGAGACAAACACAGGCTGCAGACGCTGTTGTGGCAATGGAAATGTCACTGTTCATATAAAAATTCCCTAAGGCTTATAGAGAAGGCATATACATACCCTCAAGGAAATAAAAAGAAATCTCTAATGCAACTCCCATGCCTCAAACAATTCCGTATGTTATTCTTTTTTTTTTTTTGCTTTCATAGTGTCAAAAGGATCCCCAGCTGGTTGATAAGATCATGAATGATCTTGATAGTAACAGAGATAATGAAGTGGATTTTAATGAATTTGTGGTTCTCGTTGCTGCTTTGACTGTCGCATGCAATGAATTCTTTGAGGAGCAAATGAAGAAAAAGGGAAACTAGAAATGGTAGGTAGCACAAAGTTTAATAACTATCCTGTGTAGTGTTTCTTTTGATTAATAATTAACTTAATTGGGCTGATATTTTGGGGATATTGTGGAATTACTTGAAAAGATATGACAAAGACCCTCTCAATTGAATATCCATTCAAACCTGAGACCCCGAAGTTAGAAAAGATGAAAAAGAAAATGTTATTAAAGGCATCGTACTGAGATAAAAGTCGTACTTTATATACAGACCCTTACCATATGTAAGGATGACAACATTTGAAGTTTTACTCCACATCCTGGGATGGAGACATCTGGAATAGGAATTGTGTTCACTCCTTAAGAGGACAGAAATTATAAACTACTGTAGCACAGAAAACTGTGGCATACAAACTAGGCTTTACAACAAACTGGAATCTAATCTAAATAAGAATCCATGGAAGTGTCTTCTTGTTCTCCTTTCTTCTTTGCAATTCATCATGATTTAAGTGACTGTCATTTAAATACTTTACTTGTAGCTTCTACAGAATTTGCAGCAAAACACCACCATAATCTGTGAGCCTTCAGGGTTATAACAGAAAGATGCCTCTGTAGGCTTCTAACCTGCTGGGAGGGAAGCATTCAGCTCACACAAAGAACAGCACAAGAAAACTCACAAATGTTTACTATCCTCAAATGAGCATTTTTAAAAAATCCATTCAATTGTGTCCAATTCTCAGAGACTTCCTGGACAAATCCCTGAAGTTTTCTTAGCAAGGTTTTTCAGAAGAGGCTTGTCATTGCCTCCTTCCTAGGGCTGAGAGAAAGTAACTGGCCCAGGGTCACCCAGCTGGCTTTGTGTCTAAGGTGGACTAGAACTCACTGTCTCCCGGTTTCTAGCCCAGTGCCTTAACCACTACACCAAACTAGGTCTCCAAATGAGCATTAAAGAAAACCTAAGAGTAGCCTTTCCTAAGGTAAAGGTAAAGGTTCCCCCCGCACATTTGTGCAGTCGTGTCCAACTCTAGGGGCCAGTGCTCATCTCCGTTTGTTAGCCAAAGAGCCAGCGTTGTCCGATGACGCTTCTGCAGTCATGTGGCCGCATGACGTGCGTGGAACGCTGTTATCATCCCACCGAAGTGGTACCTATTCATCTACTTGCATTTGCATGCTTTCGAATTGCTAGGTTGGCAAGAGCTGGAGCTAGTGCGGGAGCTCACTCCGTCACGCGGGGCTAGGGATTCGAACCTCCGAACTTGCGATCTTCCGATCGACAAGCCTGGCGTCTTACCCACTGAGCCACCACACCCCTTTCCTACCATGTCTTTCACACCAAGCCTTTCCTACCATGTCCTAATTGGGAAGCTATGCCTATGTGCTCTCCTTGTGTTCTTTGGAACATCTAAAGAGATGCTGGTGGCAATAGGGATGGGTAATCCTTTAATATGCACCCTCCAAGAACATGCATTCTCCAAGCCCATTGTTCTCCCTATAGGGCCCTTAAGCTGTTGCCAGGTGGGGAAAGGAGTCATAGGAAGTAGGAAGACATCTATGCTGGACAAGCTCCCGCCTCAGAAAGGTGCAGCTGGGTTTCTTGCTTATGGCTTGTTTTGAGTTGTGTAGTCATTTACACCTTATCAGTGGAGAGGGAATGCATTACCTTCACACACACAAACACACACCCTTCCACAAACACATACACATAAGAGGAGAAAGAAAAAGAGAGATTCTCATAAAATATGCATGTTTATTTGTGCCTAGATACAAAATTTACAATAACGAGTAAATTTTAAATAGAAATACAAACCATCAACCCCAGTAGATGGGTTGGGGAGTGGGCAACAGGACCATGACTAGGAGACCTATAATCCTGCTCTGGCCGGCGGAGTCTGGGGTTGATGGGCAGGGTCAGGATGGTCTGATGGCCCTGTGCCTTTTAACCCAGTTGGACAGACGATCCATTCAAACAGAGGATGGTTTCAGACAGTAAAGGAAATATCAACACAGTTTAAGTTAAAAATATTCTCATTGCATAACATAACAAAATACAAGAACATAAAAACGATAACACCACCAATTACTATATAACAATACTGTATATATAAACAATTATTTGAACAACATGTGAAAAAGCAGACGACAGAATCTAGGAAATGGTTTATCAAACTGGTTGGTTTTAATGTACAGCAGAAACATTTGGAGGGCTGTGGGTGTGTGGACGGCAGGATCCTCCAGGCCATTTTTCACATCAGGGGTGCCATAATAGCGAAAACCGAAAACCGTCTCCAACCACAACTAAATTTGTGTCAGTAATCTGAATTATGGTAGGCAGGAAAGAACTTAAGGCTTGAGTAGGCCTAAAGAAAAGCAAATAGTTCTCGGATATCTTCCTTCTGAGCTATTTGCAGCCTCGTAAATGGACATCAATGCCTTGGCTTGGTAATTACCTGGCAACCAGTACAGACTTTTCAGCACAAAACTAACCAAAGCCATTTTGACCCCAAAAGCAGAATGTCCACCATGAAAAAAGTTAAATCCAGGTACTATCAATCCCTGACCTTTGATAACATTCAAAACCTGCTTCCCAAGGCAGCTGTTTCAGTCTATCTAATGCTGGGTGATGTTGAACAGAGAAGTTGTGGGAACAGGAAAGAGGTTCATTAAACCGCTGCCAGCTGGACATTTTTCTTTTCCAAATAGCAAAATGCCAGCTATTCCTCCAGTTCTGTGGTGGGAAAAACAATTTGGGGGAGAAAGATTTGGATGGGAAGAATATCCAGCCTGTATTATATAATTTGCCCTTCGGGTTTAGGGTTTTTCCAGAACTTAAGACTAGTTTGTCTGTTTGTTTGAGGTCCCTTATTGCCCAGTTTGGGCAACCTCAATCCTATTAGCCTTTCGTATTAGCCTGGCTCTTCTCCCATGAGAAGAGGGCCTGGATGGTAATTGAGCCTATCCTGCTGGTAAAGTGAATGTTTGCTATTTCAAGCCTCCATTATGTGCTTGTATATGCTTGTAGTTTGTTAATCGGGTTTTATATCTTTTTTAAATTGGTTTGGATTGTTTTTGATTTTTACTGATATATGCCACCCAGGGTCATAAATAATGAGTTGAGCAGCTTTATAAGTTTCATAAATGAATGAATGAATTCCATTAGTAGAGTATATGTATGTATGAATGAATCAAGGAATGAATTTCTTTATATTTATTTATTAATAGCATTTATATGATCACCCAGTTCAAACAGTTTTCATTCTTCGACAGATACTGGGCAGTGTCAAAAAATGAATAAACAAGAATAGATACAAAAGTAAACAAGAACAGCACAGTAAAATGAATAAAACAAATAAATGGTGATCAGAGGCTAAAATTAGTTATAACCCATCAAATTAAAACTGCTCGTTCTGACTCTAGTGCCCGAGGAATGGGGGGCCCTAAACCCTAGAGCAGAAATGAGGAAAACATGGCTCTCCAGATTCTATTGAATTACAACTCCTTCCTGACTCCTTGAGTCAGCTGTCAAGAATCGTGATGAAGAATGTTGGGAACTATAGTTCAGAAAGAAGCAGAACACCACAGCTTCCCACTCCTACTTCAGAGTAAACAAAATATTTGAATACAGGTCTCAGTTATAGTAATTCTAAATTGATCTACTTATGTCCAACATAAAAAGTATTCCTTACAGGCCACCTGTGGGTTAAAATCTATTATTTGAAGATCTGCTATAAGATATGGCAGAAATCCATTATTGCCTCTTATTGCCCATTATGGTAATACTGAAGGACACCATATTATGGTAATACTTTAAAGTAAGAATCTCTGGGCAAGTATATCAAGCTTTATTAACAGGGCAACAGATATCTATCTATCTATCTATCTATCTATCTATCTATCTATCTATCTATCATCTATCTATCTATCTATCTATCTATCTATCTATCTATCTATCTATCATATTTATATAGCCACCCATCTCACAGAACGTGACTCTGGGCGGTGTACAATAAAAAACACATAATAAAACTAACAATTTTTGGTTTTTGTAAGCCACCCGGAGTCACTGTGAGTGAGTAGGGTGGCCATATAAATTTCTTTAATAAATAAATTAAATAATAAATAATTTGAAAAAACAATCTACAAACAAGCGCACCAATCGGGATTACTAGTAACAGAGTAGCAGAGAGAGCTATTATTATAGGCAATACAGCCATCTCAATAATTCACCACTTCCCATATATTTGTGAAATGTAGAATGTAAGGTAATAGCACAAAAGCATATTCTGGGTTTTGTTGGTGGTGTTGTTTTGCTTGACCCCTGGCAACTACCTGGACAAGTCCGTGTATTTTCTTAACAAGATTTTCAGAAGTGGTTTGCCAATGCCTCCTTCCTAGGGCTGAGAGAGAGTGACTGGCCCAAGGAGACCCAGCTGGCTTTGTGCCTCAGGCATGGCTAGAACTCATGGTCTTCTGGTTTGTAACCTGGTGCCTTAAACCACTTACACCAAACTGATTCTCATCTTCAGTTTAAAGACTTTTAAAATTACCTTAATTATACCGGTATTTGTATCTATAACCCTAACCTTTTTCTCATTACCACCTTTTTTTTACTACCACTTTTAAGCATATGACAATATACGGCATGTACTATAAAATGAATAACTTTCATCTCCTAAGGATGATTGCTTCATGTTTGTTTCTCTGCACTACAGGCTGCAACTACCTTTTGGATGCGATGGGAGAGAATAACTTCGACTGAACTAGATTTCATCTCTTATGTTCCCCCACTTCCCTTGGTACTGATGTTTGGCTTTCCCTTCTCTTCTAATAGTACATGTTTTTCCAACCACTCTGTCATTTTTGTCTTTTATATCAGTGCATGGAAACAGCTTGTTCATAAGTGAAATGCATTTGGTAAGCCTGCCAATTACTTCAGCATTTGTGAATGCAAATGAGGATGTAAATACAGATGTTACATGTATTGGATTTATTACCATATTAGACTTGGTATTGTTGCGTGCCCCCTTGCCTTGGACAAACAGGACTGAATCCTAGAGATAGATGAAATAGAAGCTCAGAGCCCAGAATAGCTGTCTGAAATTGGGGGGCGGGGGGCGGGTAGTGATTTCTTCTTGAATTTAAGCACACCATTTTGTGCTTAATTTGTGGAGATGGCTCCACTGGAATTACATAGCCTTTCCACAGGTAGAGGCGTTGCACAGCAGTGTTCTAATATGGCTAACACAGGACATTTGCTGTTTGTTAATACATCGTAACTCGAGCACAGTACCAGCAAAGAGCAGCCAAACACCATTTCCCAAGATGCTGCCAGCAGCCTTCAAAGGTAGAAGGAGAATACAGCTGCTGATCAGCTCTTCTCTCTGGTGAAAGTTTATTTAGTATAAATATTGTTTACTGCAACCTGTTTTAGTTGGTGGGCACTCTAGCTAAATGGCAGCCATAGCAGGTATAATTAGTCCCAAAATATCAATGTATCAGAAGGAAATTTGGTGAAGATCTTCTCCGTCATTCTAATTTCCAAGGACCTCCATAGCAGCTCTTTTTGCTGCTCCTTGCCTGTTTTTTTTTTGGGGGGGGGCAAGAATGCATCCTTCCAAGACAAGCACTGGGATGCAGCCACCTAACCTTTGTACATTAGGAAAATGCTTAAGGAATTCCATGCAAAACAGGCTTTGTTGGGAGTAAAGTTGATGCTGGCATTTACTCTGTAACATGTTTCCCATTTATTTATTTTGAATTAAAGGAATCTTTAAAATTGTAAAAGTCATGACTGACAGGGATTCTGGTGAGCACCAACCAATGCTCGCTCTTTGGGCACAATGATGCCCTTCAACATCAGATAAGTTACCTATGATTTATTCCAATGCCAAGAAATGCATCCCTTACTTCATCTGACCAAGAGCCAGACTGAGATAGAAACCCTAAATAGACTCAGCCTTAATGGGCTATGGAGGGGGAACAGGGAGTAAGTTTATGTCTTTCACGACACCATTCTGGCTTCTTACAGACATCGATGGACTAGCATTCATAACACCCTCCCAGTGACCTATGGCTGGAACCCCAATTTCTTTTCTTAAGAAACTTCCGTACAGTAATTCCTTTGTGTGTTAAGCCAAGGCAAGCCTGTCACTCTACTTACTGGATCTAGAAATACCCTTCCTTCCTCTATCTTTCATTTTTTCTGAACTGTATTTCTTAATAAATTCATCCAAAAGGTTCCCACAAACCTTTCGTTGATTTAGTTTTAGAATTTCTGGATTTAGAATACTATTGTTGTAAGAATGGCCTTAACTTTTTTCCCAGTGAAACTTTATTTCATTTATCCCTTTTGGTCATGTTTTTAAAATGTGCAATAAAGAACTACACAAATTCTGGTATGGGGATTTTTGAATACAAGCAATAGTCCAGATACTTTATACAAAAGCATGTTCATTAAATGGAAAAACAGGCATTTCTAGTTCCACAATCCAACCCCAACTTTATTGTTATACATTTAAAAAATGGGAAGCACATGTGAAACCTAGCAGGGATCCATCTGACCCTGTAAGTATTTTTTATTTATTTATTTAAGAGATTTATATGGCTGCCCAACTCACTCACGGTGACTCTGGGCGGCTTACAAAAAGTACATATAGCTCCAGGAAGTGGTAGTAGAATGAGTACATTCTGAGGATAGATTTAATGCTTGGAATGAATGCTTGTATATACTCTCTTCAAAGGGAAAGTTGTAATCCATTACTCTTTGTCCTAGACATTTTAATGCTACTTTTCTATTTGATCAATTGAAGAGACAGAGCAAGGTAGGTAAAGTCAGAGAAAGGCTGGAGATTTATTTGCTGTCTTTAATTAAATCACTCTATGATCATGAAGTTAGACTAGTCTGTCTTTGAACAATGAAAAATGGACTTCATGTGTGAGCTTATCCAAAAATCCCAGCTCTACCATTAAACACTTACTGTAAATTAAGAAAGTAGTTTATATCAGAGAACCTACTCAAAAAAGTCAGTAGAAAAGCAAAAGCTATTTATGGTCTAATATCCTTTCTTTTACATCTGAGGCCAGTAAAAAATACAGCAATGTCGAACAAGTGTGTCTTAAGTTCCTGCAGAGTTTAGATTGGATTAAATGCCCATAATTGACTGAGAAAACAAACTCACTTAGAATTTACATTCATTGACATTTATATATTTATACATCATTAAAAACAAATCCCAAAGCAGGAAATCATCTTTTGTGCCTGTTTAAGTAGACATTTAAGTAGCACTTGGAGAAAATTACTCACTTAATGCATTGTAGTAAGCCACCATTAATACGCCTGTGTAACCATTTGCTGTTGTAGCCAATGATTATGATAAGGTACTTGATGACATTATAGCCCTGTGGTTAATATCTAAATTTATGGTCTCTCCAAGTAACAATACCTCTTCATCCTTTTGCATTAGCAGCATTGTGGGCGTATAACTGGGCCCAAAAGATATAAGATAGCATAAAAATATGATGGTAACAGTTGCGGAAGAAAGTAAGAGCATGCTTGAAAAGAGGTGGTCTGATTCTTACCTTCCTTTCCTCCAATTTTATTAAAGAAATTTGTTTGCAAAAACTGTACACATTAGAAAAAACTGTAAGCAAAAATATGCACAAGCTGCATTCAGATTTCAGGGTGAACTAAAAACAACCTCTCAAACTTAAACGGACACAAGATGAAATGAACTTAAAACTAGGAAAATGTAAAACGGATAGAAAATAAAACTAACAGCTTTGCCCACATCGATCTTCAACTATTGCTAGGTATAAAGATGCAGGTGAATAGTTGCTGTAAATGCCAATTTCAGATTTGTAGTCGTGGAAGCAATTAGAGAATATCTCATGGAGGGATACATCTGTTTGTTTTCTGCTAATTATTTCTGCATGCATCATCTCTAACCAAAACCAGCCAGAAGCACATTTGGATTCAGCCACTACAACAAAAACAAAACACAGTTCACTTGTCTAATGGTAAGAGAGAATCGATCAAGACCAACTGCATATCACATTATTTAACGTATTTTATCTTACAGTAGCAAAAAGTTCTCAAAGAAGTTTGAGCTATTGATAATACTTTTTCTATGCTGATATGACACCATGTCTCAGGAGGATTTTTGATTGTCAGTCTACTAATGAATTGTTTATTTTTCAGAAACAATTTAGTTGATTCACACCACTGACGAGCAATGTGAACAATGCATTGATGTGCAATGGGTGGTTTTAAAGAAAATAAGCAAGACAGTTAATGTTTTTTCTGCTGGGTATTACTAGACAAATGATATCATTTTTATAATTTTTTTTCCTTATATGACAAAGTTTGTTTGCTAGACCCATTTAGAGTCTAGAGTTTCCATTAAGGCAGGGGTGGGCAACATCAGGCCCACGGGGCTCCCACCTAAGGCCCGCGGGGCTCCCACCTAAGGCCTGCGGGGCTCCCACCCGCAAACTCCACCCCTTCCACGTGATTGGCTCCTGCCTGCAAACCCCGCCCCCCAGTGCTTGTGATTGGCTCCCACCCGCAAACTCCGGCCCCCAGTCCGCGGAAATCCCAGAAACCCTGCCCCCACCCCCCCGGTCCCCGGTTATAAATATCCAAATGGCCCTTGGCAGAAAAAAGGTTCCCCACCCCTGCATTAAGGGTAAGGGAATTTAGGCTGTTCTTTCTCAGTTGAACCTTGAGTGAGTGAGCACACAAGGAAACAGACTTTCACTATAAGGAAATAATTGTACATTCCCAGCTTGAATCATGGAATGTTATAAGGGGAAGAATATAATGAGATGAACAATGTTCAGTAAAATACTTTTTTTTAAATGATCAGTCTCATTTAGGAATATGGAAATCTGTCAATTTTATGTTTCTTAATTTGTCAGTTTTGCAGATGTCAGTTTCAATTTTGGAGGGATCTTATTTTTTTCTGTCCTATTTCTATGTCAATTTAGTCTAGAAGCTCACTAAAATGTAGATATATTTTTATGCAGATTGATCTTAGGGTGTATGTTTTTGTTTGCAGTTCTACAGATGTTTGCACATCCCTAACATCTCTGTATATTCTTTTCATCAATACATGCATTTTTGTGCAGATTTTCCCCTAATATACATCCCTTTTAAATTAGCAAACTGCATTGCAAGAATTAGAAAAACAGCCATTTTGAGTAACTGAACCAAGTGATATAGTGTTTCAAAAATAAAAAACTAGATAGGTTTACTTCCAAATGAAAATTAAACATATTTTCCCTTCCTTAATTCTACTATATCTTGAATTGTGAAGAGCAAGTTCAGGCTGTACTCCATGGTGATTATGCTTATTTTTATTTGCAAGTTGTTGAGTACATGAGTACATCCCATTGAGTTCAGTGGAATAAACTCCTTCGATTGCAGCCATACTTAGATGAGAACAACTTTTCCCAATGTGACTATTCCATATATCTTGGGACTGGGAATCCAGAATTCCCAGCAAGATAGCTGGAAGTTGTAGTCCCAACATATCTAGAAGTTTTCAGGTTGGGGAAAAATAGATTTAGAACCTTAGGGATAATGTTTTATGTCACGTCAAATACTGCTGGTATGATACAACTATAGTACACCATTAGGAAACCATACCTGTGGTTCTAGCACAGTGTGAGATACAAGAGTCTTCTGTAAAATCAGAATCAGTGGGAAAAATTTACTAGATTGAGTTGCACTGAAATCTGACACGCTCTAATCTTCATTATCTAATTCTCTATTATATGCTGTACTTATTTTTAATTTTGTACTGTTAGTCTGCAAATAGGGGTGTCTTCAATAACTGAAGACAGCCCGTTTGCAGGCTAACAATGCAAGATTAGAAATAAATCTAAACTTTCTATAGTAGTCTTCATTAAATAACATTTCAGAAAGGTGGATGGTAAGCCACAATTCAATCAAACAAGAACCAGAGTGTCAGAAAAACATATGGTAGACTATAATAAAACAATTAGACAACCTGAAAAAGTTAGGCAGGGTTGGCCCTGCTTAATAATTGGGGTGGGTGGGGAACAAATGAGAAATCCCAGGCTGTAGGGTAGACAGGGAAGTAAAACAAAGACACAAAAGAATCCCAGAAGAAAGTAGTGACTAAATCACCTCTACATTGCCAAGTAAGTCACGTGAATGTAGATTTCATGTAGTTACCAAACTGAGCTCAACAAAGGAGATAATTACCTTTTATCTGTCTGTTTCAGTAAACCTCTCCCCCAAAACATTGAGTCTTGTAGCATCTTTAACATTTATTATGGCATAATTTTTCTATACTAGAAATGGGCTTTCTTTGAGAACAAATGAATCTTTCTGATCTTAACAGTCTAGAATAAAATGTAACATCGGCCTCAGATGATTTTTCACCCTCACTTGCATTAGAAATCAGCTGGATGAAGGCCAATAAATGACAAGTTGTATCTTGACTAGCTGGAGGCACACAGGATAATCCATAAAACCTAGACGTTGAATGGGATTCAATCTCTTAAATCCTAGGATTTAGATTCTTTGTGAAGAATCTCCGGTTTTCACTATATTATCACAAGCCAAAAAGAGACAAGATGGTTGGGGAAAATCAAGGCCGAAGTCCAAAGGGTCTGGACTATTATTGTGGCTAAAGGAAATTCAAAAATTGACTTTTCTCTTATAAAAACCAGCTGTCAGCCAACACTGTTATATCTTTAGAGTCTCTGCATTTCAAATTAGTTTCTTAAAGTACTGTAGTTCAGAGGGATATGATTTTGCCTCAACTGATATATTTAAAAGTCTTACTTCATATAATTGTATTGCAATAAGAAGTGTAAAATTAAAAACACAGTGGTAGTCTAATGTTGGTATTGAAAGGACAGTTTCCAGTTTAGCAAAATCACCCTTCTTTGCAAGTCTCTCATCTTGTTTAATTTGTAAAAACTGTTTTAATGCCAATACAGTCCAACTGGTTGCAGCAAAGTAAAGAAATGAATAAAGGAGCTAAGGTCTGGCAGAATTTTGCCAGGAGAAATAAGGAAGTTAGCATGAGGGTTAAGGATCTGGTTGCACAGCCTGTAAGTAGAAGAAATCAGAAAGAGAAGAAATAGGGCCCTTGGGGATACTAAGGCACTTTAGTGGGAGAGACAGGAGTCTACTTGTCAGAGGGAGTGGAGCCAATAAGGAAGCAAGAACTGGAGACCCTAGACCAGGGTCCCCAACCTGTGGGCCGTGGCCCACTAGTGGGCCACGGCCTGTTAGGAACTGGGCCGTGGGGCTCCCACCCACAAACCCCGCCCCCGGTGCTTGTGATTGGCTCCTGCACGCAAACCCAGCCCCCGGTGCACACGATTGGCTCCCACCCGCAAACCCCGCCCCCCCGGTCCACGGAAATCCCAGTAACCCCCACAGTCCGCGGAAATTCCAGAAACCCCGCCCCCCTGGTCCGTGGAAAAATCATCTTTTGAAACTGGTCCCTGGTGCCAAAAAGGTTGGGGACCCCTGCCCTAGACTAGAGGGATTCCTGAAGTACCTCCAGAAGAGACTTGATTACTGTATACCACTCAAAAGACATTGTAAACCTATTTTTTACTTTATTTTTTTTCTGATATAAAGTTATTGTTTGGACTTTATAAATTTATTTATTTATTTTATTAAATTTATATTACCGCCCATCTCCCCTGTATCATCAATGAAGCCATGTGACTGTTGAATAAAAATCAAAAATTAAAAGCATGCAATTATCTGTATTGTGGCTATATATCTTTTGCATTTTTTAAAATCATGAATTCAGTTCTGAGCCTCCCTAAGTTTATTTCTTGGCTTTATAGTTTTTCTTCTCTTTTGTAATGCAGAAAATAGCACATTGAAGCATCACTTTGGTGCTGCAGGTTTGTCAGCAATGTCCCCATGTCCCAGGATGTCAGGAAAGAATGAATGTGATTTTTGTTGTTGCTATATTGTTAAGTATGAAATTGGACAAAACAAAACATGCTGATATTGCTATTTTGTGTTTGCTGTGTTTGCCCTCCTCCTCCTCACTGCCCCTTTTTTGTGTAATTTTTGTAGTCTCTTTTTCAAGAATTGTTAACAATGTGAAGTGTTTTTATTCAAATGTTGCAGATTTTTATTTATATTTGTTGTAAATTGCAAATGTGATTGGAAGTACAGCATAGAAATCAATACAGTGCCTGCTTACTAGGAAATAAATCTCACAGAAATCAGTGTTTAAAATTAAAATTGGTTTAGTTTATTGATTTCAGTGATGGCTCATGACAAAATAAATCACTTACAAGTAAAACACTAATGAAGAGCTAATCCATAAATGAAGAAACAAGAAAACCACCACCACCACCATCATCATACGAATCTTTCTCCTAGGTATAACAATGAAATGTCAATACTGTGGAAGTACACTTTGAACTGTTCAGTACTGTACAACATTTCATTCAGTCATAAAAATCTTACCATCTGTGAGCTAATACATATGTGCATCAAAGTTCTATTTCTTAACATAAATGTGGGCATCATTTTGTATTATCTTTTGTTCAGCTAATCCATTAATAATTTGCTGTAATTTTAATGTTTTTTTCACTTTAATATATTCAATTTATAACATTCTATTTCAAAATCTTTCTTATTTGTATTCTACAAAGCAGCAAATGTAACTTGCAGCTCATAAAGTGCCTTGTCACTAAACATAGTTGGTCACTGGCAATTTATGGAGTGTCTTATATTCTTTTTCAGCTTTTCCCATTTACGGTAGCTCGTGGTACCTACGGACTCCTCCAAGGCCCCTCTGGAGCCCTGAAAGTATTCCCAGTGCATTCTACGTGCTTGTGCCAGTATGCTATATCCATCTGAACACTCTTTTCTTCCTTTCCCCCCAGAATAACCATCCTGTGAGGTAGAGTGGGGTCAAGAGAGCAACTGTCCTCTCTCCCAATGAACCTGCATGGCTGAGGGTTGAATCTGAGTCTTCTCAGTTCTACTCCAGCACAGACCTTGGCTAGGTCTCTGTGAACATATACAGGTTTCAAGATTTGTCTAGATGGCATTTTTGAAAGGGTACAAATGCAAATCCTGCACCAAGTCTGACTTGAGCAAGAATCAAAATGAGGATCCCATTAAAAGGGTGACACTAGAGTCTAATCAAGTTATTTTAGAAAAGCAGTAAGGTTTAAACGGTTATTCAACATAATGCATGTATTGCCAAGTCTAGTCCACTGCTGGCTATCTCCGTTCAGGACACACCACCATTTATGAGCAGAGTAGCAATATTATAATAAAGCAGTGTATAGAAGTAAATTCTTCTTACAAAATTGCTTTTTTGCTTGTAGCAATGGAAGCCCAGATGGTGCCTTAGCCATTTTAGCAATTTTAGATTCAGCTGTAACTCTGCTGCTGAATGTGCACCTCTAAGAATAAGTTCCAATCAAAGGCCACGTGTTTGTGTGCGCAAGCGCATGCGTGCATAAATGCGTGTGTGCGTATATATGTATTTAATAGGTTAAAGTAGTAATAATGAAAGTGCTGCTGCAGTGATAAAATAACAAAAAGGCAGTTCCACCTGACATTTTGACTTATGTCCTTAAGATGCCATTGCTTTAATTTTTATAGAATCCTGTGCTTAAAATATTTAAGCAATAACACCATGTAATAAACTGCATTAACAAGTAATGTAATTTATCACGTGGTGTTATTGCTTAAATATTTTATGTAGGTTTGCAACTTGCCAAGAAATTTTTAGTTATTTAGCAGAATAGAAGTCTAACAGTTAAATGATTAAATAAAGGGCAAGAGGTTGCTTGTGGTATACCCTAAGCCACAGAATTACATCTCTATCCTAAGTAGCCACAATGGCAAAGAATACCCAGATGAACTGGTATGAGGCTGTGTTGAATTCAAGCATCCCCTGGCCAGATCATGTGCAAGAGGGCAATGTTTTTCAGGACAACCCTTGGGTTTATGGAAAGGATTTAGGACCCCCCTCAGCCAACTGCTCTAGGCTGGCTGGGGTTCAGATCCGGTGTAACAAGGATGCTGCCTTCCCCTTCCCCTTGACCACCATTTTCCGGCTCTTCTGCTGACATTGTTCTGTTCTGCTGGCATAGCTTTCTAGCAGATTGTTAAGTCAGTCCTCAGGAACTGCTTCCAAGTCAACAGAACATTTCAATTGAAAGAAATGAGGTTGGTCGACTTTTAATCTGTATTGAGTAAAGAGGATGGCCTTAAGGACAGAGGGAAGATCTGCTGGGCCATAAATGGACAAACAAAACTTGAGCCCAGGTCAAAAATGTGGTTACGAAAACGCCTCAGACAGCCCCCCTCCCCCACTCCTTAATTCTCATGGTAAACAAGGGAGGAAGGCAAGCACATTTAGACTTGCAAGATTCTGTTACTATAGCTGTTCTAATAAAAGTAACTTTAAGTCTGCACAGTCTCTGTTTCTTAGTCTGGTCTCCCTGATAGGGCTGACATAATCCTCTTCAACCAGTGCATTTTTTAAAGTCCAACAATGAAAATGCCCCCAATCCTGGTGGGGTGGGGGGCAAACAGCCACAGCCACTCAGCCTTGATAGGATTGAGCCAAAGTCTGTTCCACCCCATCCAGACCCGAACAGCCTCCGGACACTGGGCCATATTTATTATTTATTTATTTATTTATTTAATTTATTCCCCGCCCATCTCCCATACAAGGGACTCTGGGCGGGTTACAATAATTAAAACTTAAAAATTTAAAATATTTAAAACCATACCAAATAGAAGATGTATAAAAATAAATCCAGATATAAAATAAAATAAAATAAAATCCAAGATGGATTGGGGACCGTAGCATAGGTCTTATTGCTACGGGGCCAGCCAACCCCAGGAGGCACTACCACCTCCGTTGTCCCAGGCCAGGCGGCAGAGCCAGGTCTTAAGGGCCTTCCGAAAGGCCAGGAGTGAAGGGGCCAGTCTCACCTCCGGGGGCAAGATGTTCCATAAGACGGGGGCTGTCGCAGAGAAAGCACGCCTCCTGGACCCCGCTAGATGGAATTCTCTTGTTGAGGGGGTCCGAAGCATGCCCTCTCTGCACGCACGGGTGGGGCGGGCTGACGTTATCGGGACGAGACGGTCCCTCAGGTATGAATTCATTTTGCTGACCCCTGTTGGTTTTGAAACTATGACATGCCAATTACATAGCTTCTCCTATAGTTTTCATCTGTTTTCCCCCTTGGAATCATGGAGAACTGATGAGCCTTCAATTCAGGGCCGCAACTATGGGGGGGGGGCAAGCGGGGCATGTGCCCCAGGCGCTGTGCTGGGGAGGCGACAAAATGACAACACCTCCCTCACAACCCATGGGGGAGGGGCGCAGAATCCATGTTTGCCCCAGGTGACACAGACCCTAGTTGCGGTCCTGCTTCAATTTTCCATAGTCAAGGTCAGAGGGTGCTCTGGGGACTGCAAAAAGGGAACTCTGGGTTCCATACAGTCCTGGGGCCACAGATTGCCCACCTTTGCTATATATGCATGCATAAAATACAAGCACAAGCTATGGAAATGGCTCCTGCTAGTTTCCAAGGAACAACACTGGGTCTTAATTAAAAGTAGCTGTTATTTTTACATTCAGTATTTTAAAAACGACTTACCTGTGGAAACATCCTCGTGTCATTTAGACTAGATTTCTCAATCTTAGATGTTCCAGTTGTGTTGGACTACAGCTGCCGTTGTTTGCAATCCCAACCAACAAAGCTATTTGGACGGACTAGATTGGGGAAAGCATCAAACCTAATGATCCTTTTAAGGGAACCAGTTTTGGGATTTGTTTTTAACCATGAAAACTGGGCTAAAAAACCCAACCGCACCTCCTGCAAGAACAGTGAGGAAATGTGCAATTTTTGGAACAGAGTCAACAGAATGGTGCATTGAGACATGCCTCATTTGGAACCTCTTATTGCAAATAAATAAGGGAGAAGAAGAAATGGGGCAGGGGAGAGAGAACTGGGAAAAAGGAGAATTGACGAGCCTTTTTCTTCTTTCATAAGCGGCTGATGAAGCCACAAATGGTAATTGCAAAATGAGAACAGACTTCTGGGTGACAAACCTATAGTCTGGCTGGTTTCAGGCGATCAGATAGATAAATAACTAAATAAATAAGAGGCTGGATCGGTGTCATGCTGCTCAAGATTAAGATCCAGAAATGAAAATTGCTTGATAACAATTTACCTATATATTGAGGTGATGGGAAATCTAGGTATTTTAACTTATGAAACGGATTCAAAGGACTGACAAACTGCACAATCTAGGGCAAGCCTAGAATCTACACCTGTGATAGATTCTAGACAATATGATATGATAGAGAAGTTTCCTTTAGGAAAACAGGATTTAACCCGAACAAAAGGCCTCCCCAGATCGGATTTCTGTTCCTAGTTGTTAGCTATTTATTGGTTGCCAGCGGCTCTCTTCCAAAAGGGCCAGTTGCAAAAGGGGCAAGGAACCCCTTTAGTTTTCTAGAGGGGGCGGGCAATTCTGCAAGTGGCAGCGGATGGATGAGGGGAGCTCCTCCCCGGGGCTTTGAGCCTTGACTAGACCGCGCGAGACGCGGGGCACGAGTGCAGCTGCGGATTTAGGGGGCCCGTCATCACCGCGCACTCTGTCGACTCCCTGGCAGAGATCCAGGAACCATTCTCTTCGATTAGTAACCATGGGTTACCCTATCAGTCAGGGGACAGGGTGCCTCCCCTCTGCCAAAGCTCTATAAAAGGGACCCGTCCAGGACAGCCGGCGAGGAGGAAGCCCCAGAGAAGCTGCCGCGCCTACCGCTGCTACCGGTCTCCGCACGCGCGGCGCATAAGCGCGGGAGAGGCGGCATGGCTGTCGGATTCCGGAGCTGCCAGCTCGTCCTGATCCTCTGGGCCGCTCTCGGAGGGGAGAGCAGGTACTTGGAGGTGAGCGAAGAGCAGGCGTCCCGCTGACCCTCGTTCTCCGCCCCGGCCCTTCTGAGCCAGGGCGGTCGCTGCGCTCGCGCGCTTTCCTTGCGGCGACCCGTTTGCGCCAAGAGCGCGCCGGCGCCTTCTTGCGAGAGCCCCACGGAGCCGCCGGGTTGGCCCCTTCTTCTCCCCCCTCGGAGCTATTTTGTCTTTTGTGTCTCCAGGGGAGGGGCGAAGCCATCGCGGACGGGCCGGCCCTGCTGTTCAACCAGGAGCTGAAAAGGCAACTCTCCGGGGAGCACATCTACCGTCGGTCGCTGCGTGAGTTTCTTTCGGAGGCGAGCGGCGGGCACGCATCCGGCTGGCGGAGTTGCGGGCTAGCTCGGGCGGGCGAGCGGGAAAGGAGCGGGCAGCAGCGGCGGAGTGTTGCTGCTTAGTAGCCGGGGCTGCGGGAAGGGAGTTGAGGGGTTCGCGGAAGAGGTGGAAGGAAAGAAGCCAGTTGGGATGACCCCCACGCCAGATGTCCGGGGGTGATGGGAGTTGTAATCCCCCCACTCCCGGGGAAGCTGGGTGTCAGAGGGACGGACTTAGAAGGTTAGCCTTGGGTTCAAGTGACCTTGAACGCAGTCCTAGGATAAAAACCGGAGCGGGCGTGTTGCCTCAAAGTTTCTCGGGTGCGGTGAGGCTCGGGCAGGGACGGCTCCCCGCGAGTGAGGAACGATAAGAAATAGTCCCGGAGCCCTTTTTAAACGCCAGCTTTGGTAAGAGTGAAGGTTAAACAAGCTGCGGATCATGTGCGGAGTGCTTTTCGAGGGTGATCCGCTGGAAAGGAAAACTTTATGGGAGGAACCTACGCCTTGCCCTCTTCGGCATTCCCCTCCTGTGCTGTGCTTCTGTTGCCAACGAGCACGTTCTCTGAAAAGGGGGGGGGTATCATGAATACCGCCAAAATAGGTTTTGAATAAGTGATTTCAGATAATAATGTGAAATCCCTCCTTTTGGAACTGCCAGCAGGAAAGCAGGAAAGTTTATGCTGGGTTTATTCAGTTTGATGGATGGGGGATACCAGAGAATGCTTGTGACTGAGGGAGTAGTCCAACATGATGCCCTTCGGACAAGCGGGACTACCCATTGCATCTGGAGAACATTGATAACATCTGAAGCTAGACTAGAGAAAGGAACTTTATGAAGTTCTCCTTGCAGTGGAGGAAGATGTCCTAGAAGAGAAAATGTGATAGGAGGAAAAGTTTGGGTGGGATATGGATAGTGGTAGCAATGCTGTGCTGGTGCTCTAAGGGAAGGAAAGGAAGGGGCCGGAGAGAATGGCCCTGCAGAATCTTAGGTTCCAGCTTCCTAGGAGATATCAGTTGGTTCTTTGGGGTTGAGAGGAGATCCCTTTAAACATGTTTTTAAGCATGGTCTCCTTCCTCATGATTAAATGCATGCCAGTGCTGAACCGTTACACTGAGAGCAGATTCCAAAGCCTGCTCCTGACCCTGGGTTCAAATTAAGATGGAGAAGTTCCCTTCTGGGAGCAAAACTCCAAGCCATCTTTCCCCAGATGCCCTCTGTAGGTATTGGATTTCAGTCCCAAACGTTCTGGACCACTCAGCTGCAAGGCTGCAAGTTGGGGAAGGATGCCAAAAGCAATTATTTTAAGGGGAGATTGTGGGGAGGGACCTGAGAGGATCTCAGTGCCCTATCCTAAGAAGAAGGAGATGGCAATGAAGCATGAAGGCTAATTCCACTCCTAGCCCAGTACCTTTGTTCAGCAGGCAACAAGAGGGAAAGCAATTGGCACAAGGGAAAAAAATAGTAAACATGGGGTTCAGAATAAGATGAGTACAGTGAGAAGAGAGAAAAAGCTTGCAGAAATTCAGTGAAAAGTTTCACTGGCTATAAGAATTAACCTAAGGACAGAGAAAGCTACCTTATGCCATGTAGCCGAATACAGATCATGCTCATTAGTGTTAGTTCTCCAAAGGCTGACCTCTGTTGACATCACCCCTGTTTCTTAACATCACCTCTGTTTCATCCTTTTAACTGGCATCCCAGGGATTAAACAGAGACCCTTATACATGCAACATTTACACATTGTACTAAATCATAATGTAGTTTGTGTGGCTTTGGCTTAATGTACGTACAATACATTGTATGTACATTAAAGAGAGTCAGTTTGGTGTAGTAGTTAAGGCAGTGTTTCTCAACCTTGGCAACTTGAAGATGTGTGGACTTCAACTCCCAGAATTCTCCAGCCAGGAAGGTTGAGAAACACTGGTTTAAGGCATCAGGCTAGAAACTGGGAGACCGTGAGATCTAGTCCCGCCTTAGGCACAAAACCAGCTGGGTGACTTTGGGCCAGGCACTGTCTCTCAGCCCTAGGAAGGAGGCAATGGCAAACCACTTCTGAAAAACCTTCCAAGAAAACTCCAGGTAGTCTCAGAGAATCGGACACAATTGAAAGGATTAAAAAAAAAATTGTATGAATGAGCCATTGTGGCTTGTAAACAGAAAGCAGACTGAAATCTTCTGGAAAAAGAAAAAAGGGAAGAAAGGAAGCTTCCAGTGTAAAAGCTTGCCTTCTGTTGCATTACTATAATATTACTTACTTTGGGACTTTCCCCACTGGCACCTCGCCCTGGCACAAACATGCCCCAGCAGCCTCTTTGTTCTGCCATGTTCCCATAATGTTGCCTTCATCCCATTTCCAGCCCATAAGTGAGATAAGCTTAAGTCATCTTGGCTGCCTTATGTTAAAGTAGTGCTTTTCCCCTTTTTCCTACCCTGTCCAAGGTTGGAAAATCCAACTATTCTGGAGAGATATCAGATACCTGCAGTGATCTGAAACAGAGGCAATGGAGGTAGGAAAGGGATCAGCAGTGGAGATAGCACTGGCAGCATTATCTGCAGGAGCTCGCCGCTTTTGTCAGAATGATGAAAGCAGCATTGCACTGCAAGCGCCACCCCACATTAGTATGTGGATATGACATAATGCATGTACAAAAGGGGTGGAGTTCGCAGTGCAATGGTGCCTTCATCATCCCACCCCACCTCCCCTTCCCTTGAATGCTGCTGCATGCCTGAAGGATGGATGAGAAGTATTTCAGCTCTGAAGTGGGAAAACTCTCTGTTCATGTCTTCTAATTTCTGTATTACTATTTATTGTAATTTCCACTCCTTACTATTTGTATTTTTAGTATTTTTAATTTATTATAGTATTATAATAAATAATAAATGGGGGCACGATGGCTCAGTGGTTAAGACGCCAGGCTTGTCGATCGGAAGGTCGGTGGTTCGAGACCCGAGCGCCGCGTGACGGAGTGAGCTCCCGCACTCGCCCCAGCCTTTGCCAACCTAGCAATTCGAAAGCATGCAAATGCAAGTAGATGAATAGGTACCACTTTGGTGGGATGGTAACAGCGTTCCGCGCGCGTCATGCCAACCACATAACCGTGGAAGCGTCTTCGGACAACGCTGGCTCTTCGGCTAACAAACGGAGATGAGCACCGGCCCCTAGAGTCGGACACGACTGTGCAGGGGAAAACCTTTACCTTTATTTATTGTAATAAAAGCAGAATGAGAAAGTAAGGAAGAGAAACTTCCCCCTGCTTCTTCCATGAAGAACAGGACAGCCACAGTTCAAATCTCACATACTGTAGGCTTAAGCTATGTTTTATTGCTGGCCTTCTCCATTTATACATGGATAAATGATTGTAGAATTGTTCTTGGAAAGCCTATACAGATAGCCCACTACGCACTCTCAAAAGTGCTGTATAAATGCTATGCCAGATTACACATTGTGCAGATGCATTTATAACCGTAGCTCCTTTTGAAAAGAAGTCACTTCCAAGGAAGTTGGAAGACCTGAAAGACTGGGTTAGGGACAGATCGTCATGGGGAAAATGTATTAAGAGTCAACACCGACTTGATGGCACATAATCAATCAATCAATCACTTCCAAGATGTATCAGTTTTTCCCCTTCTTTTCCAAGACAGGAGCCTGTGAGAACCCTGGGGAACCTTGTGTTTCCAGAATTGGGGACAGCCACTATTTACTTTGTTCTACTTTGACTAGAACTTTCTAGTCAAAAGTTGCCATCAGTTGCACCTTTTGCTAATAGATGCCTTTAGCCCCAGTTGCCATTTTAAGAGTCTGAGTATCTAACCTCAGAGCTGTAAAATCTGCCTTTTGGATTTTCTTGCTTCTCTGTCCTGCTTTTTGGTAGCATCAGACTCTTTGTAAGAAAAACTCAAAAGCTTGCACATTCTTTTATGTCATTTTAATTAATCCTAATAAAGGCATTATGCAACTGTGGACCTTGTACTTTTGTTTCCTGATAGAGCAGCTTGTCTATGATAGTTTTTGACAGTGTGATTGGGGTTAGAAAAAGAGTGGGCAGGAAGGATGGATTAACGTGCCCCCTCCCCTCTTCTCATGTGAACTTTCAAACCCATGTGGAGAGGGAAGGAAGAGGAGAGAAAGGGAAGGGAAGGAATTTATCTGATGAGATTTAAAAACCACAGTAGAAAACTAGGAAGAAAGGCCAGGGGTGAGAAAGTTTTGGAGTCTGGGGACCTTACTACTGGTTGGGGACAAGGGGCTGAGACCTGCAGTGGTAATGGTTGGGAGAGTAATATAAAGTGAATAGTTCTGGTTCTACACGTGTTCTCCATTTGTTTCTAGATTTGGGGGTGTGTGTGCTTCTTTTAGGGCTTCCAATACAATTTTGTATGTTTATTGCATCCAAATGGCAGAAAATTGTCCTCCCAGTTTGGGGGCATAATTAAGCAATCTAGGAGCTGCCTACACCTGGACTAGAGAGTCTGGATGTAACTTTCCAACATTTCACTCTGGAGTCTTCTGTAGCTATATGTGCCGGGGACTGAATGTGGGATCATCTCTGTGAATTAAACAGCCTACTGCTGAATGGCGGTCTTTCCCTAAAAGGGACATTCACATATAATCAGCGTGTTTGTGAGTTACATTTAGCTTGTCCTTAGTAATGCATGTAAAAGAGCCTTGATCTAGGAACTATTTAGCTGCTGGTTTCTCCTTTATACTGCAAATCAGGTCCTAGCCTAAAATTATTGTGTTGTTTTTATATTGTATGATTTTGGAAGATTAAATGTGTATTGTTTTTAAGATTATTAAAAGCTAGGATTCTTTCCTTATTGTCACTCAAAGTATTTTACAAAAGCTTGTCTTTCATTTTGCGTGCACACAGCTTCTCTCTGTAATGCTCCCTGCCCTTGAGACCCACATGTGAAAAGAGATTCCTCCCCTAAGAAAAAGGAATTACTCGCTTGTATTCTCACCTGCAGGATGCCTTGACATGCTAAGTATAGAAGGGCAGTTCACCTTCACCGCAGAACAGCCCCAGGTGCATTGCGCTACATTCTTCATAGGGGAACCAGAGGAATTCATCAGCATAGATTTTGATTTTGTCAACATTGACTGTCAAGCTGGAGATTTCTTGAAGGTATGAAGTTGTCCACAGACTGAGAGTTGCTATGGCAGACGGGTGGGGTGGGGGAATGCACACCACAAGTTAACTCGGAGCTTTCCAAACTGTGTGTCAGGACACGTTGGTGTGTCGGCTGCAGTGTCTGGGTGTGTCACAGCTGCTGCTGCCTCCTGGCTTCCACACAGGTCCTAGTGCTTGCCTTGTGCCTTGCTGCCTTCAAACCTGCTGTGATTCCGCACAGGTCCTGGTGCCTGCCTTGTGCCCTGCTGTAAGAGTGTGTCGCGAAATGATGTCCTGCTGTAAGAGTGTGTCGAGAAATGATGCATGTCTAAAAAGTGTGTCACCAACATGAAAAGTTTGGAAAGCTCTGAGTTAACTTTTCTTTCTTAAAAAAGAGGATGTATTTGGCACTAGTAATGTCAATAAATCAAAATAGAAGGTAATGGTTCAGATCTCTCTTTCAAGGTTTCCAAACATGGTGAGTGGAATGAGGTCGGGTTTTGGTCCAAAATCCCTCCTCTACAGTCTGCTTCTGATGGCCTTGCTACTTAGTACCATGGATTTTATTTTTGTTTATCATTCCACTTACATCTTTTTTTCAAGGGTGCCCATAGTTCTCCCTTTTTCCGTTTTCTTTTAGCAACAAGCCTGCCAGGTAGGCTAACCATGACATTGGCCCAAGGTCAGCCCACAAAGTTGTGGCTGGGCAGAAATTTGAACCTGGGTCTCATCAGTTGTAGCCCAACCCTCAATCACTGTACCACACTGCCTTTCATGAGTTTGAGATTCATCAGGGAATACATTATGTTCAATAATGAAGTATTTAAGAGCACAGAGATAAAGTATTAAGAGAACATTGTTAGTTTCTGCAGGCAATAAAAATAGAAATGAGGAAGGAAGCAGGCAGGCAGGCTGGTAGACCACAGAATGTGGTGTGTGATTATGGGAAGGATATTATCAATTTATCATAATACTTTATACATTTGCCAGACTTAAAAGTATTGCAAGAAACTTTATTCTGTTGCTGCAATAGATGGAGAGAGCTTGCTACCCTCTGGCAGTTGTTACACATGACAACCTTATTAGCACATTATCTGGAGAAATACAGTAATTGCATTTTCTAGGATAAAATGCAGCATAGGAAAACATCACTTCTTTACCCAAAACATAACCCTGAAGGGAAGTCCAACCTATAGATAACCACCATTCACCATGTCAACTGGATTTCTATTTTCTCAGTGGAAACGTTTCGCTCCTTGTCCAAGGAGCTTCTTCAGTCTGAGCGACTTGGATAAGGAGCGAAACGTTTCCACTGAGAAAATAGAAATCCAGTTGACATGATTCAAGTTACAGACAATTCCACCTGGATGACTGAGAACCTTCATAGACATATAACCATTCACCATGCATTTATTGACTGAAAATTGTCTGCCAAGGGTTTAAGTGGAATGTATTAGTGATTCCTAAGAGAATATAATTAATGCTCAGTTCAAAACATTTGTTTCTTTGAATTCATGTAATGTGAACATTTTAATTCCCTTGGATCTGGAACATGGAGTATCTCACACGTTGCTCTGTTTGTCTGAAGAACCAGGGATGATTAGAACAACAAGCAGTCACCTTTATTCACCTTTAAAAACATTAAATGTAAAATGGCCATTCTTTAAAGCCAAGTGCTAGTTTCATTATCTTTATCTCCAAGAATATTGCTAGGTTTCACATGAGTCCTGGGAGAATTCAAAGACAATAAACAGGATACAGTAGCTGGCCATAGCCCAGAGTTCTGCTTGGAAATGTACTATTCATCTGCCTGGGTGGCAGGAGAAGTCAGAAGTAGGCTGGTCAGTGAAAGATGGCCTGGAAGGCGGCAGGGGGAATAGCAGGTATCTTCACAAGGTTCCCTGGTTGGTAGCCATTTTGTGACAGGGTCCAAAACATGGTTACAACATTTCAGGAGTGTCTTCTAGCTTCCAAAGTTTAGGGACCTCGACTGTGGTATATACAGTACATAGCTGGCTACTCAGCTCAAGAATGTTTGGATCAGGACCACTGAGGGGAATGCATGATCTCTAGAGTTGGAGTGTAGGGGACCAGCATCTGTGTGACACTGCATATTGATCACTCCGCTTCAAGTTTAAATGTCAGGTTTAGAAACAGGTCTTTCATAATTAAGCCCAATTATTAAAACATTTGAAGTGGAAACTACAGAGAATGTCAAAGTAATTAATTATTGGTGTACGAAGTGGTGACTTATAATTGATGTTAATGCCAAGTCATATCTGGAACAGATTGGTGAAATTCTTAGATTACCCTGGGGTAGAAGGGAAGTCCTATGCCTACAAGAAGCTCTTTCTATAATGAAAAGAGTCAGTCTCTTCTTACTTCATTAAGTGGTATTATACTCACTAAAATGAATAATCTGAGAGTGAGAAATATACTGTATGTTCTTATCCATATTTATTGAAATGCCAGTAAGTTGATGCCAATAATACCAGTAATATGAACAATAATGATCAGTATTCAACGGCTTTAAATCCAATTATGAACAATGTATTTGGATTTAAACGCTTAATATGAAACATGATGAACAAAGAGTCTACTTTAATGGACAAATTGTGCTTTTGGATTTGGAGGCAGAATATCCTCAGTCTGGGAATTGCAGTCTCAGTAAATATGGAAGGCATCAAGCTGAGAAAATCTGATATAAATCCTAATTCTCTTCTGTACTCCTACATTCTTCTAGATTTTTGATGGCTGGATACTGAAAGGTGAGAAGTTTCCTAGCTCTTTGGATCACCCTCTCCCCACCTTTGAAAGGTATAGAGATTTCTGTGAAGCCGGAGCTATCAGGACCACCATACGGTCATCTCAGAATGTTGCAATGATCTTCTTCAGGATTCAGGATGCAGGGAATGGATTCACATTAACAATAAAGAAGCAGCCCAATCTTTTCCGTAAGCTTGTTTTCATTTTATCTTCTGAAAGGAAAAAAAGCAAAAGATGGCTGTGGTTTCTGAGTAGAACAGCAATATAACCAAGCTGTGGACAAATAAATAGGAATAGTATCGGTACTGACTAAGCAAAGGCTCAATCGACATGACTATCTTTTTTTGCCTAGAATAGAATAGAATAGAATAGAATAGAATAGAATAGAATAATAACTTTATTGTCATCCCACTATACACCAAGTGCACAATAGAATGAAATTCTGTTGCAGTTGGCTCACAATTTCAATCAAACACTAAAATACTAATAAATAAAAACTCCATAGTTACTATAAAATATACATTCTTTAGCTCACAATTTCAGTCAATACTAATACAAAAATCCATAGTTACTATAAAATATACATTCTTTACACATCCAACATTTCACCTAAAAGAACTTATTTAAGCATTCAAGAATCCAATAGCCTGGGGGACAAAGCTGTTTCCCAATCTGGCTGTTGCCTTCTTCTCCAATATTTTTCTGACTTCCCAGTCTACTCTACCACCCTGAGATTTTCTGGCAGCCTCCCATTCAAGCACTAACCAAGTTCACCCCTGGGGTTGTTTTTGAGAACAGCCAAGATTGGCTGGGTACTGCAACTTAATTGGGCAAAGATGCTGACTGCTGGGCCATGATCAAATGACCACGGAGGGTCGTTATTCTGGCTCTTTAGGCATGATTTGGCATAGGCATTTTAGAACAAGTCGTAAAGAATTAGAATTCTTCCCTGAAGGTAAAATAAGAGTGTGCAAAATATACCCTATGCAATACCCTGAAGACGCAGATGAGAAGGGAGCAGGCCTGGGAAATCTGAATGGTATCCATTTATTGGCAAAGTGATTGCCTACAAATGCTTTAACAACAGCAGCAACAGAATGATTTCCTCTGTCCATCCTAAAATTCTACCACCAAAATGAAGAAAGCTTAAAGTAAGTAGACTTGCAAGATTCTGTTATTACAGCCACTTTCAATAAAAGTAGTTTTAGCCTTCCTGTGGAGTTGATTTTCGGGTCTGGTCTACCTCGTGGGGCTGAATGTACCTTTATAAAGATGAACTGACATGGCACAAAAGACTAGGTAAACTCATTGACTTTTTTTTACCATTCCCCCTCCCTGACCAACAAATGTGGGAGCAATTCTGGTTAGACACTTTGATGATGGAGAAGACTTATGTTTCTCTATGTACACCACAAGCTATTTGCCCCTATGGAATATTTTTTCTACTAGATGACATAGCACCATGGGGAGATTACTTCATTAAAACGGGGCAAACAAACAGTGGTTATTCTCTGTTGCTGCCAGTGTGATAGTTGCAACCTAAATTGAAAACCTCATGCCTGATTTTTGGGGTGAGAGATACGGTTGCAAGACTTCAGCACCGTGGTCCCAAGACCTCAGATAAAAAGTCTGCATTCCTTTCTAGTGAACAGATTGTGACTCAGTAATTCTGTCTCTTTCCCCTGTACTAAAGCTTGCAATGTCATATCTCAGACTCCGAGTGGAAGGTTTACGATGATTGTTCCTCATCAGCATCGGAACTGCAGTTTTTCCATTATCTACCCAGCAGTGATAAAAATATCTGATCTTAGGCTGGGACATATGAATGGCTTTCACTTGAAGGTGAGTTGCCAGTTTCTTCATTATCCATCTGCTACAGTGTTACGTGATTCAGCAGATTTGCTGCTAGTCCTCATGGCCACATCTGGCCTATTTTTCTATTTGTTCCCTGTCTCCTTATTTTTATATCAGAACCATTTGTCTGATATTAACTCTGGAAGGTGCTACCCATCTGTGGATTTTGAGCATTCCCTCCTCCTGTTCAGCACAGGTATCTGGTCATAAAAATTGACAAAACATATATTTCTGAAATATATTCTTGCATATGGGGAGATCTCCTAGTTTGAGACAACAGTAGAGCTATTAGCTACTACATAGCACAAACCCACAAAATGGTTGTTTTTGGCTTAGCATGATGTGTAATAAGTAATTATCACTTATTCAAGCTATGTTAAAAATCCAGGCTTAGTGTCTATCATCCTCATCATGGTTTGTTTTCTTTGTTACCCTCTGGGAAGAGGTTCCGCTGTATCCGATGTAGAACAGCCAGATTGGGAAACAGCTTTGTCCCCCAGGCTATTGGATTCTTGAATGCCAAATAGGTTCTTTTAGGTGAAATATGTTGGATATGTAAAGAATGTATATTTTATAGTAATTATGGGTTTTTATTAGTATTTTAATGTTTGACTGAAATTGTGAGTTAAAGAATGTATATTTTACAAGAATGTATATTTTATAAGAATGGGTATTTTATAGTAATTATGGTTTTTATTATTATCATTAGTATTTTATTGCGTGAGTGAAATTGTGAGCCAACTGCAACGAAATTTCATTCTATTGTGCACTTGTATAGTGTATAGTGGGATGACAATAAAGTTATTATTCTAATGGCACAAGGACTGCCACCATTCACTACATCCAAGTCTGCTTTGAACTACTTTGGAAAGATTGGAAGAGAACTTCAGTAATCAAAACTAAAACACCCTTGATTATTTTGCATGATCTCATAAATCTCATTTACTAAAATAAATGTGCATTTTAAATTATCCATTTAACATGGTTCCATGTCCTTCTGCATTTCCTTGTACACAGAAACCAACTGCAGGCTGCAGGGGCGCTGGAGATTTTATGGAGCTGCTGGGTGGAAATGGGTTTGACCCTTCTAAGATGCTTCCCTTGGCTGATCTTTGCCATTCTTTCAGTGGCCCCGGTAAACTCTTGTGCTAATGCTTCTTGTTCAGATATTTCCTCAAAGTGATTATTAGGCTACCATATCTGCAAAATGCCAGATAGCCATTAGAGGGCAGCAAAGAGGAGGCTAATTCTTTGTTTTCATCTAATAGTTAACCAGCTTTTGGCAGCCCATGTATGGAAGCTGTAGATATAAAAAATATAATTATATAAACTGATTGCTTAGGATTTTCCAGCTCTTCCAGTAAGAAAGCACGATAAAGTGTATTAAAGAAAAAAAATAGCTTTTCTGATATTTATCGGCAACCTAATTTCTGGCATTGCATTGTTCTCATGGCCTTCAGATGCATTGCAACTACAACTCCCAAAAATCTTTTCCCAACAGATCTAGAGGCTATCAGGATGAGGAAGGCCATGCATTTTTGGCTATGCATAAGGGATGACATGATATTAATACTATTTTTGGACGATTACTTCTTATGACTGAGATTAACACAGAAAAGTAGCAATGCATGTTGAGAAAAAATAAGGTCTTATCCTATGGAAAGAGTTTTGCTTAGCTGCACACTCAAGCCATGAGTGGGCATCGATCAGTCAATGTCATCATTGCTATATGAAGATGGTCTCACAAATACCATAGAGCAAAGTGGGAAACTTGAGACTACAAAGACCTCATGCAGTCCCCAAATAACTTTTTTGCTGTTCCCTGTCTAACCCTGTCTAACCACAATTGCCAAAAATTGAAGGCATAGTTTACTTCCTTTTTGAGGCAGAAAACACAGAGAAGGTTGTAACTTATTATAGTAGAAAGACCTACAGATATGCCATCCCCTGCAAACTCTGTCCCACTACCCAGGAAAAGAGTCCCCTTTGGGGGAGATGGTGCGGTAATAGAAATTAAAGTATGTATGTATGTATGTATGTATGTATGTATGTATAATAAATATAGAAACTCATGCCCCGACCCAAGTAGACTGTACAGTCTCATTCTGTTTGTATAACTGCTCCCACCTTCCAGGCCGCTGCTGTCTCCAATAAGGTTAAGTCAGTTTGGTCTAGTGGTTAAGGCAACAGGCTAGAAACCAGGAGACTGAGAGTTCTAGTCCCGCCTTAGGCATGAAAGCCGGCTGGGTGACCTTGGGCCAGTCCCTCTCTCTCAGCCCTAGGAAGGAGCCAATGGGAAACCAGGAGACAGAGTTCTAGTCCCTCCTTAGGCAAGAAAGCCAGCTGGGTGACCTTGGGCCAGTCATTCTCTCTCAGCCCAAATCACCTCACAGGGTTGCTGTTGTGGGGAAAATAGGAGGAGGAAGGAGTATTAGGTATGTTCACCGCTTTGAGTTATTTATAAAAATAATAAAGGTGGGATAATAATAAAATCCCCTTCATGGATCACTGCCTTGTCGTGGCAAAGGGGCTTGTGTAACTCAATGAAGTCAGGTCAAGAAGAACAGATCATGACGGAGAGTTCTGACAAAACGTGGTCCAAAACTGGAGGAGGGAATGGCAAACCACTCCAGTATCCTTGCCAAGAAAACCCATGGACAGTATCAAAAGGCTAAAAGATATGACGCCGGAAGATGAGCCCCTCAGGTCGGAAGGTGTCCAAAATGCTACTGGGGAAGAGTGGAGAGCAATTCCGAGTAGCTCCAGAAAGAGTGAAACGGCTGGGCCAAAGCCGAAAGGACGCTCAGTTGTGGATGTGTCTGGAAGTGGAAGGAAAGTCCGATGCTGTAAAGAACAATATTGCATAGGAACCTGGAATGTAAGATCTATGAATCAAGGTAAGCTGGATGTGGTCAAACATGAGATGACAAGATTGAACATCGACATCTTGGGAATCAGCGAACTAAAATGGACAGGAATGGGCGAATTTAATTCAGGAGACCATTATATATACTACTGTGGGCAAGAATCCCTTAGAAGAAATGGAGTAGCTCTCATAGTCAATAAAAGAGTGGGAAAGGCAGTACTGGGGTACAACCTCAAAAACGACAGAATGCTTTCAGTTCGAATCCAAGGCAAACCATTCAACATCACAGTGATCCAAGTCTATGCCCCAACCACTGATGCCGAAGAAGCTGAAGTTGAAGACCTACAACACCTTCTAGAACTAACACCAAAAAGAGATGTCCTTTTCATCATAGGGGACTGGAATGCTAAAGTAGGAAGTCAAAAAATAACCGGAATAACAGGCAAGTTCGGCCTCGGAGTACAAAATGAAGCAGGGCAAAGGCTAATAGAGTTTTGTCAAGAGAACAGGCTGGTCATAGCAAACACTCTTTTCCAACAACACAAGAGACGACTCTACACATGGACATCACCAGATGGTCAATACCGAAATCAGATTGATTATATACTTTGCAGCCAAAGATTGAGAAGCTTTATACAATCAGCAAAAACAAGACCTGGAGCTGACTGTGGCTCAGATCATGAGTTTCTTATCGCAAAATTTAGCCTTAAATTGAAGAACGTAGAGAAAACCACTAGACCAATCAGGTATGACCTAAATCATATCGCTTATGAATATACAGTGGAGGTGAGGAATAGATGTAAAGGATTAGATCTGGTAGACAGAGTGCCTGAAGAACTATGGATGGAGGTTCGTAACATTGTACAGGAGGCAGCAACTAAAACCATCCCAAAGAAAAAGAAATGCAAGAAAGCAAAGTGGCTGACTGATGAGGCTTTACAAATAGCTGAGGAAAGAAGGGAAGCAAAAGGCAAGGGAGAAAGGGAAAGATATAAACAACTGAATGCAGAATTCCAGAGAATAGCAAGGAGAGATAAGAAGGCCTTCTTAAATGAACAATGCAAAGAAATCGAGGAAAGCAATAGAATGGGGAAGACTAGAGATCTCTTCAAGAAAATCGGAGATATCAAGGGAACGTTTTGTGCAAAGATGGGCATGATAAAGGACAAAAAAGGCAGGGACCTAACAGAAGCAGAAGAGATTAAGAAGAGGTGGCAAGAATACACAGAAGAACTATACAAGAAAGATCTTAATATCCCTGATAAATACGATGGTGTGGTCACTGACCTTGAGCCGGACATCCTAGAGCAGAGCTTTCCAAACTCTTCATGTTGGTGACACACTTTTTAGACATGCATCATTTCACGACACACACTTACAGCTGGGCACAAGGCAGGCACTAGGACCTGCGCGGAATCCTGGCAGGGCAGGTTTGGAGGCAGCAGGGCACAAGGCAGGCACTAGGACCTGCGTGGAATCCTGGCAGGGCTCGGAGGCAGCAGCAGCCGCGACACACCCAGACACTGCAGCCGACACACTAACGTGTCCCAACACACAGTTTGGAAAGCTCTGTCCTAGAGAGTGAAGTCAAGTGGGCCTTAGGAAGCATTACTAACAACAAAGCTAGCGGAGAAGACAGTATCCCAGCTGAGCTATTTAAAATCCTAAAAGATGATGCTGTTAAAGTGCTGCACTCAATATGCCAACAAATTTGGAAAACTCAACAGTGGCCACAGGATTGGAAAAGGTCAGTTTACGTTCCAATTCCAAAGAAAGGCAATGCCAAAGAATGTTCAAACTACCGTATAATTGCGCTCATTTCACATGCTAGCAAGCTTATGCTCAAAATCCTACAAGCTAGGCTTCAGCAGTATGTGAACCGAGAACTACCAGAAGTGCAAGCTGGGTTTCGAAGAGGCAGAGGAACTAGAGATCAGATTGCCAACATTTGCTGGATCATGGAAAAAGCAAGAGAGTTCCAGAAAAACATCTACTTCTGCTTCATTGACTACGCTAAAGCCTTTGATTGTGTGGATCACAACAAACTGTGGCAAAGTCTTAAAGAGATGGGAGTACCAGACCACCTTACCTGTCTCCTGAGAAACCTGTATGTGGGTCAAGAAGCAACAGTTAGAACCGGACATGGAACAACCGACTGGTTCAAAATTGGGAAAGGAGTACGACAAGGCTGTATATTATCACCCTGCTTATTTAACTTATATGCAGAGTACATCATGAGAAATGCCAGGCTGGATGAATCACAAGCCGGAGTTAAGATTGCCGGGAGAAATATCAACAACCTCAGATATGCAGATGAATGGCAGAAAGTGAAGAGGAACTAAAGAGCCTCTTGATAAGGGTGAAAGAGGAGAGTGCAAAAGCTGGCTTGAAACTCAACATTAAAAAAACCCAGATCATGGCATCTGGTCCCATCACTTCCTAGCAAATAGAAGGGGAAGAAATGGAAGCAGTGACAGATTTTATTTTCTTGGGCTCCAAGATCACCGCAGACGGTGACTACAGCCATGAAATTAAAAGACGCTTGCTCCTTGGGAGGAAAGCTATGGCAAACCTAGACAGCATATTAAAAAGCAGAGACATCACCTTGCCGACAAAGGTCCGTATAGTTAAAGCTATGGTTTTTCCAGTAGTAATGTATGGCTGTGAGAGTTGGACCATAAGGAAGGCTGAGCGCCGAAGAATTGATGCTTTCGAACTGTGGTGCTGGAGAAGACTCTTGAGAGTCCCTTGGACTGCAAGGAGGTCAAACCAGTCAATCCTAAAGGAAATCAACCCTGACTGCTCATTGGAAGGACAGATGCTGAAGCTGAAGCTCAAATACTTTGGCCACCTAATGCGAAGAGAGGACTCACTGGAAAAGACCCTGATGCTGGGAAAGACTGAAGGCAAAAGGAGAAGGGGATGGCAGAGGATGAGATGGTTAGATAGCATTACCGATGTAATGAACATGAATTTGAGTAAACTCCGAGAGACAGTGGAGGACAGGAAGGCCTGGCGTGCTATGGTCCATGAGGTCACGAAGAGTTGGACACAACTAAACGACTGAACAACAACAACAATAATAAAATAAAATAAATAAATAATAAGTACAGCCTCTTGACCTTGAATGGCTTCCTTCTCCTTCTGTGGCACTTAATATAGGAAATCTATTTCAAAATTTGAGCACAAGTGACTGCTTATCCCATACTGTTATAAACTGCCAAACAAGCATGTATTATGGAATATGTGGATTTTCTTGGACATTTAAACCAAGAAAATAATTCTTGTGAATTTGATGCAAATTAATGGCATTACCAGTACTCATTCAGTAATAATGGAAAGGTCCATGTTTATCTTATCTTAGCCTGTATTCTAGAGTTAGCTGGGGATAAATAAAAATGTGCTGGTATTAAAACCATGTCCCCTGTTATCTAAGGTACTGATGTGTGTTGCACAGCCTTATCAAATTGGACCCAGTCTAGATACAATTTCACACTATAATGTATGCAGCATGAAGACATGGGAAAAACTAGCTCAGTTAAATACAAGCAAGGTGTTTTTTCCTTCCATGCCATTTAGTGAGCCTTCCTCTTTTCTATCTGAGAGTTGTAAATGCTTCTGTGTGTAAACTATTTCCCTTCAAACATAAAAAACCCTTCACAGTCTTTTCAGTTCCATTCATTGCCAGTTGTTTCTGCCTTCTGCTGCTATTTTTACATCACAGTTTTGTAGTTACAGTGAATTTTATCTTTCAGGGAATCCAGTATAATATAGCTCATATGATGAAATATTACTATGTGATCATTCAGATTTGGTATAATGGGCATTAATGAAGGCAAATTAAGCACATATGATATAAGGACAATGCCTCCTGAATTAATGCCTCAAGAATTATTCTATCCAATCAGAGATCCTGTAAAGAATAGTATGTTGTTGTCATATTATATTATCAATTAAATTGGTCATACACTGATCTTATTGAGGTCAGATTAAGCCATTTCAGAGTAAGGGCAATGGATTCAGAATAGGAAAAATATTTAATCCTATTTTGAACCCATCAATGAAATCAGTGTGAAGGCACTCTGATAGTGATTAATGTTTTAATAAGATTTTCCCTATACCCTTTGCAATAATGGGTGGTTCAATATGGAATGAAGATGCCTCATTGGATATCATACGTGCAGATATTCACTGTAGCACACATGCACATCCATGTCTAATCTTCATGCATGATACTCAGTTTGTGTGGAAGTTGCTTTTACCTACACACCCAGATCATTTTTGGGGGGAGTGGGGCAGTAGGGTATAAGGAATGATATAGACATACCTTTTGAAAATTTGTATACAAATCATGCATATAATGGTGCAATCCATTAAGATTATTTAAGTTATATAATTATAGATTTTCTAAAGTATTTAAAATAATAGCTAAATTATTTCCCTTTGGCTAGCTCAAATGAAGATTGGCTGTGACAACACTGTATTGCGGCTGGTCTCAAGTGGAAAGCATATCAATCAAGTAACCTTTGAATATCATCAGTTGGATCGATACGAACAGGAAAAGAACAGCCTCGAGGAGTTCTGCCTTTCAAGTGTTTGAAATATCAGACGTGTCTCTCTTTCTGTAATGTATTAATTTTGAGCAGCTAACTTGGTGAAACACTTCTGCTGTCTAAGCACTTATCTTTTCATATGAAATCATTATTTCCATGATCATGATTAGAACAGTGTTACTCCTAGCATTTGCGATATATTGTCTTTTTTTTGTCTTTAAGAGTATTTAATACTGTATGTCCAATACACGCAAATCTGTACAGATTCCAAAAGCAACCCTTAGGCATACTTGCACCCATTGATTCCAAATATGGTATACGTGCTGTACCAGGGTGCCTATTCAAATACATGCACAATTTTTTGGAATTATTTAGAGTGCACATAGCCATTTTAGGACATTGTGAAATTCAATTTGCAGTTTATCCTCTTTTGGTGTCAAATATAAAAAGACTCACATAGAGAAATGATATTTCAATTTTATAAGAGAATATTACTGGGCACAAACTTAATGCCAGTTAATTTATTTAAACAAATGTATATTCAGTTTTTAATAAAAATTTATAGCATGAAAAAAGATTTTACTTCTATTGGTCTAAGCATAATAAATACATTCATAGTATTGACAAAATTTAATTTTACTGTTTTTTTTCCTTGTGAGTTTCATCAATTAGACTTCATTGTACTAGAAACAATAATTATGCATTTAACTGAGAAGTTAATGAGCATGTTAAGTAAATTTATATACAAAAAATCTAGGATAAGAAATTACTTTTTATATCCATTTTTAATTGGTAACATTGGATTAGTGCATAGCTTTCCAAACTGTGTGTCGCGACACTTTAGTATTCAAGCCATGTCTACCTTCCTAACTGGAGAGAGAGACATGCAAATGTGGTCTTATTAGGACACAGATGGTGTCAAATTGCCCCAGGGGCTCTCCCAAAACTTGCTGGGGAAAAAGTGGTACCATCAGTGTAGGCTGACCATATTTCAGGATGGCAAAATGGGATGGAGTCTTATGTAATATTCCATATTCATGAAAAAGACAGGGGTCCCCGCCCCCCAGTCCACGCAATTGGCTCCTGCCTGCAAACCCCGCCCTCCGGTCCGCGCGATTGACTCCCGCCTGAAAACCCCGACCCCCGGTCCGCGCTCCGGCTCGGATCCTCCTTCCACGCCATTCCCGCCGGGTTTGAAAAACGGGATGAAATTGAGATTTTTATGAAAACGGCAGGACGGTTGAAAAATGCTTAAAAAACGGGACTGTCCCATTCAAAACGGGACGTATGGTCAGCCTACATCAGTGGGGAAGACCTTTTGGAATTCCACCCCTGCCTTTCAGTGTGATTGTCTCAGGCGCTTTAGCAAGAAATGGATCCTGAAACCACCTGGGATGCTTCCTGACTGAAGGCTCCTGCTGCTACTAATCATGAAGGATTGGCTAGATTCTCACATAGTCCTGTTTTGCTTAACCACCGCTTCACACATCACATGGTCATAACCACACACATCACATGGTTTTCCATATTGTGCAGATAGAGTTGTTGGCTGCATTCACACATCACCCTAAATCTGAACTCCTAAATCTCAGAAATGAAAAAGTACTGTATGTGGATGCATCCCGAACCACTGGAAATTATATCTACCAGTAACACCTTCTTATGTTCCTTCCTTGAGATTCAGATTTCTTTTTTTTAATGAGAATTTTATTAAGTTTCAAGCAAAGATAAAAGCTACAGAAAAAAACTAAAAAAGTGTAGAAAAACAAGAGAAAATTGAGACTTAGATTTCTGACTATGTCTGACATCACGTTCAGAGACCCACCCAGCACTCAAGACTAGAGTGCTGTCCTTTTAATTGCTAGGAGACCTTGACCAACAAAACAGAGCCAGATATGCCAGCTTTTTTCAAGCAGCATTTAAGGCAGTGCTTCCCAAATTTTTCCTTCATTACCCATGCAAGCGAGTGAAGAAAGGCTGGGCTGGGTGGGGAAGACTTACCCGAGTGACTTGTGACCTCCCCTGCCGCTTTGCCATTGACTTTACTTGTGGGAAGCCGGCAGAGGTTTCAAGTGGGGATCACGTGACTGTGGGACGCTGGAACCAGTCATAGGTGCAAGCTGGTTGCCAAGTGCCTGAATTTTGCTCACATGACCGCAGGGGTGCTGCAACAGCTGGAACTTTGAGGACCGGTTGTAAGTCCCTTCTTTCAGCGTTGTCGTAACTTTGAACGGTCGCGAACAAATGATCGTAACTCGAGGACTACCTGTATTATAAAAACAGTATCACTGAATGATCTTTATGTCATTTCAACAAATTACCATTAGTAATTTCATCAATTTTCATCTTAATAGGAATACTTTGGGAAATTTTCTAATATATTTTAGTTCATGTGGCAATCTTTAAGTCAATTTAAATGTCCCTGTTGTGATTGATAATGGGTTTGTGTGTCATTACCTGAAGAAAAACCACTTTTACCCAATTTTGGGTAGTTTACCCAGGTTTGGGAAGCACTGATTTAAGGGTTTCCTAGACTGCTGACCTTTACTGGAAAAGCCTAGGCTCTGGAAAGCAGGGGCCCAGACTGGTGGGGGGGCAGCATTCAGACCTGAGGAAGTACAGAAGATGAACTGGTTGTCATCCATTTTCTTCCATCTGAAAGCAGAAAATAATTGTTTTGAGGCAATGCAGAAAACACGGGTGGAGGTGTTGTTTACTGCAGGCTGGATGGAGGAAAACATCATACATTCCTCCCCTCCAGAAATGGTGGGTAGATTGTGTTTGTGCTAGGGCAAGCAGGGGGTGCAGATCTGTCCTAAATCTGTCCCTGTTTATTTCACTGCTCCCTGGAAAATGTTTAGTGGTAGTAGTGGTGGTAGTAGTAGTATTGTAGTAGTAGTAGTAATTTGGAGAAGAAACATCTTATGAAAACTAGAAGGAAGTGTTTGGTGGGTGTTAAACTAAAATGGAAGGGTGGCAAAAGCCCCAAATATAGTGAAGAACTGAGGCCAAGAAGGCAGGACGCAACTGGAGAAGCAAAAGGCAAGGATGAAGACTCAAATTTTCACAGGACATTACCACAGAGACATCAGTAGGCGGTACTCAAAATCTCAGATGTTTCTACACCAATGCATTGTTGTTGTTGTTTATTCGTTCAGTCGCTTCCAACTCTTTGTGACTTCATGGACCAGCCCACGCCAGAGCTTCCTGTCGGCCGTTGCCATCCCCAGCTCCCCCAAGGTCGAGTCCGTCACCTCCAGAATATCATCCATCCATCTTGCCCTTGGTCGGCCCCTCTTCCTTTTGCCTTCCACTTTCCCTAGCATCAGCATCTTCCCCAGGGTATCCTGTCTTCTCATTATGTGGCCAAAGTACTTCAGTTTTGCCTTTAATATCATTCCCTCAAGTGAGCAGTCTGGCTTTATTTCCTGGAGTATGGACTGGTTTGATCTTCTTGCAGTCCAAGGCGCTCTCAGAATTTTCCTCCAACACCACAGTTCAAAAGCAGTGATCTTCCTTCGCTCCGCCTTCCTTATGGTCCACTGCATAGAATATGGGAAATAGAGAAGTAGGGATGCTAACTCAGGAAGACAAATATGATATGATAGGCATCACTGACACTTCGTGGGACGGTAGTTATGACTGGCACACAGCACGCAAAGGCTACCATTTATTCAAAAAGAACAGACCCAAGAGAAAGGGCAGAGATGTCAAACTAAATGTAAAGAAAAATATATATTTGAACAGACATTTAGGGATAAGCATAGAAGGCTTGTTGTAAGTCTTTGGGTAAGTCTAAAAGGAGAGAGAAACAAAAGTGATATCATTGTGGAAGTTTGTTACAGACTTCATAGGCTGGCAGAAGAAACAAATAAGGCTTTTCTGCATCAGATGACCAATTTTTCAAAAAGACATGCAAGAGTGATAATGGGGGATGTCAATTATCCTAACCTTCGCTGGGTATCTAATTCTATCAAGAGGTCCAACAAATTTCTTTTCCTCTCTTGGTGACAATTTAATTTCTCAGAAAGTGGGAGAGAGAACAAGGGTGTCAGTTATCCTGGAACTTATCTTTACCAAGAGGGAGGGATTGAAGGAGTAGAGTTGACCAGCACCTTGGGGGAAAGTAATCATGTTATCCTTGAATTTATAATATCCAGAGGAGTAGGAACTGAGAAGAGTCAGACATGCATACTGAACTTCAGAAGAGTTCACTTTGATGAACTCAAAAAAAGGTGGCTCAGATCCAATGACTTTGAATTCCTTAAGAAAAAAGGTGTCTAGCAAGGATGGGAAATCCTACAAAAAGGGATACTTAAAGTCTCAGTTGCGAACAATTCCCACAAGAAGGAAAAAGAGGAGAAATTTAAACAGGCCTGCCCAAATACACATGGAGCACTCTAAAATGCTGAAGAAACAAAGTGATATGTACAGCAAACAGAACAAGAGGGACATAACCTATGAAGGATACAAGGTAGTCTCCAGAAACTGTAGAAGGTCTGTCAGAAAGGCTAAAGTTCAGAATGAGCTGAGGCTTGTGAAGGTACTAAAAACAAAAGGGTTTTTTTTGGCTATGTTTGAAATAAAAAGAAAGCCAAAGGGGTTTAGGCCCATTGTGAAGAAGTAGTGAATCAGTAATGAGTGATAGTGAGAAGGCACAACTTCTTAACTCCTATTTTGCATCTATCCCAGAAGATAGGAGGTGACCAAATGTCATCACCATCTTTAAAAAGAGGAAGAAGGAAGTCCTGGGAAACCACAGATCTGTCAGCTTGATGCCTCTACAGGGCAAGTGTTAGAGATTGGGTTTCAACCAAGCACGTCTCACACACAGACTTGAAGGAGGAGACAGCCTCTGCTGTAACCTGATCTTACTTGCTTTGTGTGGGAGGGGCTGAATCCTGGTTTCCTGTTTCCTGTTCCCTTCTCTTCCTCTTTCTAATCGGATCTCCTACAAAGGAGCATGGGCCAGCTATGGCTCCCACGTTTCTCATACTTCCATGCAGCAAGGCCACATTAAGGAAGACTGTGGGTTTGGTCAGAACCACTTGCTCGCACGCATGGACCGTTTCTACTAAGGAACTGTGAGTTACAATAAAATTGTAAACTCTTTTTTTATGTAACTTTACATTAACGTGTGAAGTGTGTTTATTTTGTGTTTTGAACTGATTAAGCCTTGTGCAAGTTTATGGGAACGCGTCTACTCTGCTACATACTAATAAGAAGCTGCGTGGAGTTCTGGTATTACCATCCCAGAATTCCTACAGCAAGGTTGTCAGATTATCAAGTAGAATTTTTGTGAGTGTTTGGATAGGCATGTTACAATTAAGAGAAGCCAGCATGGGATTGTCTTAAACAAACTGTGTCAAACGAACTTTTTGATAGAACTACTAGCTTAGGGGATCAGGGAAATGTCCACAAAGCCTTAGACAGAGTGCCTCATGATATTCTCCTTCATAAAGTGGTAAAGTATCAGCTGGATGATACCACTATAAGATGGACTCACAGTTGGCTGAGTGACCAAATCCCCCAAATTCTTCTTAATAGTTCCACTTTAGCTTGGAAGGGAGCATTAAGTAAAATGTTACAGAAGCTAAATCCCGGGCCTTGTGCTGTTCACTATTTTGGCAATGACTTGGATGAGGAAATTGAGGGGCAGGTGACACACAGTTGGGAAGGGTGGCTAATACTTTAAATGAAGGACAGAATATTTTAAAAGATCAGGCTTGAACAGTTAGGTGAAACTAATAAAGTAGAATTTAACAGGGAGAATCTAGATATGAAAAATGTAAATGTAAAGAATAGAATGAGGGGTACTTGGCTTGATAAGGATTGGAGTGTCCTTGTTAACTAGGAGTTAAACATGAGCCAGCGGTGCAATGCAGCTGCTAAAAAGGGAAATGGTATCTGGGGATGCATTCTTGGGGTGTTCAGAAATAATTGTTGGAGTCCAGAAGTAATTGTTCCATTCTACTCTGCCCTGGTCAGACCTCTTTTGGAGAAGTGTTTCCAGTTCTGGGCACCACTGTTCAAAAAGGACACTGGAAAATTGGAGCAAATTCAGAGGAGGTCTTGCTCACCCACCAGCCCATGATCAACCCTCCCAACTATAGATCTCATTCAAAGCAACTGGTTGTATTAATCCTCAGGATTGGCCAGGGATGCAGCTCAGGTATCATTTAGTTTACAGGGTCCCCATCCGCTTAATCTGCCTTTTCAGTCCCTGATAAATCCCCATCCACATTTTAAGATGATTAAAGTGTGCTTTTGCAAGCCCTGATACGAACTACTTGGCAAAGCTAATTTTCCTCTCACCAAGAATTATGGTGAATTGCTGAAGCTGATGGAGAAGCCCATGAAACTATTCTTGTGCATGACTGTGAGGAAAGGTTCCAAGCCCCCGTCTAGTGGCCCCGAATTTTGAGGCCTGCATCTCAGGAAGTGTTTGGGGGGCCAGACTTGGACAGAAAAACTTCATATAATGTGTTATCCAAGGCTGAGTGCAAGACAATCACCTCAGAGCATAGAAAGCTATTGGAAGCAGCATTTGGACCTCAGAAGCAACAAGCAAGGGGAATGCTAAACAAATAGTCTAAAAAGATAACCAACCTCTCCATCAAACAGTTTGATATAAGCGCAATAAGGTTTAATTGTTACTTCATCTAAACAAGCTGAGACAAAACTTATTTGTTTTCTATGTGCTTCCCCCCCCCCTGTATTTGGTTTCCCATGATGACCTCAACCTCAATCTCTAATGTCCTTCATGTTTTCCCTTAGAATATAAGTTAGACTGTACTTCAGAGAAATGATTCATTACAATCATTTTTATTTACAGCCTCATTACTTCTGGTATCTGGAGAGAGTTTCTTGTTCAGAAAGTGACGCATTTTCCCACTTTCCTCCTTTAGTCTTGTCTACTTATCTCTAAAGATCAGCAACTACTAATCATAGCAGCTACCAATTTTTGTTCACACATCATTTCCTATAAAGGGAGATGCAGTATTTACACGTGAGTCACTACAAAAAGAACAGCACCTGCTGCTACTTCAAATTAAATTGACATTTACAATATGACAAAGGGCATGGTGCTGATTTTAATCTGCAATCTGCAATCTTCTCTCCCCCCTATTTTAACAATATGAAATAATTCAATATATCCTTTTGTCTTAATGGTAACTCAGAAGTTGTATATGCAGCATCTTTGGCTGGCAATGCATTTATTTCAGAAAAAGGCAACTCTGATAAAAGATATGTGATAAGCATGCCATTTATTTATTAATTTAAGCCATTTAAAATACATTTTTCAGAATAAAATCTTTTTCAAAGGCTGAATACAGTGTGTAACTAATCAATTTTAAAAGCTGTAGCAGTAATACAATGCACAACAAGATATTATTAAGCAGAGATGCAAGTATTAATTAATCCAAAATCCCAACCCAACATCACTAAAGATCAAACAGAAACTTAATTTGTCCTCTTAGTTAAAGGAAAGGAAAGGATCCCCTGTGCAAGCACCAAGTCATGTGACCCCTGGGGAGATGCCGTTTTCGTGACGTTTTCCTGGCAGACTATAGAGCGGGGTGGTTTGCCATTGCCTTCCCCAGTCGTGATTCCCTTTCCCCCAGCAAGCTGGGTACTCATTTTACCGACCTTGGAAGGATGGAAGGCTGAGTCAACCTGAGCCGGCTACCTGAGAACCAGCTTCCGCTGGGATCGAACTCAGGTCGTGGGGAGTTTCAGTTGCAATACTGCCGCCTACCACTCTGCACCACACAAGGCTCCTACCTCTTAGTTAAAAGCAACCTGAAATAAAAATATTTTAGGATCCACTGAAGAAACATCAGGGAAGAAGCAAATAATCCTGAGATGACAGGAAATTGACAGTGGTGCTATCAGTGGAAAGTCCCTGTTTCCTTGGCCTTGTGAACTTACCTTCCCCTCCTGGTGGACAAATAAGCTTCAGGGTCTCACCTTAAACACTCCATAATAAGAGTATGTTCATATGGACACAGGTTATCCCAATTTGCATAAAATTTTACTGCTAGGCCTTCATTTGAAATAACAATTATTTAACCTGTACAACTAAGGCCTAAATGGGGTGATGCGCAAGAATGTCTTGGTCTTAATTTACATGCACATCACAAAAGCCTTGATATCTTTAGTTAAGATCTGCAACTGTCTTAAAATAATAATGGATTCATTGCCCAACACGGGAACCCTTTCTTATCAAGGCTGCTGCTCCCAGTGACTGTGAGGATACACCCAAGCCCTTTGCGGACTTTCTGATTCAATGAGAATAGATCTAAAGAAGAGCGAGACCTGCAGGGATATGGAGAGTGATCTTCCATTCATGCTTTTGCTAAAGGTCCATGTAGGCCAAATTTTTACAGAGGTATTCTGGTTTTCTATATGGAAATACAGTACATACAGACAAGGTCCATAACTCCAAACCCAAGATAAAGTGGTCCAACTGAGACTCTTACTACAAAACTCAGCCCCGATTTTTGTTTAATGTCAAATTTTACAAGGAAGAAGCAAACCTAGAAGGCAGTTTTTACATGGTAATGCCAACACATCTGAAATGGGATCTTACTTCTTATATTTATTATTTATTTATTTATTATTTCTATTTCTATCACCGCCCATCTCCCCCAAAAGGGGGGCTCTGGGCGGTTTACAGTCAAATCCACGATTAAAACCACACAAGCTTAAAATCCCAATCAACAATCAATACAATCGAGAATAAATAAATACAAATACAAAATCCAAGTGGCGATAATCTCCTTCAGCAGGGATGACACTGTGGTGCCAGCCACCCCCAGGATGAACTATTACCCCTCCCCTCCCAAGCAAGGCTGGGAGGACTGGAGATGGCCGTGGTTTCTTAAAGCGAGGATGGTTTTGAGAAAGGACATTGCAGAGAGATAGGAGAATGACTGCACAAATTCCACTCATCCCTCTATTTTTACGAATGCAAATTACATGTTATCTTCTGCCCTTCATGATTGCAAATCACTGTAGCTATTGTTGCCAAATATCAAGCAACTTCCTTCAGTTCTCTTTCAATGAAGCCATTTCTAAGTCCTTTTATGATGTTTGCTTTTTTAATTGGAAAGCATTCTGTAATACCCAAGTGAACAATGACTCTTCCTGCGAATATTGATGCCTATAGTTTCTCTTGAAGCCGATAAAATTGTTATTGTCAAGCCTTTGTTTGAAAGAAGCACAAGCAGTTTGACTGCCCTTCTTCTCTTTGATTAAATTACTTTTTGCAACAACAAGCCAAGGTGACACGTTCCAGAACCCTGTCCAGAAATATAAGATTACCTCCTGAATCAAAATTAGATTTAAGGAAAATACATAGATAAATTGCCTATGTGCAATTTCGGGTTTACATCTGAAAAAGATTAAGTCTGGCAACCACGCTAGCCAAAACAATAGCAACCAAAAAGGCAAACAGGTTTGAACCTTTTGACAGATGTAGAAATGGACAGGAATATCTCTCCTAAAAAGTATAGTTATAATAAAAAATGGAAAGTGCTTCAGACATATAAACAAGAGTTTAATTTGTGGAGTTCTTGGTGCTTTCTGAGCTTGGTTGTTTGATATTTCATTACCCAACTAGGTACCATCATCAGTGCGAGCACTGCTGAGTGCCACTCACACTGATGGTGCTACCTAGTTGGGTAATGAAACGTCTGCAAGCAAACAACCAAGCTCAGAGAGCAGCAAGGCCCCCACAGTTCAACCTGGAGCTACAGATACTCTCTTCTATTGCAAGAGTTTAATTTGACAGATGTACGGTGTTCACTTCACCCCAGATTAGGAACTATACATTTATTTCTTATGCTCACAGAATGTGCTCTAGATTAGATTATGTTTTTATTTCCTCTTAATTAATAGAAAATGTTTTAGACTCTTCTACTTTTTTCCTGTTGGTATATCTGACCATGCTGCTATTACAGTACATTAACTCTTCAGTCTATGAAGGTTCTCAGTCATCCAGGTGGAATTGTCTGTAGCTTGAATCATGTCAACTGGATTTCTATTTTCTTAATGGAAACGTTTCGCTCCTTATCCAAGGGGCTTCTTCAGTCTCTAATCTTAACTCTTCAGATTAAAACGTTTAAACCAGCCTACGGAACATGGTATTTTAATACTTCTTTGTTTCAAGAGGAGGACTTTTAAAGTTATGTTATATAATTAACTTCTCATTGCTTGGAAATTAATTGTAATTCATCTACCCTACAGAATGTATGGCATACCTATAAGGGTTGTATGCGACGTTACGTTATAGCTTATGCTTCCAAGAGGAACTTGGGAGAAATCTTTTGCACCATCAGATATAAACTTTGAGTTAAAGAGAGATTGTTAGATTATGTAAAAGAGTCCATGGAGCAGGCCAATAAAGCACTTGTATTAGCTAAGTTACAGTTAGGGGATTTTAATGCTGACAAGGTAGAATTTTCAGTGAGTAAATTAAAGTTAAGGTATTGGGAATCCGGTGAAAAAGCCAGTAAATTGCCAGCACATTGTTTGAGGCAAGAAAATCAACAGAGCTTAACTTCTGAAATAGTTACTGAGGATGGCCAGACTGTTTGATTCTGTAGCTATTAATAATCAGGTTTTTTAAATAAGTCAATACATACAGTAGTTTGATGAGAAGGGAGAGCAGTATGAAATGGATCAGTCAGGTGGATATTCTATTTTTATCATCAGATAATATTGATATGCTGAAAGCTTCTTGGTCGCTTCAGGAACTATTAGATTCCATACAGTTGTTGCAAAATCCCCTCTGAGGGGGGAGATGGGCGGTGATATAAATTAGATAAATAAATACATAAATAAAATAAATAAAATGGTACAGCTGCTGGCCCAGATGGCTTTCCAGTGGAATGGTATAAAGCATTTGCAGGTTTGCTGGGTCTTATCCTTTTGCATCTGTATAATGAATCTTTTGAGGAAGGGAAACTGCCATCATCATTTTATAAGGCATATACAGTATAAGGCTGATTTTAAAACCATGGAAAGATCCTACATTTTGTGCTACTTATAAGCCTATTTCATTAATTAATTAATATGGATACTAAGATCTTAACTACCATACTGGCTAGACAGTTGCAGAAGGTCTTACATCATATAATTCACCCCTCCCAGTTGGAGTTTATGAAAAACAGTCAGGCATCAGACAATTTATGGTTCTTAGTTGATATATTGGATCTACCCAAGGACAGAATGGATTCTGCTGTACTCGTTTCTTTAGACACAGAAAAAGCCTTTGATTTGGTTTGGATTATTTTTTTTAAGAAGTGATGATTAGATATGGTTTTCCATGGGACTTTGTTCAGTGGATTGAGATTTATTATTTGCAACCCTGCGCTAGAGTTATAAAATACTGAATTTTGGACTCTTTTGAGTTACAGTGAGGCACTTTCACCCTTCCTATTTAATTTGATCCTTGAACCTTTGGCCACCATTGTAAGGCAGCCTTTAGACCAGGGTGGGGAACCTTTTTTCTGCCAAGGGCCATTTGGATATTTATAACCGGGGGTGGGGGGGCGGGGTTTCTGGGATTTCCATGGACCAGGGGCCAGAGTTTGCGGGCGGGACCCAATCACAAGCACTGGGGGGCAGGGTTTGCGGGTGGGAGCTAATCGTGTGGAAGGGGCGGGGTTTGCAGGCAGGAGCCCCGCAGGCCTGACGTTGCCCACCCCTGCTTTAGACATTAAAGGTATTACATTGGCAGGGAGTGAGTATAAATTATTTTTATATGCTGATGATATTTTGGCAATTTTGGATCAGTATTCTACCTCTTTGCATAATTTTATAAAGGTAGTATGGCATTTTGGAAAGTATTATGATTATAAGATTAATTGAGATAAATCTTGTTTAATTCTGTTGGGTCCTAATATATCTATGTGGGTATGTAAATAATTGGGTTTTGTGATTTCTACTGATTATATTAAATATTTGGGACTTCACATATCTCAAAATATTTCTCAACATGTGAAAAAAATAAACTTTTAGAAAATATTGAATTGCATATAAACAGTTGGGTCAAAATCCCCTTAAGCTTGTGGGGTAAAAGTAATGTTATTCAAATGAATATTGTCCCTGATTTGATTTATGGCCTTAGAGGTATCTCTATGTTAATACCAAATAATTTTTCCTTCAGATTAATAAATTTTTCCTTCTGTTGCCATATCCATCCATCCATTCACTTTTATTATCATGATTGTGGGGAATAGTCTCACATGGAGGAGTTAGATTATTATGCTTCTGTTTTCCAAAGCATGAAAAATAAAAATACAAACTCATTTTTCTAATATTGAATCAGTCCAACAACTCAACAAGTTGCAACCTGTGGATCAGAGATACTGTAGTGATAGATGCCTCCTTTGGGAAGGTCTTTTTAAAGCTCATTGCCATGACACTGCAACAGGCCTCACCTGGCAGTCTTAATTGGGACCTTGGAATGCCTTCTTCTAGCATATATTTATTTTCAGGCAAACATCATACGTGTATACATTGTAGGAGTGTTGATATCAGCCTCATTCTTTCTCTGCCCTCCCATGTTAGTTATTGTCTATAGTTGTATCTCCTGATAATTTGTATACTGTACATAAACAAATTAGTTATTCCATAAGAATTCCAATCAATCCTGTTAAAAAGCAACAGTCCTCTGTGTGGTTTATATGAAAGTAAGGTAGATGACTTCTATTAAATTCTACTCCAGCTTTGCCTGGAATTGCTTGAGTTGCATTTCCAGTTCGAAGTCTATGCAACAGCATCAACAAGAAGATAATTTCAAGAGCAAAAGTTTGTAAAACTGAGCAATCTTGCATGGTTGAGAATATCTCTGGCTCGAAGAGTTACTCAAAAGACTTCTGCAAGGATCATCTGGGAATTCTCACCTTGCTCCATTAGGAATTGCTCTTTTCTCCAAGCTATCTCCAAGAGATTTCCTACTACTAAAAGACCATAATAATTTAATGGAACTGTTTCAGGTTTATTCTTTAATATCTATAAATAACATGTTTTCAACCTTGTTTATTGCATGGCTAGGTGACAACGAATAAGCAAGGGGAAAACTTTTGTTTAGGAAAACTCTCAATTTCTATGTAGCAGCTCTCACGTAGGAGCTAAAAAAGGGATGAATAAATACTGTCAGGCAGGGTGCCTGGGGAGGAGTCAAAAAGGTCAATATGGGGGCCACAACCACATGATCTAAACCGCACATTCTAAGCATAAAGTGAGGTAAGGCTCTGATTGTGCAGTCCTGGCTGCCATCTTGAATCCTTCCTCTCTATAGATGTCTCTGCTAACAGGGAAAGGCTGTCTGACTATCTCTGAGAATCTGGGATAGTATGTAGGACATCTCATGCTGATATTTGATACTGACATTTTTGTTTTTGTTTTAAAGTAGTTTAAATAAAATAAGCTTCTAGGTCTTCAAAGTGCTCTGAGATCTGCTGGGTTCCACTTTGTTGGAAAAGCTCAAATACTTTTGCTCCTAGATTGGATATTCTGTTTTATACATGCTATTCTTCTCTGTGCTCTCAAGAACACATTTTTCTATGCAGTATGTTAACCCTATGTTATTTTTGCTCACCTGATTGTTGACTGGATGTAAGCAATGTCATGCTCCATAGGACTCCGTGCAGTATAGGGTGCATACAGGCACACAACCTTGTGTATGCTGCACATCATCCTAACCCATAACTAACTGTATAATGGCTTAATTAATGAATGCAGTTGTCTGAGTTCATACAGTACACTGAACCATAAGCTAACCATACTGGCTGAGTTTGCATAATACACCAGATATTAAACTAGAGTGTTATGCAAACCCAGACGATGTTTGCATGTTAGCCATTATTCCTAAAAAAGCTGTTCTGCATGGTTCTGGCACTTTTGAGTTTTTTCAGGGAGAAGCCAGGACAAAACTGGTCCCATTTCCAAGATACAAAGACCCCAACCACTGTCTTGCTCAGCTGCTGAAAAAGGGGCTATAATTTCTCTCCCATCTCATTCCCTGCCATTTTTATTATTTTTCTTCATGAGGAGAATCAACAGTGGCAGCTGTATGATTACTGTGTGATTATGAACAGGTTCAAAAAGAGTCCACCCCACTCCCCAATGTCCTTCTATTCCCTTTCCACTCTGCCCTGTGGCTGCACAGGATAAGAACTACAGAGATGGAAGGCTGGACATACTGTGTTTTCATGGGGCTTCTCTACAGCTTTTCCTCAATCATGGACAGAAAAGACAAGTAATGCTCCCTTAGACAGTTTGCATGACACTGAGCTGGGAAGGAGTTTCTTTACACCAAGGTGAGACACCTTCTGAGGCTAAATGTAAACCCCTTTGGATTAATTGGTTGGGTTAATTCAGAACACAGTTAAGCATGGTGTGCAAACAGGCCAATGCCTATGCTAGAGTAGGCAATGTGGCATTCTCCAATTGTTTTAGTCTGCAACTTCCACCAGCCTCAGTGAGCATGGTCAGTCTAGAGCTACCAGATCTGGGCTGCAAAAATCCAGAGGATCATTACATGGCACTACAACTGGCTGTCATTTAGTGGTTGTCCAGTTTTTTGTAGCCAATCGCTGGAGATTTTGGGAGATGATATCACACAGCCATTTTGATGTTGAAATGCTTTCATGACCAATCCTACAAATCTTGCACAATCATTCATGTGCTCTTCTCAAAAGCTAAACTTCACAAGATCTAATGTGTGACTGCCAAAACCTTAGGTCATAGCTTTCCAAACTGTTGGTGGCACGCATGGTGGTGGTGGTAGCAGCGGCGGCAGTGGCACGCCATCAGCGCTTCCGGGTTTTAGCGCGACACACGAGGCCGCCGCTGCCGCTGCCGTGCACGCTGCCTCTGCCCTGCGCGCCGCCGCCGTTGGTGTGTCGCCAACAGCGGGACTTTGGAAAGCACTGCCTTAGGTGATTTCAGAAACGACCACCAACATTTTCTAAGATTTCATTGAGATGTTGAAAGCTTTCAGCATTCTTGACTAAGATCTTGCAAGATTCCAGCAATTTAAAAAAACATCCTAGGGGGTCTGTTGGGAGTCCTGAAGTCCACAGGCACTTTAAAACAAGAGATGGATAATGGATATTGGATTCCTGATACACAATACAGAATATATTGACCAAAGTTCCACGATACAGAAGTCATTGACCAAAGTTCCACTAAAAGCAAAATAAATGTTTAAAACATATAAAATAAAATGAACAAATAAGATAGAAATAGCAATATGGCTGATGTGGTTAGGTCATGGTGAATTTTTGAAACAGTAAAATAGAATTTGACCACACTGAAGGAAACTGAGTCATACTGGTCAGCTAACAGCAGCTGTACATAGAATAGATCAGAATGCATAAAATTTACTTTACAGGGGAATTATAAAACTTAGCCATGCATCTTTATAAAATGGACCAGACAACAGAATATGAGCCTTATTTTAGGAATGTAATTTCCAGATTTTAGTCACCGTGTATCTGGAGGGTGTCAGGTTGGCAAAGGTTGTTCTATAGAAAACAGCTATGAGTAATTTGAGATTAGAATGTTGCATTTTCAAAATGGTTTTGTAATTACTACACTTCTTTGACAAAGAAGTTTCCCTGAAGGATTTTTTGAATAAATTTCTTGGCTTGTAGCTGTTCTTTTGCATTTCCTAAGCAGTTTTCTTTTGTATTAGTTTCAGATATAATCAAAGCACGATTATATTTCTATTTCCGTATAAAAGGACTTGAGAAACAAAACAAAGACAGTTCACTATATTTTATGGCACACAGCTGTCATTTTTATATCCACATTCCAGATGAAGCCACTTTCATCCATCTTTCTGTAGCACCATAATAGCTTATCATAGTATCAGCAATCAATTTTACTTTTACTGCAATGCTTATTTTTCTGTGGGGAATAACTCCAATGTCAGGCATTAGGAAAACAGATAAGAGTTTGAAAGACATTAGTATCTTATTAGCCAATAGTTTAGAAAAAGCTTTCCTATGGCCTGATCCTATGAGAAGCAATTTTGACATTGGAGCTCTTCCACCCTCACTCCCCCAATTCCTTGTGACTGCATCCATGCAGCTTTCTTAGTAAGGAAATGGACAGCCACTGCTTTTCTTCCACAACATTTATTCAATTTCCTAATCCATAGCTTTCCAAACTGTGTTGCGACACTTTAGTGTGTCGCAACACACAGTTTAGTGTGTCACAACACAACCCGGAAGCAGCGGCGGGGGCGTGCACAGCGGTGGTGCGGGGGCGCATGTGGCAGGGGCGGTGTGCATGGCGGCGGCGGTGGCGACAACAGCAGTGGCGCGCCATCAGCGCTTCCGCGTTTTAGCGGAAAACATGAGGCCGCCGCCGCTGCCGTGCACGCCACCGCCGCTGCACGCCCCCCGCGCCACCGCCGTGCGCACCCCCATGCCGTTGCCGCTGCTGCCATTGGTGTGTCGCCAACGGCGGCAGTTTGGAAAGCACTGTCCTAATCTCTCCAACAGCCCTAGAATTCCCAAGTTGTCTCCCAACCAATGACTGACTAGGCTGACCCTTCTTAAGTCCCAAGGTCAACTAGGTAGTTCCACCTGCTGAAGCAAAACATAACTGCTGCTCAGTAAGTGCAGGACAAACAACATAGTACAATAGGTTAAGCACGTGAGCAAGGGGGATCATGCCTCATAACACAAAATAAGTGGACCATATAGTTTGGTGACTATTGTCACTACAGTTGCAGGCTCCAATCCCTGTCATGTATGGTTCCTCCTTTCTCAAAGTTCAGTTTTCTGTGAACATGCACAAAGTACATACAGGGAGCCCAGAACTAGGAGGACACTGTCAGGAAAGCTTAGAATAAGCTTAGGTTGTGAAAGATTCTAAGAAAATGTTCATATACAAAAGGAAGAGAAAGGAATCAGTATATCAGCTGCTCAAAATGCAAAATGCTTACAGGTAGCAAAGAAAAAGCAGAGCTACTTGATCCCTATTTTGATTCAGTCTTTTCCAACAAGAAGATATGTGTTATACCAGGAAACTGTAAAAAGCAGAATGAAGCCTGATACTGGTTAAAAACATGGTTTGGTAAACATCTAGTTACTTTAAATTAGTTTAAAACTCCAGAGCCAGATGAAGTGTATCATCTAGTGTACTTAAGGAACTACATTATGTTTTTTTTTAATCCATTCAATCATGTCCGATTCTTGGAGACTGCCTGGACAAGTCCCTGCAGTTTTCTTGGCAAGGTTTTTTGGAAGTGGTTTGCCATCGCCTCCTTCCTAGGGCTGAGAGAAAGTGACTGGCCCAAGATCACCCAGCTGGCTTTGTGCCTAAGGCGGGACTAGAACTCACAGTCTCCCGGTTTCTTGCCTGATGCCTTAACTACTACACGAAACTGGCTCTCACATTATAGTCTCGTTGAACCTTTATGTATATTACCTTTGAGAAATCTGGGCAGACTCAGGATTGGAGGAAAGTTGTCTCTGATCTTCAAGAAGGGGGAAAGGAGGATCAACAGAACTAAAGACAAATATCTAGGAAGATTCTAGAACATATCATTAAAAGGTCAACCTATAAGCACCTTGAAAACAATTTACAGCATCTCTGATAGATGGCCATCAAGCCTCTATTTAAACATTTCTAACAAACATTTCCATCTCCCAGGGTGGTCTGTTCCATTGGTGAACAGCTTTTACCATTAGGAAGTTTTCCTATATCCTACTTCCTTGTAATTTAAACTTACTTTATCTTGTCCTGCCTTCTGGAACAACTCTGAAGAATTCTGTCCGACCTTCTAAAAGACAACTCTTGAAATACTTTAAGACCGTTATTTTGCCTCCCTGGAGTCTTCTCTTCTCCAAGCAAAACATACATAGAGCCCCCAACTGTTCCTCGTTTTTCCTTCTAGGGCCCTTATCATCTTGGCTGCTCTCCTCTGGATGTGCTGCAGTTTGTCAATGTCCTTCCTAAAATATGGTGTTCACAGCTGGACACAGTATTTTATGCATCTGCAGAACTGAGAGGATCAATAATTTCTCTTGCTCTTGCCATTATACTTCTGCTGATGTGGCCTAGGTCTGTATTTATTTTTTCTGCAGCTGCACCACAATATTGGCCATGTTCTGATTGTGCTTTACCAAGATAACCCAATTTTTTTCACATGTATTGCTGCCTAATATGGTATCCACATCCTATACTCATGCCTTTGATTTTTTTCTCACAGATGTAGGACTTTGCATTTGTTCTTGAAATTTTTCTTGCTGAGTTTTGCCCAATGCTCCAACTTGTAAAGATTTTCTTTTCTTAATTCAATCCTGCTATTCCCCCGATCTTTGTGTCATCTTCTAATTTGATAATCATATTTTATAACCCCTCATCGAAGTCATTTATATATAACTTGAACACCACAGGGCCTAAAATGGAGACCTGTAGTAAGTAGGCTGACCATACGTCCCGTTTTGAACGGGACAGTCCCATTTTTTTAGCATTTTTCAACCGTCCCGTCGTTTTGATAAAAATCTCAATTTTGTCCCGTTTTTTAAACCTGGCAGGAATGGCACGGAAGGAGGATCCGAGCCGGAGCTGCCGATTGGAGGCAGCCCGGAAGAGGAAGCCCTCCCACCTATCAGCACGTGGCAAAGGAGGGCGGGGTTTGCAGGCGGGAGCCAATTGCGCAGACCAGGGGCGGGGTTTGTAGGCGGGAGCCAATCACGCAGACCGGGGGGCAGGGTTTGCAGGCGGGAGCCAATCGCGTGGACCGGGGAGCTGGGACCCCTGTCTTTTTCATGAATACGGAATATTACATAAGACCCCGTCCCGTTTTGCCATCCCAATGCCCCGTTTTTGTCTCAAGGAAATATGGTCAGCCTAGTAGTAAGCCGCTGAAACTTTCCTTTAGCTTGATGCAATGCCATTTACATGCACTCAATAGGTATAATTGTTCAACCATCTTGGTATCCCTAATGGTAGCATTATTTAGCCCATATTTTGTCACCTTCTCTACTAAAATTCCCTGGGAGACTGTTAAATGCTTTGCTGAAGTCAAGGTACATTATATCTACTGTATTCCCATTGTCAACTAAACTGGTCAATCTGTCAAAAAATGAGATCAGGTTTGGTCTGGCATGATTAATTATTTTCTAAATGCTCACAGATGAACTGCTTAATTTGTTTCAAAATTCTGCCCAGTATCGTCATTAGGCTGACAGGTCTTTTATCCTAATTCTCTCCCCCGCCCCTTTTGAATATAAGAACAACATGTGGTCTTTTCCAATCCTTAGCCCTAAGCTAATCTGATTCTTCCAAGATCACAGAAAGAGGCTCGCAGGCTTCTTAATGACTCTCAGTTGTAATTGGTCTGATCCTAGATACTTAAACTCCATCATAGCCAGGGGCTCCCTAACCATCCTTTTATTTACTTTGAGACCTCACTCCCTCCTTTTGTTAATCATTTTGCTTAGATCTATTTAAGCACAAGTTCTCCTTTGGGGAGAAGACTGAAGCAAAGTAGGAATTGAGGACCTCTCAATACCCTACTGTCCTCTCCTAGAACTGGCCCTTCCCCTTCCTTTTTCTACAGTACTGACATAGTCAAAAAGCTCTTGTTGTTGTTTTTAGTTTCCTTTGCAAGCCTAAATTCTTTTGCACTTTTGTCTTTCTAGCTTGCTTTCTTCAGAACTAGAACTAGAATTCTATTCTCTCTTATTCCAAAGTGGGGGAAAGGGAATAATGGATTTATGTCACAGAAAGGCAGATTCTACTTGAATATTAGGAACAACTTTCTAATAGTAACAGCTATTTATCCAGAAAGGTGGTGGGTTATCTTTCGCTGGATGGGTTCAAGGAAAGGCTAGATAGCCATCTGTTGGTGATGCCCAATTTGGATTCCTTCCTGCATCCTGCAGGTGGGTTGGGCTTGATGACCCACATTTATTTATTAATTTATTAATCAAATATGTATGTTGCAGCAATCACAAAACTCTTGGTGGCTCACAAGACAAAGAAATACAATAAAATAAAACAATGTAGACATAAGGCAGATAAAGCCCAGCACAATATATGGTGTCAACTCTCAAAAGCCCTCTGGAAAAGATCGATCTTTAGCTTTTTCTGGAAGGTAGACAACGTTGAGGCCAAACAAATCTCCAACAGGAAGTCATTCCAGAGGGCCATCCCTACCAGAAAAAAACAGCGCTTCTGGGCAGTGGCCCCCGTGACCTCCCAGAAATGGGGAACAACCGGATGCTTATCCTGGCAGAATTGAAGTGGATGGGCCAACTCTAATGGGGAAATGCTGTCCTGTGAGTAACCAGGTGCCAAGCCATTGAAGAACTGACCAGGAAAGTTGAGCTTTTCGCCTGTATGTTTCAATAATTCTCTGGTTCAAATAATTATTCCTTTCAATCTGCGCATTTGATACAGAGATTTTTAAAGCATTCTTTTGTAACCAGGAACACTTTCAGAGAAAGTAGAAATTAAGTCATCCTTTTCCTCTTAGCACTTCACTTATTCTCTACTCCTAAGTGCTATGACCTTACCTTTAAAGGATATAAAATGCAAGTGGATACTTAAAGAGACTGGGACTGCAATCCTATACATAGAGGTCAGGGAATGAAATATTGAACTTAAGTGAGGTTTCCTTCTGAATAGATAGGCTGTAAATTTCTACCCTTAGAATATGGCTGTTTTGCAATGATTCACAGTCCACTGAAGCATCTTGACTGCGACATTTCTGATTGTCAGTCACCTGTCAGCTGGTAAAATCCAAAAGGTTCATTCTGTATAAGAACAGTGCAAAGAACGGGAAGGGGACAGGGAAGAGATGTAGAATTGTCAAAACATGAGTAATAATTTAATAAAATGTGGTAATGAAGATGGATAAATTAAATGACATAGTCACAGGGATCTGAAGTTCAAAGAAACATCTCTTACATTGTAGCTAAAGAGAACCATCATAAAGATAGGGTCAGACAAAAAAAATTGACTCAATAATAACAAAAATACAATAAAAGGCAATCAGCCATGATAAGAAAACACTGTGTATAATAGCAGCAAAAGCCAAATTGATGGGTTTAATTTTATTGATACCTGAATGCTCTGTTCCCATTAATAGTGGGAAACAGACAAGTTAGTTGTCCCATTCCTTCTGCACTGAATTTTCTACTAATGGGGAAATAGCTGACTTGACTGTATATCATATTCTTATCAGGGATATGGCCTATGGAAAAGGCTAAAATCCTCCATTTCCCATCCCCCTGAAATCCAGAGCTAGGTTGTAGTGAACAGGTAAGCAGATCCAGACTTGTCCAGGTAAACTCTTCCCCATCTACTAACTTTACCATGTTCGAGAAGTCTAGCTCAGACATATTGTCAGCCCTACCAGGTAGACCAGACCAGGAATCAACTCCACAGGAAGGCTAAGACTACTTTTATTGAGAGTGGCTACAGTGACAGAATCTTGCAAATCTGATCGTGCTGTACATCTTCCTCTTCTTATACCCATGTGAATTAGGGAGGTGTCTGTCTGAGCCACTTCCACATAGTTTCTGCTTGTTTTGGAGTTAAGATATTTTCCCCCTAATTGCTTTGCTAACAGATCTTGTCTATTTCTGTCAAGGTCATCTTCCTTACTCTTAATGCATACCCATCCATTCCACAAATCTGTCTGAGGCCTGAGCTTCCAGGGGGAAAATGTTAAACTGAATCATGGCTAGGAGAGATTACACAATTACCCCAAGCCCTGCTCCGTTGAAGGGGAAAAGAAAAGTGTTGGTCTGTTTGAAAAGGGGGAAGTAAAGCTGAAAGGAGAAAGCAAGCAGACCTGGGAGAAGTCTAAGGAAGATCCAGTGCAGAGGGATCTCAAGGAGAAACAGAGAGGGAGGGAGCTCTCTCCTAAATCTCGGTGGGACGAAGACTGTGAGACTGGAATGGGAGCTAAGGTAAACTTGCTGTTAGGTCTCTACTCTGGAAAGAGATCTCAGTAGGAGAGGCCCTGGAAGAAAGAGGGATGGAGGCAGATCACAGGGAAATGTCTTTGTGGGAACAAGAGCAGGAAGTACTTAATCCTAAATCTCTGATTAAAGTTTGGAATCTATTTAGAATCTGCAGGATCCTGGAAAGGCAGAAGAAACATTTACTGCAAGAATCCATTTGTCTCCAAGTTACCAGTAAAGAAGTTCAGCTAGAACTCTCAATCAGGATTTTATGCTTTATTTTAATGTGTCTCGTAGTTAAATGCTTTCATGTCTCTGAGATTTTTAAACTATACTTTTTGATTTTTCCAACTCCTGGAAAATGAGGGTAGGCTGTTTTCCTCTAGACTAGTGCTTTCCAAATTGCTGCCATTGGCGACACACCAACTGTGGCAGCGGCGGAGGCACAGGGGTGCGCGCGGCGGCGGTATGCATGGCGGCGGTAGCGGCCTCGTGTTTTCCGCTAAAACGCAGAAGCGCCACTGCCGTCGCCGCCGCCGCCGCCATGAACACCCCCACCACTGTGCGCGCCCCCGCACATCCACTTCCGGGTTGTGTCGCGACACACTAAACTGTGTGTTGCGACACACTAAAGTGTCGCGACACACAGTTTGGAAAGCTATGCTCTAGACCAGGGGTCGGCAAACCGCGGCTCGCGAGCCACATGCGGCTCTTTGGCCCCTTGAGTGTGGCTCTTCCCCAGGCAGGTGTGGCGGGGGCAGGCGCGGCAGCGGGCATGGTGTGCGTGGCGGGGGCAGGCGCGGCAGCGGGCATGGTGTGCGTGGCGGGGCAGGCGCGGCAGCAGGCCCTAAGTGTGCGCGATTGGCTCCCACCCGCAAACCCCGCCCCCTTCCACGCGATTGGCTCCCACCCGCAAACCCCGCCCCTTCCACGCGATTGGCTCCCGCCCGCAAACCCCGCCCCTTCCACGTGATTGGCTCCCGCCCGAAAACCCCGCCCCTTCCACGTGATTGGCTCCCACCCTCAAACCCCGCCCCCTGGCCCTCAAGTGATATTATAAATTTTATAAATGTCAAAATGGCTCCTGGCATAAAAAAGTTTGCCGACCCCTGCTCTAGACACATGCCTCAATATTGCAAGGGCCAGGAAGTGACACTACAGAGTCTATTATTACGGTTAGCTGCACAGTCAGCTAGATGTTTCGACTGGATTTGGCATTTTTGTCCACCTATCGAGATGATGATGATGATCTATATTCAGCTATGGCTTCCTGCTGGCTATTCATTTATCCACATAAGAACCCAAACAAGCACTTTGTGCTACTTTTGCTGATAAGACGCTGGATGCAAAGCAATTTCTCATAGGAAGTGTTCCCATAGGAAAGAGGAGGGGCTGCAGATGCTGGGTTGTTATTAGAAGGAGAGTCTTAAATTACCGGAAAAGCTCAGGGAAGAATTGGAGAGAATTGGAACTGAGATAATGGCTTCCAACTAAGATGGATCTTGACAGTTCTGGCTTTAATAAAGAAAAATGTGGGCTGGCAAACCTGAGTTTGATTGGGCCATGTTTACATTGCTGAAAACCTGTTACTTGGAAACTGGCTCAAAGTCCATGAAGCAAAGCAGGACGTGATCCTGACAAGTATGCCAAAGAGGAGGAGATGCCATGGGGCCATCAAAGATGACAGAAGATCAGGGATTTTACTACCCCCCAAAAAGGCAGCAAGCAGCCCGACTCATGTATATATAAGCCCTCCGTTAACTTTATATTAGAAAATAGGGTGTAGAAATAGAGTGATGCATGTATACAGGACATGAAACTAACATTACAGAGTGCATATCTATCCAGGTAGGAAACACCTAAAGGATATAATACTCAGAAGTATAGGGGGGAAAAAAGTTAAGTCATCCTTCAGCTTAGAATCCCAAGTGGCTGTGCCTTCTCTCAAAACAGGAAGAAGGCGGTGGGAGAGCTTTGCAGCTGTAGCTGTAAATAACTTGCTAAGGACTGGGAAATTGAACCTACTGTACATGCTGAACAAAGGCTTCCTTTTTTGTCTGGTCATCTGAATAAATTTGAAAACACTTGAAATGGTGTGCTGTACTGAGTTTCTATCAAATACTGAGAACCCAGAGAAAATCCCAATCCAGTCACTATCACTATTAACTACACATGCCCACTTGGATGGCCTCCTACAAGAAGGAGAAATGGACTACGAAAGGATCTTGGTCCCAAGTGGAACATCATAACATAAGACCAAATGAAATATAAGTATCTGTTGAAGTCATTGCTTTGGATATCAACACTGTCTGGATGAATATGACTATGGAGTGATAAAGTGATTATTATTATGCCTAGTTTACTGGCAAGTAAGTGCCCAGCTTGTGAGATACCCTCTCTCTCTTATGTCTATGAAGGTTCTCAGTCATCCAGGTGGAATTGTCTGTAGCTTGAATCATGTCAACTGGATTTCTATTTTCTCAGTGGAAACGTTTCGCTCCTTATCCAAGGAGCTTCTTCAGTCTGAGCAAAGTTAGTAAGGGAATCCTTAAGTATGTTTCTAGGTGGCTGTGTGACCTTACACCTGGGGCTAGGTCATGGTTATTTTGAGATGTTTATTTCTAAGTCCCTTTATCATCTAAAGGAGGATCGTTAAGATCACCATGCTGCTGTTGAGCTTGCGAAATGGTCTTAATCTTCCTAGGCACAGAAGACAAAGCAGGAAGGAAAATAGGGGAAAGATTGTGCCTGAGGCCCCCACCTCTATTCAAGGAAGGATTTTCCAAGTTGGCATAAATGGATTCCTTGACCCCTCTCTCAAACCACCTATCTTCTCTGTCTAAAATGTGAACATTAATGTCCTCAAATGAGTGTCCTTTTTCCTTTAGATGAAGATAAACTACTGACTCTGGTCCTGTGGTGTTACTTCTCCTGTGTTGGGCCATCCTCCTGTACAAAGGTTGTTTGGTTTCTCCAATGTAGAGTTCAGAGCACTCCTCACTGCACTGGATTGCATAAACTACATTGCTTTTCTTGTGTTTTGGAGTTTGATCTTTGGGGTGTACAAGCCTCTGTCTCAGTGTGTTGGTGGGTTTGAAATATACAGGTATGTGGTGTTTGCGAAATATCCTTTTTATCTTTTCAGACACGCCAGCCATGTAACGGAAGAACCTGGTCATTCCTTATGCCAACTTGGAAAATCCTTCCTTGAATAGAGGTGGGGGCCTCAGGCACAATCTTTCACCTATTTTCCTTCCTGCTTTGTCTTCTGTGCCTAGGAAGATTAAGACCATTTCGCAAGCTCAACAGCAGCATGGTAATCTTAACGATCCTCCTTTAGATGATAAAGGGACTTAGAAATAACATCTCAAAATAACCATGACCTAGCCCCAGGTGCAAGGTCACACAGCCACCTAGAAACATATTTAAGGATTCCCTTACTAACTTTGCTCAGACTGAAGAAGCTCCTTGGATAAGGAGCGAAACGTTTCCCCTGAGAAAATAGAAATCCAGTTGACATGATTCAAGCTACAGACTCTCTCTCTTATGTATAGCTAGTGCTAAAGGCGAGGAAGCTAGGTCTGGTCATTCCCTCTTCCTGGAAATACTGTAGATGGTGGGAGCAGTAAACTACCAAGAAGCTACAGCAAGGCAAGAAGGTGTGTAAGTGTATAAAAGGGAGCTGAGGGTAGAGACCCCTTCACCTTTCACCCTAGCAGGCCCATCTCATATCTACATAGATCCTACAACAAACATTTGATTATCTGCTGTTTTCAACAGGGTTGGTTATTTACCCACATCTTCCAGGTAATGCACAGTGGAGCACAAGACCTCCTTATATTTGCATTGCACTTTGTCCTGGGCAAAGGAACAAAACAGCCATTGCTCAATTCAGGTGACAATGGGAAGCAGCAAACAACAATTCAGTAGGTAGCAGCACCTGGGCACCTGATGGAGCTCAGAAACTTAGCAGGGTTGGGTTGATTAGTACTTGTACAAGGGAAAGCCAGGGCTGTTAGCTAGACTGCTGCCCAAACCCCTGTATGACTGAGTCTGTGGGTTCACCAGGAGCAAAGTTTGACTGAAGGATGTCTTTGTCTTAAGGCCCTTTTGGGCTCTGGCAGAAAATGCTAATGACAGGGTCACTTCTCTCTTAGTTTATAGTTCTTTACAAACAAGCAGTTTAAAAACATCATTCTCTGTCTCCTTCCAAAGTAAACTGATTTTTTCCCTCTCCTGATATGTGAACATGTATGTGAATATGTGTGGTACATGTATACATGTGTGATATCACTTCCCCACTCCAAAGAATTTTGGTAGGGTTCAACATGGCTCACCAACTCAAAAAGAATGCCTCTTATCTTGCTGCAAACAAGATCAGTGGAAAGGAAAGGTTACCTTTTTGTAATCCAAATTCCATTTGACTTAAATACCTGAAGTTTCCCAACAATGACAGTGTTTCACTCCCACCGAGTTTGTATGACGCACCCCAATCTGCCTCCTCATATGCAAATTGTATCTGCATTCCTTAAACTAATGTTGCCTGCTGGTGATTGTCACATGCTAAAAGTAAACTGCATACATAACGGCAAAGGCATAATTAATCCCTTTTCATAACATAAAATGACTTTTATGCAGTTAATCTAATTGCCTCTATGTGGTACTTAAGCCCTGTCATTTCCATTAGTAAACACTGCTAAGAATATTTTCCCAGTTATTTCCACTAACAATTGAAAATGAGTACATTTACAGCCAAGGCCTAGAAAAAGATGTTATGGTGTGGAGGCTCCTTGCCTGAAACAAAGTCATTTTTTGTCATTCTTGTAGATATGAAGATCAAGAACACTCTAGTATTGCAAATAACATTTTGCTTTTTTGAAAAATAAACTTTCTGCAGCACCCCATATGCATATATCACACATTTCATCTTAGTACACCCTAAAACTGATGTGAGAACAAAATCACAAGCACATTGGAGCATTTCCATTTACAAGGTCTTACAATTTCAATGTACATCCCATCAGTAATTTTCTGGGTTTTTTTTAATCATTTCAGAATATTTTGAACTTGGAATGTCATGAAGACGAAGCATGTTTGCACACAGGGAATTAGTTGTATTAGTTATACTGGTTGTGCAGTTCTGTGCGTGAACTGTTCTCTACATAGAACTGGTTTTGGTAGTTTGTGCCTGAACTAAAACATGTGATTCAGAGGTTTTCAAACATGGACTGAAACGGGGCTGTTTTGTTTCAGGATAGGACCAAAATATGGTTGTTCTGGATATAAGTGTTTCAGGTGTTCCATTCTGTTTTCACTGTTGCAATTGGAGATTGTCTTATTTCTTGCAGTTGGGGTGTTATTGTTGGAATTTTTCTCTCTGGGCCAATACAGTTGGAGGGTGTAACCTCTTAAGTGCAGGAGCACCTACGCCAAACCAGGTTATGCCTTTGCTTCTTCTCATAAAAAGTCCTTGAGTAAACTCCTGGAATAGCTGGAATTCAAGGACAACAAAGCCTGAATTCCTTGGATTTCACACTGAAGTCACCCAGTGCCTGAAGCTCTTGGATTTCAAGCAAACATCTGTGCTTGCCTGTAGCTTGAATCATGTCAACTGGATTTCTATTTTCTCACTGGAAACGTTTCGACCTAGAAACATATTTAGGATTCCCTTACCAACTTTGCTCAGACTGAAGAAGCTCCTTGGATAAGGAGCGAAACGTTTCCACTGAGAAAATAGAAATCCAGTTGACATGATTCAAGCTACAGACAATTCCACCTGGATGACTGAGAACCTTCATAGACATCTGTGCTTGCCAGCTGTATGACCAAAGCATGAATGGGACTATCATTTGTGCTGATGACCTCCTCTGGAGGAGAGAGCTTCTGGTTGTGTATGTAGCCCAGAAGACTGGCAGAAGACAAGATTGCAAATAGGAGGTTTAGGCTGGGCCATCCAGCAGATGCTCTTATCCTAGCAGCAGCAGCCTCCAAGGCCCCAGTTTTGGCAGGCCAAAGCATCATGCCATCCTCAAACTGGGGCAGTGTGTTTAGCACATGGCCAGGAGAAGAGAGGTGTCTGTTGGCTTAGACAGCAGTGCAGAATGCTCTGTTCTATGCTGAGTGAGTCAGAGGAAGGTGAAGGAAGGGATCAGCTTAACTGTTTCTGCACCTAAAAGTTTTTTCCCTCCTGCTGTATTGGCCTAGACAACTGTAAGAGATAAGAACATTTCCAAAATAGTATTTGCAAAATTCCAGTTCTGATATACATTCTCAAAGTGATGATTTAGTCAAAGCACAGTGAGCACTCAGAACATTCTTTCTTTGTTAGATCATGTGGGGGCAAGGGTGGATTTACTTCGAGATAATGGTCCTGAATGTAACAAGGGCTGAAGGCATATAAGTCTTTTTAAGTAGACATCAACACCTTGAATTGTGTCCACAAATGCACCTCCACATAAATGTATTATTCTGCAGAACTGGCTGGTGCTGGACAGCAAGCAGGCAACTGCATTCTGTACCAGCTGCAGCTTCCAAGTTGTCTTCAAGGGCAGCCCACTTAAAGCAAATCTAACTGATGAGTCACTATTTTCAGCAACCCCAAGTTTGACTACCAAAGCTAGCCACCTGCTGTTCCAGCAGGAGTTGTGACTCCAGGAAAACCCACAAATTGCATACCAGCTCCTTCAGGTGAAGTGCAGTCCCATTTAGAATAACGGATAGAACCATAGAGTTTCTGTAGTCATAATACATCTATCTTGTTATTTTTATTTTATTTTATTTATTTTATATCCTGCCTTTATTATTTTTATAAATAACTCAAGGTGGCGAACAAACCTAATACTCCTTCCTCCTCCTATTTTCCCCACAACAACAACCCTGTGAGGTGAGTTGGGCTGAGAGAGAGGGACTGGCCCAAGGTCACCCAGCCGGCTTTCATGCCTAAGGCGGGACTAGAACTCTCCGTCTCCTGGTTTCCCATTGGCTCCTTCCTAGGCCTGAGAGAGAGGGACTGGCCCAAGGTCACCCAGCCGGCTTTCACGCCTAAGGCGGGACTAGAACTCACAGACTCCTGGTTTCCCATTGGCTCCTTCCTAGGCCTGAGAGAGAGGGACTGGCCCAAGGTCACCCAGCCGGCTTTCATGCCTAAGGCGGGACTAGAACTCACAGACTCCTGGTTTCCCATTGGCTCCTTCCTAGGCCTGAGAGAGTGTGACTGGCCCAAGGTCACCCAGCCAGCTTTCATGCCTAAGGCGGGACTAGAACTCTCAGGCTCCTGGTTTCCCATTGGCTCCTTCCTAGGCCTGAGAGAGAGGGACTGGCCCAAGGTCACCCAGCCGGCTTCCATGCCTAAGGCGGGACTAGAACTCACAGACTCCTGGTTTCTAGCCCGTTGCCTTAACCACTAGACCAAACTGGCTTTTCAGTCTCAGTCTGTTTCACTCCATGCAGTGAAGCCTGAACATGTGTGACTCTGGACTGACTGACTGACTGACTGACTGACTGACTGACTTATTTATTTATTTATTTATTACATTTATATCTTCCTTGTCTTTTGCCACATCATTCTAGGCATCTCCTTTGGCACTTCATCTCCTGGAATTTCCTGGTAGGCCAAGGGGAGGCTGCTCAGGGGCAACCCTTTCAAGACAGCCCTAACTGTCTGTGTCGGAGATGAAGCAAGCACCCCTCAGAGCTGCCCACTAAGCAGCTAAACAGGGCTTCCAATTTAATGTACTTGGTGACAAAATTTGCTTTAGATATCACTTTATGTCTCTGATTGCCTATCAACAAGATCTCCTAAGCCCAGAGAAAACAGAAATGATGAAGCTCCATATTTGGGGAGCTTCCTTTGTTATCTGCAAGTGCGTCAATGGTTCATGGTTTGACAACCTTGGAAAAGAGGAGAGAGATCCATTTGCCAGCCCTCCTAGATTAGAGCAGGGAGACATACAGTACATGAATGCCCCTTCTGCAGTGGTGGTGCCACTTCTCCATTCAAATGGGGGTGAGAGCTGGGAGATGGATTCCAGCTGCTTTGCCTTCTAGGTATGGATTTCATCTGGACATGTAAATTACATTATGTCTATTTACTGACACGATACTACTTTTCTAAACTTGTACATTAATTAGCAAAGAATGGATTAAGTTTCAAAATTTGCTAACCTTTTGGGTAATAATAGTTCTTTTTTTAAGGATTATAATATAAATAACAGTTCACTATTAATAATTGTTTTTTTAAGGCAGTTATATCTTCAAGACACAAGTGTTTATTCTTATGACAAAACTAAAAGTACAACAAATCTTCTATCTCCTGGTAAATTAGCTCCTTCACAGAATGGGTTTAACCTATAATTGATGATAAAAGTATTCATAGCTGTGTTCCTTTTTTCTGTTATTACCAGATACTGTATATCAAAAGATAAGTCAGCATGGTGACCCGTTGATTGATTGCTTCCACAAACTAAGAAGGGACTCAGCAGAACTACTAAGCATAAAGCATGGTGGACAGATAACTTTGTAAGAGGCTCACTTTGATCAGAATGCAAATCATAATTCATCTAGGCTGACAATTGAGAGATATACATATTTGGCCTAAGAGCAGCTAACAATGCTTAGCATCAAAACTCTTCTTTGCAGAACAAATTAACACTTTTGTCAGATGTTGTATGGGGTTGAGTGACTACTGACTAATAACAGGGAAATAAATATTTTTTAAATATATTTAAATATATTTTAAAAATATAAAGAAACTAATTTACTATCTCCACACCCCCCCCCCCCCATGAAAGCTACTGAGAGCCAAGATGGCTGTATTCTTCCCTTCCCTTTCCTAGCACAGCTCACCCTACGGAATGACCAAGACATGTTCTGCTTCAAAACTAGACCTGAAGCATTAATTCAAGTATCTTATCCAGGAAACTGGCTAAACTGACCTGTAGTTTAATATTTTAGGATTTTCAGGTACAGCCCAATCATAGCTAGAAATAAGCTGAACTGGCTAAAGTTTGTTTTATTTACCTGCCCATTCTTTTGAGGGCAGGTTTCTGGTCCATATTTTTCCTATGTGTTCTTTAACTTAAATATCCATAGAAAAATTCCCTGAAACGTTTAGAGAAAAGTTTGATGCAGGTGGATGAAGGTCAGATTGTCATTCCAGGAAATGCTCCATTGTATTATGATAGACAGACAGACAGACAGACAGACAGACAGACAGACAGACAGACAGACAGACAGAAGTTATAGGAGGCAAGACAGCAAAAAGCATTACTTCATAGATTTTCTCAAATATAATGCATTTGAGTTCAAATCTGTTAATATCTGAATAAATTTGTGATGGCAGAATCTTTTCCGGAAGCCAAAAAATGTGCACAAAGTTTATCAATCAAGCCAAGGAAACTTGAGTGTTGCCTAATCGTCTTCTGGTGCTAATAGTCCTGCTGTACCATAAGGTCCCCTCTGTGAAGTCACACTGTGTCACCAATCAAGAGCTGGTTTCTATGAGAGCAGTGCAGGGTCTGCAGTTGTCAGCCCTACAAAGCAGACCAGACCGAGACATTTTTGTAATCCACCCTCATTGTCTGGATTCCACCTATGTTTCCCTCTTCGTTGCTTTGGTAATGGATCTTCCCTCTCTCCATTAAGGTCATGCTCCCTAGAGCAGTGAAGGCACTCTGTGTGTAGAACTGTTCGTGGGAAGACTCCCTTGGGGGAGTTGGGCGGTGATAAATCCAATCAATCAATCAATCAATAAGTGCATTAAATCCTGTACATTCAAAGGCAATCACATTGCACTGGATCTTCATTAACATCACAGTGTGACTTTATAGAAAGGAAGAATTGCTCACCAGTACTTGTACAATTGTACAAACCAAGATTATGGCAACGAGCTTGATTGATGACTGGCAAATAGAGGGAGAAAAAGTGGAGGCAGTGACAGACTTTGTATTTCTAGGTGCAAAGATTACTGCAGACGCTGAATGCAGCCAGGAAATCAGAAGACGTCTACTTCTTGGGAGGAGAGCAATGGCAAATCTTGATAAAATAGTTAAGAGCAGAGACATCACACTGACAACAAAGATCCGCATAGTTAAAGCAATGGTATTCCCCATAGTAACCTATGGCTGCGAGAGCTGGACCATAAGGAAGGCTGAGCGAAGGAAGATTGATGCTTTTGAACTGTGGTGTTGGAGGAAAATTCTGAGAGTGCCTTGGACTGCAAGAAGATCAAACTAGTCCATACTCCAGGAAATAAAGGCAGACTGCTCACTTGAGGGAATGATATTAAAGGCAAAACTGAAGTACTTTGGCCACATAATGAGAAGACGGGATACCCTGGAGAAGATGCTGATGCTAGGGAAAGTGTAAGGCAAAAGGAAGAGTGGCCGACCAAGGGCAAGATGGATGGATGATATTCTGGAGGTGACGGACTCGACCATGGGGGAGCTGGGGATGGTGACAGCTGACAGGAAGCTCTGGCGTGGGCTGGTCCATGAAGTCACGAAGAGTCGGAAGTGACTGAACAAATAAACAACAATAAACTTGTACAATAAGTTGTATACTTCTTTTTAGAAGTTGAATTGGGCTTTTGTCTAGCATATTCCCATTAAACACAAGCTTCTATATGCAATTGCAGGTGATGAAAGGATTAGAGAAACAAGTAGAATCCATTTCTTTCTCATGTACTAATTAAAATATGGTTTGCGAGTGTGATACTGATTCTTCATAAAGAATGGAAGTAAATAGGAAGAGAACTGCTTTGGCAACATGTGGCAAAATATACTACCCTGTTAACAGTACACCAACACCATCTACTGGATTCTAATGAAAGCATCTAGACAGATGAAGGTAGAAAATGCAAGATTCAGCACAACAAACCATAGGGACAAAAACACATTAAGTGCGGTTGTGCAGTAACCACAAGATTTGGTTCAGATTCCAGTTCTGAAAACAGTCCAGTTCTTCTCTGAGTGAGTCAGAGACTACCTATTTAAACATGGGTCTGAATCCAAAATGAGATTCAGCAAAACCAGATTTTCATGTTTCTTATTTGCTATAATTGAAAATGGCAAATTATTATAATTTCTTTAAAAACTTTTTAATAGAATTGGATGAAGGTAGCAAACATAACAGCTCCGAGTAGATAGAACCTGTCATGTTTACATTTTAAAATTTGACTTTTAAGGAAGTTCCTATACTTTTTAAAAATTGAGGGCAAAATTGGATGAAGGCGACAGGCTTAAGGTTAAGGTTAGAGCTCATGATGAAACCTATTTTGTGACAATGATGGGGAGGAAAAAATCAGTTTCTGCAAGATTCCATTTTATCACTCATACTATTTAGCATCTATATGAAGCTGCCAAGTGGGATCATTTAGAGCAAAATATTCTCACTATGCTGTATCTCTCCTTTTCATGAGTTCCAGATGAGGAAGTGGGATTGCTGAATCAGTACAAGACCATGGTAAGGTTCTATCACAGAGGTTGGCTCCAATGAACAACACCACATCCTTATTCTCAAGCTGGTGTTGTCTTTCGGCAATTGAGCCAATTTTCGTGTGTGTGTGTGTGTATGTTTATTTATTTATTTGTTTACAAAATGTAGGGCCACCAACCCCAAAATGACTCTGGATGGCTTACAATAAAAAATAAGAAATAATAAAATGAACTAACATAACAAACAGAATTCTGAAAATGAACAAACAGGGATTCACAAACACCCTACTCCAGTGCCTGGGAGAATAGCCAAGTTCTTAAAGACTTTTGGGATGTTTTCAGTGAAGGATCCATCCAAATCTCAGTGGGGATATCATTCCAGAGGGCAGGAGCTGCAACAGAGAAGACATGCTTCCTGGGTCCTGAAAGATGGCATTGTTTGAAGGGACTCAAAGTGCATTGACTTTGTCTGATCTTGCCGGAGGGGCTGAAACCATGAGAGATAAGCAGTCCCTCAGATAAGCTGGCCCTATGTAACTAAGGGTGATTATGGGTGATAACCAGCACCTGAATTGCACCCAGCAGCTCACTGACAACCAGTGCAGCTCACAGAGCAGTGGTGTCACATGGGCACACCAAGGCTTGCCCAACACTTCCTGCACAGTTGAATTTTGGACCAGCTATAGCTTCTGAGTGGTCTTCAAGGGCAGCCCCATGTTGAGTGTGTTACAATAATTCAGCCATAAGGTGACTAGGGCGTGAGTGACCATCTGGAAAGCTTCCTGAGAGCCTTAGCTGCCCAAAATCTCAAAATACAAAATTAATTTCCGTTTTTTGTTCTGAGACACATTGCCACAAAGCTTCAAGCTGGGCAGCTTTCTTTCTGGCAAGAACTCCTATTTTCTGCCTCCTGGTTCATAGGCTCTTCTCAAGCCTCTTTGCTATAACGCCTTTTGCACTTCAGGGCATTTTGCATTAAGACTGATTTTATTTTTTTCCCTTGCCATGGGGATGGCCAAGGTGGTGCTGGTGATGCTGCCAGAAGGTGATTTTGCACTCCCTTATTGGTCAACCAGAAGGAGTGCAGATCATCTCTGGCTTTTCTTGCAATAACTGTGATGGATACAATTGCAATATGTACAATTGCAGGCTGTTGTGAGAATGACTCTGGAGGTTTGGGGATTGTTGGGTGTGGGATGAAAGTGGACAGCCCATACTTGTTCTTTTTGTGAAGATAAAGAATGCCAAATTCCAGACAGTTGCATGGATCTCTTTTCACTAGGGGAGTCATTACAGTTTTCAGAGAAAATAAATAAATCTTTTCAAGCCTTATTATTCAGAGGCCAATTTCTGTGAAAACATAAATTGTAGATGTGCTCCTTGGTAAGTAACCTGCCAAATTATAATGTAATAGATATTGAGGATTTTCTGCTAAGTGGCATCAAAGTTAAATTGAGGATAAGATGGAAGCTATTAGAGATTCACTTTTTCCATTCACCTACACACCACATGTGGTTATAGCACATACTTTGTATTCACTTGTCATTAGACATAGACAAATATAAACATAGGAAGAATAGTGAAAGTGATCTTCTAGAGCAGAGCTTTCCAAACTTTTCATGTTGGTGACAGATTTTTTAGACATGCATCATTTAGTGACACACTCTTACAGCAGGGCATCATTTCGCGACACACTCTTACAGCAGGGCACAAGGCAGGCACTAGGACCTGCGCAGAATCACAGCAGGTTTGGAGGCAGCCAGGCACAAGGCAGGCACTAGGACCTGTGCGGAATCCTGGCGGCAGCAGCAGCCGCACACTGCAGCCGACACACTAACGTGTCCTGACACAGAGTTTGGAAAGCTTTGTTCTAGAGCAACGGTTCTCCAACATTTGGTCTCAGGACCCCTTTATATTCTTAAAAATTACTCAGGATCCTGAAGAGCTTTGGTTAATGTGGGTTATATCTATGGAAGTTTACTGTATTATAAATTAAAACTGAGAAATTTAAAAATATTTGACTTTGTAGATCCCCTGAAAGGGTCTTAGGGACACCCAGGGCCCCTCAAACCACACAATGGGAACTGCTGTTCTAGAGAAAGGATCTGTGAGGATTGTGAATGAAAAAATTGAATTGGAAAAGAATTTAGAAAAAAATACCCTGGAGGTTGATACAAGAAGTAGCTAGAAAGATAACAGCCCAAGGAAGTACACAAATTTATTTAATGCTTGAAAAGTTGCTTCAATGTCCCTGCTCAGTTGAAACTGAGAGAGAGAGTACAACAGAGCTTTCCAAACTGTGTGTCGCGACACACCACCTGGAAGTGGCGGCGAGCGCGTGCACGGCAGCCGCCATGCACGCGTGCGCCGCCGCACGCCCCCGCGCCGCCGCACACCCCTCCCGTGCCACCACCATGCGCGCGCGCGCCGCCGCACGCCCCCCCGCGCCGCCGCCGTGCGCGCGCGCCGCCGCACGCCCCCCCGCGCCGCCGTGCGCACGCGCCGCCGCACGCCCCCCGCGCCGCTGTGCGCACGCGCCGCCGCACGCCCCCCGCGCCGCCGCCGTGCGCGCGTGTGTCACCGCCGCCGGGTGTGTCACCAGCGGCGGCACTTTGGAAAGCCCTGGAGTATGACCCAATCTCCAATCTCAAAGTATTATTATGGAGACCTCTTGTTAACATTCATATGATTTGATATAGATATTTCAGTAACTCAGTGATTTTCTTTCAGCTCTCCTCATCCTGGCCTTTCATAGAAGAATGAAAAAAGTAGCCTATTCTGTAAACCTGCTGTTTTTTGCATTATTCCAAAGCGTCCAAAATGCCTCCCAAATCATTAGAAACTTCTAGGTTCAGTCCTTTGTTGCTACTGAAGGAAACCTGCCTTGCTTCACATGTATACAAAGGGGCCTCATTCGTCTTGGGAATTTGGTAAAACACAAGATACACTGGAAAACTGCTTTTTCACAGCATATCCAATAATTATATTTGAATTCATGTTCCAGTGTGAAAAGAAATTATTATTGTTGCTGTTGAGGGGGGAAGGCAATTTGTTGAAAAGGCATCTAACATTGACTTATTGCCAGTGTACAGATAGTTCTATGTACTTGTAATTGTATTTATTTACGTGCAGAAAATAATACTGTTCTGTGGAGTCCTTGGTGCTCTCTGAGCCTTGTTTCCTTGCAGAAGTTTCACTGCCAGGCTAGGCAACATCTTCAGTGCAAAAAGGGAGTGGGACTTGCTATCCGTCTATATTCCATGGCTTGTCCTACTTGTGTTGGTGGATGCGCTGTTCTCTCCTTGGTAGTTCCTCGATTGGGCTGTTGTTTGCTGCTTGGTTGATTGACTGAGTTAATAGTTCCTTGATTAGGGTATATTGTGCTGTTTGATTGTTCCTCTGGTGCTAATCCTGGTGTTAATCTTTGCATATCAGGGTGTTGACTGCTGGCAAGGAGGTGTTCTGGACTTTTGTTTTCTATTGTCTCTTATGAATGGTATGTAAATGTTTACCTCTATGTGTCTGTTGATGGCTGCTTTGTCTGAGTGCCAAGCTTCCAGGAATTCTCTAGCATTTTTGGATTTGGCTTGGTTTAAGATGCTCACAGTTTCCCAGTTGAAAGTATGGTTGAATCTGTCCATGTGTTGTGAGATTAATAATACTGTTTGATTGATAATACTGTTCTTTAACAGCATAACTCGACATGCTAAGCCTCGAGGGAAACTAGACAAGCTTCTAATATATATCAAAATATTAGAAAAATAGCTTCAAAACGCAACGAATGGGTCGGAAAAATTCACCAACGGACGTCGGAAATACAAAAGGAAAGAGTCCCCTTGTGGGGGGAGATGGGCGGTGATATAAATTGAACAAACAAACAAACAAACAAACAGATAAATAAATAAATTTAAAGTGGGAGAAAACCACTTTCTGTTGCCCCGTGTCTCGTGGGCATGGGTGGCGTGTTTCAACTCGGAGTGCCCGTCCTGCTGTTAAGGGCATTCTCAGCGTTTGAACCTCCAGCCCCGAGCCAGCGTCCAGGGAGCTCCGGGAGAGGCACAGACAAAGACCTGCCCCGTCCTGCCCAGCCACGGAAATGCGAGCGGGGAGCGAACCTGGCAGATCCGATCCCGCTTTGCGCAGCAAGGCGTCACTTCCTCCCCTCCCAGGAAGAGCGTCGGGGCCGCCCGACGTCCCTGACAAACTTTGTTACGGGAACGTTTTCTCTACGGAGGAAGACCCACGAGGATCCGAGGGGGAGAAACGGAAGGGGGCGGCGCTTCCTTGGCGTCGGGCGGGGGGTGGTGGGATCGGCCGCGGGTGCTACCGCGGCTGCGATGGGCGCGAGGGACGCCGTGGGGGCGGCGGTGGCGCTGCTGAAGAGCCGCGGGGGCCGCGGCTCCCTGTCCTGCCCGGATCGCTGAGCGGGAGGATGGCCGAGGCGGCCGGCGAGTCGCCGGCAGCGGCCCTGCGGAAGAGGGTGGCTGCGCTGGAAGCGGAGCTGAGCGCCTGCCGGAGCCGGGTCGAGCGGGAAAAGAAGCGGCGCCTCCAAGCCCAGGCCTGCGCGGCCAAGTTACGGAGGCAGGTAGGAGCTAGCGGGAACTCTCGGGGGACCCCGCGGGTCTTGCGCCTTTTCACGCAAGCCGGCTCCTCGGGGACAGGCAGTTGTTCAACCGGGGCTGCACTCCTTTGCCACGCCCCTGGGGAACCTGCGGAGTTGGCTGCCAGCCGCCTCTGTTGAAGGGGTAAGATCCTCCCCCCCCCCTCGGACCGTGTTTAATTTACTATCCGGCCTTGGATAGGGGCAGGAGTCAACCCTGTGCCCCAGCTAGCTCTACTAGTGCCCTGCCAGGGAGTAGAGACTGGAAAAGGTGTTGGGTTTGACCTGGATGGTCCCGGTCCAGCGCTCCCTAACCTTCACGTTATGTAGATCCTGGCTTGACATCAGCCATTCCTCTCTCAACATGGCAGCTGCTCGGTATTTATTTCAGGCTTGCAGTTGCCCTGTTGGTTGATTGATTGATTGATTATGTGCCATCAAATCATTTTCAACTCCTAGTGACCACATAGATAGATTTTCTCCATGACAAACTATCCCTAACCTGTTCTTTCAGGACTGCCAAGGGTGCACTCATTGCCACTGTACCTGAATCCATCCACCTTGCTGCTGGTCGTCCTCTTCTTTTCCTTCCTTCCACCTTTCCCAGCATTAGAGCCTTCTCCAGAGAGCTGGGTCTTCACATTAAATGTGTCCAAAATAGGGTAATTTGAGCCTGAGTTGCCCCATACACAAATGCAAATTGATTTGTTTATTATCATTATCATTATTATCATTATTATCATTATCATTATCATATTCTTATCCTGCCTTTTTTAAATATATAACTCGGGGCGGTGACCATACTTCCTGCGTCCTATTTCCCAACAAACCCTGTGAGGTGGGTTGGGCTGATAGAGAGTGAAGCTTATATTCTGCTGAAGTTATTGAAGTTAAAACTGGAAGCGATGGTGAAGGAAAGCTCTTTTCAGAGTCATCTTTATTATTATTTGCTGTATTCCAGAGGAAGGTAGGCTTCGACACAGACTCTCTCAAATGATTCTGAAGATGACCAAGTATGCTCAGTAGCCTTCCAAAGCCATGGGGCAATGAGAGTCAATTTAAAAGAAAAAAGAAAGCAAGCCAGAGTGAGGGATGAAGAATGACTTAGGTGCATGACCCATTTACAGCTAATGGTGTGCTAGAGCAGGGCTTTCCAAAGTTTTCCCGCAGCGACACACCAACCGCCATTGGTGTGTTGCTGCGGGAAAACCCGGAAGCGCTGATGATGATCAGCGCTTCTGGGTTGTGTGGCGACACACCAGACTGTGTGTGGTGACACACTTTTGTGGCGACACACAGAGTTTGGAAAGCTCTGTGCTAGAGGGAGATCTGGCTGGCTGGCATGCCTGTTTAAGCTGAGCATGTCCTACAAGATTTTGTTGTGGGTTCAGTTTTGTTTTTATTTTTTTCCCCTTTAATTAAAGAACAGAAGAAGCAAAAGCAAAAAAGAAGCAAACGAACAATAAAAATACTATGTATACTACAGCTTCCATACATATATGTATATAAAGTTTTATACAACAGTTTCAATAAAGGATGACTATAGTTACCTATACATAATCCACCTCTGTAAGCAACTCATTAATGAGTTGCAAGTAACATCAGAGCCATGGGCCATAAATATATCTTTCCAGTGTTGAAGGACAACCCTCTTACTATTAAGGGAGTTGGACTAGAAGACCTCCAAGGTCCCTCCAACCCTTTGATTCTATTAAGCAGAGCATGGAGAATCCATTTCTGTGGTTCAGTGGTCAGTTTCCATATGCTAGTTATATAGTTCAAAGAAATGTAGGCATCTGAAAGTATTAAATTCTACCTCACAATCAAATTAATATGCATCTCCAGCAGCGTGATGTTTTTTCTTTTCTATACAAAGGAGGGTCTGATAAATTTGAAATACTTTTTTGTTGGGTAAGTCATAATCTAAAATCTGTGTTGTGGGTTTAATTTGTAAATGCTTGTTTTTCTTTTGTTTTTCTTTTGTAGGTTGAAAAACTTGGTAAAGTCAACAATGGTGAAAGAAATGAGAAGACAACATCTACTATAGAAGTGCAAACTGAAGACTCTGCTGCATGGTTATATGCAGGTAATAGGAAATAATGCAAATCCTGTGAAGATTTAAAATAATATTGTGGATACCTGATCCATGTCTCTTGTATTTGCCTTGCTGATAAAATATTTTGTCCCAACCAGTGGAAAATGTTCCATATTTTACTGCATTGTTACATTCTCCCATTTTTATTAAAAACATTGTTACCAAAATTACTTAGACAACATGCTTCCAAGTGCAACTTTAAAATAGTAATAATTAGATAATTCCTTCCCATTATAGACTGAAATACATTATTCGTACTATACAGAGCCCTGGCGTAGCCAGATTAACAACAGTGTTCTTTGTATTTTTGCATGTTTTGATGCTATTTACGTATATGCCAAATGTGTGTCTGTGTTTGTATGTATCTATACTCTGAAGCTAAAAGGACTTCCAATCAGGCTTACAAAAACTGAATTACTGTATATAATGATTTTGTGATAAATAACACAGCAGAAATAAAATCCTTAAACAAATTAAGAACTAAAAGCCACCTTCCTAGAAGTCAATAGAATCTTACTTTGGGATTTAAAAAGTTGTGAACTTTAATGCATGAGCACTAAAATGAATATTTTCTAGTATTTAAAACAGCTTTTCTAATTCTTCACTCTAATTTTTAACAGATTATTACTACCCTCATAATTATTACAACTGTTCTGAATTATCCAGTGCACCAGTGCAGCCAAATAACAATAATGAAGTATTGAACCCAAATTGTACAGACCATTTACAGTTAGACGATCATCTAGATGTTAAAGGCACACAGCAGGATGAGCTTGAGGAACAGGACAACATAATAAGTAACGTGCAGGTAAGATCACTTTATTTGTCAAATTTATTTCTTTTTTCATCCAAAAGTTGTTTGTGTTATAAAAGTTATTCTTCAGCAGCTTTCCTCCATATTGATCTCTCTTGCTATAATCTTTAGAGCAGAGCTTTCCAAACTTTTCATGTTGGTGACACACTTTTTAGACATGCATCATTTCGCGACACACTCTTACAGTGTGCACAAGGCAGGCACTAGGATCTGCGCGGAATCACAGCAGGTTTGGAGGCAGCAAGGCACAAGGCAGGCACTAGGACCTGTGTGGAATCCTGGCAGGGCTCGGAGGCAGCAGCAGCTGTGACACATCCAGACACTGCAGCTGACACACTAACGTGTCCTGACACACAGTTTGGAAAGCTCTGCTTTAGAGAGTCTTATGGTTTAACAGCCAGTCTATTTTAATTGTGGAAGGATTGTGTCAAGTGTTGGCAATGCTTTGTAGCGAAGAGACTAAATAGTATATTAAATAGTATTTTTAAAATACTATTTTTAGTGACCATGGCAATTACATAGTGTATTTCACAAGTGGATGAAGGTTAATTTTAGCATCATTCACTACTTTGTATTCTTCTTGGAAATTGGCAGAAAACTATGATGCAGATACTTGGTGATCTGCCACTGAATTTCGTTTGCATGATTCTGGAGACTTCTAAGAATTACAAAAAGGAAAGTTTGGAGTCTCATGCAATTTATGTTAATGGATTGTAATGAAGAACTGCATACAAAATATTTTATTCTGTATAATAAATGTATCTTCTGGTAAATTACAGTGTTCTTTTGTACAAAGTTTGTACAACTGTTTTGTTAATATTTTTTAATATTTTATATGGAACATTAATTTTTATAAAGACAAATGAGATGCAATTCATACTTAAATTATTATATTAAAGATTCACAAACAAATAATTGATAATAAAAAAGTGAGATTGGTTTTTCTTGTAAACTAATACATTTAGCAAGTAATGTGTTGGATTTGGAATTAAATCTAAACTTAGTTTGGGATTTGGTGGATCCTTCAGAAAGTTACTATAAAATAAACTGCAAAATAAAGATTGTTGTAAAATGCTACATAACATAATTTTTATATTATATTGTACTTAATCTTAGAAACCAAAAGATGTTTCGTTAACAGAAGGTACATTAGCAGAAAGTTTGAGAGCTGCTGCAGAAGCTGCTGTATCACAAACAGGATTTATATATGATGAAAATACTGGATTATATTATGACCACAGCACTGGATTCTATTATAACTCGGTAAAGATTTTTTACATTGAAGTTTTGTTTACCTAAAGTACATTTTTATGAACAAATCTAAGCAACTAATAGGAATTTGATAGCAGATCAGATAAAAATTTTGTTTGTGAATTGTTTTGAAAGTAATAGGCAATTCTATGTAACAAATGGGTTGACTGAAAACAAAGAGCTTGTGTGTCTCAAACTGGGTTTGTGGAAAGGAGGGAATGTAAAAGTAACAGCGGAATACATATGGAGTGACATGCCTCTGAAATTTGTTTCAGCACATACTAGATAACTTTTTCAAGGTCATCTATAATGCATAGTTCATGAACTGTCCCCCTTAAATTGTATATTGGAATGCTTTTGGACAGAGGGGCGTTTAATTATAGTAGGGTGATCAATTAGTATCCATATTCTGGGATGAGAGCTGTGAACAGTTTAATGTGTTGGTATCAAGCAAACAGCCAAAAACTTATATTTTAAGATTAACCTAACAGTGACAAAATAACTAAGGTACTGAACAGTTTTGTTGTATTATCAATAATAGCAAAAGTCTGAAAAGTACAGAAACTAAAATATTGAAATATGGCATCCAAAATTATGGTACATGCATTCAGCTGAAAAGTTAATTCATCCAAGAGTACTGAATAGAGGTAATAAATTCAGACTTGTTTTAATGGTAACACTTTATTTATTTATGAAGATTATAAATCACTTCCATCTTGAAGGATTCTAAGAAGTGTACAAAGACATATACACTACATATTGACACAGCCAATGTAAACAATAACAAATACAATAAAACCCAAGAAGGATTGTATCATGCTTAACAGTTACACATTTGGTGTCAGCAACTCCATACCAAGTAGGTCTCAGAGGCCTTCTGAAGTCTCCAAGCTTTCACAAGTTTCCCAAAGCCCATGAGAATAGAAACCGCCCTCGCCTCAGGGGGCAAGCTATTCCAGAGAACAGAAACCCCCATGCAGAGTGTTCCTATTGGATCCCTTCAACCATACCTCTTAGCATGTGAGAACGTTCAGCAGGCATTCACTCAGATTGGGCAGGCAGAATCTGTCTGAGATAGTCTTGTAGATATTTGAGCCACATAGGGCTTTATATATGAAAACCAGCACCTTGAATTCCTCTTAAGAAATATGCTGATATAGGACAGTAGTGAGATGGGATCCAGTTTGGTCTAGTGGTTAAGGCAACGGGCTAGAAACCAGGAGACTGTGAGTTCTAGTCCCGCCTTAGGCATGAAAGCCGGCTGGGTGGCCTTGGGCCAGTCATTCTCTCAGCCCAACTCGCCTCACGGGGTGGTGGTTGTGGGGAAAATAGGAGGAGGAAGGAGTATTAGGTGTGTTCGCCACCTTGAGTTATTTATAAAAATAATAAAGGGATAGAAAACTAAATAAATAAATAAATAATTATTGATTTGCTTGTTTATTTATTTGTTCAATTCATTTAGCTGCCTATCTCACAAAACAAGTGACTCTGGGCAGCATACAACAGAGCTAAAACAGTTAATCAATACCTAAAACAACAACAACAACAACAACTACTACTACTACTACTATTATTATTATTATTATTATTATTATTATTATTATTTTAAAACTATAAAAATAAAGCTAAAAAGAAGATGTAGTGGGTGAAGGGGTGTCAATAATAATGGAACCACCTCACTAGTTCACCAGTCCCCTGTATAATATACTGTATAGTATACAGTAATTGTTTATAAGGAGAGCCAGTAGTGGTTAAGGCACCGGGCTAGGAACCGGGAGACCGTGAGTTCTAGTCCCGCCTTAGGCATGAAGCCAGCTGGGTGACCTTGGGCCAGTCACTCTCTCTCAGCCCTAGGAAGGAGGCAATGGCAAACCACTTCTGAAAATCTTGCCAAGAAAACTGCAGGGACTTGTCCAGGCAGTCTCTGAGAATCGGACACGATTGAATGGGAATTTACATACATAATTGTTTATAAACGGTCTTGAAGGACAGCCTTATGTAAAGTGAATTACAGTAATCCATACAGTAGATGACAAGGGCATGGGTGACATCTGTTACAGAGTCACTCTTTGAGAGAAATGAGATTCTTCTGTAACAAAAGTAGGAATGTTGCAATTATTCTACTTGCACTGATGGAATCTCATGTATGAATCTCATGTATACAATGAAGGGGAGGGGAAGAATCTCTTTTCAGCCAAATGACATTACTTAAAAATCAAATACTTCTATGGATTATATCCTTTGCCAAGTGTTTCTATCAAATGAATTGTGAAGCGTTTTTATTTTTAATTTATTTTATTTATATTTCAAATTTTGTCACCGCCCATCTCTCTCAAAGAGTGACTCTGCTATAGATAAAATCTTATAGTATGTATCTGCCAAACTACATAGTAACGTGTGTAAAATACCAGATGTAAAGATGTGATGCATGTATTTATTGTCCTTTTAACTTTATTAAAGGAGAATCAGCTGTATTATGATCCAACCACTGGAATTTATTATTACTGTGATATTGAAAGTGGCCGATACCAGTTCCACTCCCGAGTGGATCTACACTCTTATGGAACTGAAACTGTTCGGTGCAGCAGAGACAGAAAAGGCAAAAAGAAAAGAAAAGATGCAGAACGGTCTAGGACAAGTGAACACAAGGTATTTACTTAGCAAATGATTTTTAGTTAATAAAAAGGTGGCTCGTGGTGCATTTATATTTAGACTAGCTTCTTTCTGGTATCTGGTAAGTAGATGTTATTTTTCAAAGATACATTATGTGGTATAAGTTCTGAATAGATATAAAATGCTGGCTATTCAGTTATAGATTAGGCTGTAAACGGATCAAATATGAGGCTTGTTCAAATGGGAACAAGGGTGGGGAAAGAGACTTTAATGTAAGATTTGAAGCAATTCGGTATTAAACCCATAAGATTCAGAATATAAAATATTGCTATAAAATTATTGTTTAATTCATAAGCAATTGTTTAAGCTGGAAGTGATTATTACAAAGATAAGTGTTAGGAACCAAGAGACACCATATTTACCCAAAATAAAGATGTCCCTGAATTTAAGGTGATCCCCTTAGACCAAAAAAAAAAAAGATTATAAATGAAGATAAAAAGCCTATAAACTGCCCTGGATCCATCAGCAATACCAATTGGTGTTGAAACCATCCTGGGAATCTTTTTTTTCATCAGAAGGTGAGATGCTTTTGCATATACCTAGGTATGCACAGGCCAGAGGAACGTTTAAAAAAAAAGAGTATGTGCTGTGACAAAAAATTAGTAATAATCAAATGATAAATTAAGTGCTGTAAAATAAAGTGCCCTGTCGGCAAAAATTGATTGACCACCTGTGTGCGAATATATACCCTAACAATTGTCTTGATCACACACACAGGCATGCATGCTCTGACAGAGAGACTGTAGATATTTGTGCTCAGCAGGCACAAATCTATGCATGTTTAGTAAGTCCCATTGAATTCTATGACTCTTCTCCCTAGGTGAGTACATGTAGATTGCTGTTATGCTCAGGCTGGATGCTTATACCCATTTAATCTTGGATGGAAACTGGGAAAGAGATCCTGGTGTTACTGAACTGGATCAATAGAGGCCTTTCTTCTAAACTGAAAGCATAAGAAATCCTATGCTTACTATTTAGTAAGATCCACTGAATTCAGTGGCTCTTGCTCCAGGGTCTGTTACTATGTACTCAACTGAGCTTGCCCTCCCACAGGTAATTATTTGAGAAAAAACTTGTGTTCCTTTCAGGCAAACATAATAATTTGAAATGCAGAGCAGTTATGGGAACAGCTGTATTTGATATCTTGATAATTCAGCAAAGTGTATTTTGTGGCTTTTCTTCTGATTATCTCAGGGCCAATTGGAACTGATAAGGATTTTTCCTTTTGGAATGCTGGGCTGCTACAATTGGACTATGCCCCCCAATAAGCCGTACTTCCCAATAAAATTATTTTGATGGTTGTTAAAATTTTATAGTGATCATTGAGAGGAGATTTCCCATCGATTGGTTACTTGCTTCTTTGCCTTTAGGTAGATTATGACAGCTCATTTAGGTCTAGGTCATCAGAAATCTGTTCCTGCGGATAATTTGCAGTATACATTTTTAATGTTCTCTATATCTATCTATCTATCTATCTATCTATCTATCTATCTATCTATCTATCTATCTATCTATCTAATTTCTCAGCCGCCCATATCGTACACAACGACTCTGGGCAGCTTACAACAATAAGATAAAATTTTTTAAAACACTACAATAAAATCTCAATATAAATTATGTTGTTATATGTTACACTTTGTCCTAAATTATGCATGAAGTTGCTTATCCTGCTTTGAGATAAGTAATTTTTTGGCCTTAACTATAAATGAAAAAAGTGGTAGATAAAACAAGGAACTTTAGACTTATCTTCCTTGCTTATGGCTTAATTGTAAGGATTTGTATCCTTAAAGTGGAATATAAAATAAACTAGCATCTACCTGATAATATACTGAGAAATCTAGAATAGGGTTGCCCAGAGTCAGGATTCTGGCTCACACCTCCCCTAATGTGGCTAGATGGTATCAAGGAATTGAACTTGGATGATATATCCTGCTCCTATATCCTGCTGAGTAAAAGTCCTGGCTCAAAGTCACATTGATTGCATTCCAACATCCAAAATGTTGATAATTGATGTTTCAGTCACATACCTTTGCAGATGAGACAAGGTGTCCAAAGTGAAGCAACAGAGGTACAGCTTTTTTCAGCTGCTCTGAGTCTCCTCCAGAGGAAAAAACTATGATCAGCAGATGTAGAGCTGGGATTCTGCCTAAAACAGAGCAGATGAGATTGTAGTTTGCTTCCACCTCACCTTTTTTCTCCTGCTTATGATGAAAGGGGCTGGCCTTACTTGAGCTCTTTCTAGGCCATTTTACAAACCAGATTAAGGCCATGGGCCCTGATATTTGCAATCCCTGATCTAGATACAGGTAATCCTCGCGTAATGACCACCCTGTTTAGCGACCATTCAAAGTTACAAAAGCGCTGAAAAAGTAGCTTTATGACCAGTTCTTATACTTAACGACTGCACAGCGTCCCTGCGGTCACATGATCGAGATTCAGGTGCTTCGCAACTGGCAGGTGTTTATGACAGTCACAGTGTCTCGCAGTCATGTGATTGCTATTTGCATGCTTCCAACAGAGTCAATGGAGAAGCCAGCAGTAAAATCACAAGTCACGGTCATGTGATGTCCCACTTAACAACCGTGGGTGACTCACTTAACCACCGCAGGGGAAGTGAGGTTGTGAGTCTGTTGCGGTCACATGGTGTCTCGCTTAACAACCGTGTTGCTTAGCGATGGAGTTGCCAGTCCAATTGTGATTGTTAAGCGAGGACTATCTGTATAGTGGTGTCAAAGTTAAGTATATAGTAACTAATGATACAATTTGTACTGGTCAGTTTTGGCACATTTTGGATAATATGCCAAAGCCTTAATCTATCAGGTATGCTTATGTTTTTCTATGCAAGCTAAGATCTCTAATCTAGAAACCAGGTTGCAAGCCAGCATGCTGTTGCCCACATCCAGCCAACAACCGCCCAGGGTCCCTCCTTGTGGGGGAGATGGGCGGGATAAAAATGTAATAAATGTAATAAATAAATAAATAAATAAACAAAGAGGTACAAGTCTTTCAATGTGGCAGCAGTAAATAGCAGATATTTATTACAGTGTGAGGTATTATTTTGTGGAGTTTCTTCTAAGTGTTCTATCTAGTCCATTTAATTTGGCATGCATATACTTAATTAGAGGGACCACATGGCTGATTTTATTTTAATTTAATCTGTTTTTATTGATTTGAATAGTACTCTATAAAATACTTTTAAAAATATGGGGTTTACAAAACAATGGATCAACTGGATTTGATCTGAACAAAAAATACTTTGTATAGAAAAGCAAATGATACCTCTAGAGTAAATAAATTCTAAAAATCCCCAGTGTGCCTGCTTATACTCATGGACTATTTCAGTAAGAAAATGTTGGTAGGAATTGATATATCAAAGAACTTGTGCAGAATATCAGATAACAATCAAGCCTATATGTAGTTAAATATAAGGTTCTTAAGAGAGATGGAGGCAGAATTCATAGGAACTGTGAATTCTAGAATATGTTGCCTATGCACGGTATTTCCTTTTCAGAGTTCCTCTGAAAACAAGCTGAATAGAGAGGAAGGAAATGAACATGGGTAAAAGAGGATATGCACAGAGAAAAAAATTATAGAAACATTTTTAAAAATTTCCTCTTCTTAGGAGGGAAGATAAATGGTCACTTTCCAAGCCTCTCTGTTTATCCTATTTTTCTGGATTGGAGTTCTTTTCTGATGGCTTTACAGGTAGTCTTCACTTACTGACCGGCTGCTTAAAGGCCGTTCGAAGTTATGATGGTGCCCCAAAAGTAGATTTCCAACTGGGGCCCGAAATTACAACCCTCACAAGGCCTCCACGATCATGTGACCCGATTCGGCCATCCCAGAAGCGGTAGCTATTTTGGGTCACATGACTGCCCTTTGCCAGGAGGTCCTCCAGGCTTAGGACACTGGATTTCTGAGGCAGCAGGCCCGGTCACGTGGTCGCACTACTTCCTGTGATTTAGCAGCCAGAAGAGGGAGGCTTGTCTGTGCCTTACTGTACAGGAAAAGTAAGTACTTTTTCCATACAGTACTGTTTTGATTTATGCTTGCCTTTAATTTTTCCCGTTTTTGTTTAACTTAAGTAGAGATTTGTATGGTGGCATGCATGTTCCATCCTCTGCCTAATTGTTAATTATATTTAACAATACTGAATGCTGGTTTACTGTTTTTAAAACAGTTGTTTTTTAAAAATCAGATTTATATACAGTACTGTACAGTAATAAAAGCTGCAGACTTTACTACAGCAGGAAAAAAAGTTACAGTACTGTACAGTACCTTTAAACCTGTTTAGTACTGTACTATAGAACAAAGATTCCAATGAAGACCTCACGGTAAAAGTTTTTAATAATCAACAAGTAATATTAGTTGAAAATAACAGTAATATTAACTGAAAATAATACTACTGTAGCCACAGAAGCATTTCCATAGTCATGTTTTGGTGGAAAACATATGACTATCACACTCTGCCCTCCACAGTATTGCAAAGTAACTCCTGGTTCGCTTAACAACTGAAGGAAACCACAAGCCCCGATCTTGAATCACTTAATGACCACTGTGACTTGCTTAACAACCGCGGTAAAAAAAGTTGTAAAAACGAGTCTGGACTCACTTAACAACCGTTATGACTTACAACCGAAAATCTGGGCTCAACTGTGGTCATTAAGTGAAGACTACCTGTACTTGTAGCATTCAAGAATTTGTAAAATATTTATCAAGACAGCTATAAAATGCAGTAGTTGCCTGAAAAGTTTTCCTGGTGTTTGAATTAGCTGTCATGATATTACATAATCTTCATAAATATTCTAATGTGTAAGTGATGGTGATGGTCAGTGACGGAGGGGAAATAACCAGCCTAAAATGCTCCCAGTAAGTGCAGCTGTTGAAAGAAGACTGATAAACTTCCACATAAGTCTTGGGGATCAAAAGGGTTGAGTACGATTAGGAGAGCAAAGGATTATACGGAGGCCTAAGTGCAGGAGAAACTATCATTCTAGTAGGTACAGGTAGTCCTTGACTTAAGACCACAGTTGGGACTGGAACTTCCATTGCTAAGCAATGTGGTTGTAAAGCGAGATGTCACATGACCGCATCACTTAGCAACGGCAATCCCAGCAATTCCCCTTGCCATTGTTATGTGAATTTTACCGGTCATTAGCCGAGCACCCACCTGAATCCAAGCCATTCCGGGCTTGGTCCCTCCCAGCCCTGAGCCTCAGTAAGGTAAGGGACTGCCTCCAACTCCCCCCACTCGCCTATCTCCCCCCCCCATTTCTGCCCTTTCGGCCGCCCTGCACCCTGCCTTGCGGGGTGGTAAGCAACCCCAGAACCGAGTGGCTCGGTGGCTGCTTGCCACACTCCAGGAAGCCGCAGCCGCCCTCGCCACCCTGCACTCCAAGACCCCTGATGCCCTGCGCTCTGCTGCCCCAGCTCACCTTGCTTAGAACTAGTCCTTGATTTGCTTGATTCTTGCATTACATGGCAAGTTACAATATTTACCCTGGTTACTTACTGAATCCAGTATCTCTGTTTAGGAAAAAGTGAAGTGTACTCAAATGGAATAAGAATTCATATGCTTATTAAGGGTGCTTTGGGTTTTGTTTTGGTGCCTTTGAGTCAGTGTTGACTCCTGGCAACTGCCTGGACAAAATCCTGCAGTTTTTTAGCAAGATTTTTGGAAGTGGTTTGCCAATGCCTTCTTCCTAGGGCTGAAAGAGAGTGACTGGCCCAAAGTCATCCAGCTGGCTTCGTTCCTAGGCAGACCTCCTGGTTTCTAGCCTGATGCCTTAACTACTATACCATACTGGCTCTCTGAAGTTATATTGCCTCATTTTGACTTTTATATATGTAAATGTTTGTTACCTGTTGAGTGCATATGATTTGAGAATTGCCTAGTGACTATAATAAAACTGAATTAGAAGTAATGAATGTGTGATCTGCTGAATCAAAAAAGATGAGTTGTACCTCTTTGCCACTGAGGTTGCATACTGTCATAATCTTTGAGAGATGTAAAGGCAGTATTTCAGTAGTGAATCCTCTGTTCTCTTTTCTGTGGCATTGGGTCTGACTTGGAAATCTAATATGAAATGCTTTAACAAAGGGAAGTCAATACTGTATATCTTAGTGGTTAAGATGTTGAACCAGGATTAGGGAGACCCAAGTCCAAGTCTATCCTCAGCCGTGGAAATTCACCGGGAGGCTCAGGCCAGTCACCCCCTCTTGGTCCACTTACCTCACAAGGTTGCTGTTGTGGGGAGAGAAGGAAGGGAAATTCCTTTGTAATTCCTTTGCCTTGAGGTCTTGGAGTCTAATATGCAAGCCAGACATTCCCTTCCTACTCAGGATTCATGGAAAGGTAACAAGAGTAATAGAGTTGTGTGTGTGTGTGTGTGTGTGTGTGTGTGTGTGTATGGGAATGACCCTCAGGACTGAAAAAGTTGCATATGCCTAGCCTGGAGGATACCCTGCAAGACCATATTATTTACACGCTTAAACAGGGATCAAAAAGGTGGGATAAAAGCACAATAAATTATTATTATTAACAACAACAACTACTACTACTATTACTACCAGGATCAGCTGGTATATTGAGAATGTGAAAAGATACTGGAAGGGTCCCACACTGGATTTAATGACATTGTCAGAGTTATGTTTGGATTTATGATTTCTGCTTCTGTCCCTCTGGGACTGCCTAAGACTCATAAGATTGAGAGTATTTTGGCTGCAGAACAAGCATATCACTGTGTACCTTTTTGTAGGCAAGAGAGGTTTGTGATAAGATTAATTTTGACCGTTCTTGCATTAAATGAAATGGAAGCATTAAGTATTTGGAAAACAATCCAGTCTTGAAACAATGTTTTCCTTAGTACTCTTGAAATTGACTTAATTTTTAGATTGCATTCCAGTATTCACTCTTTGCTGCTGTTCATCTTTAGGTACATCAGTTGACAGAAACCATGGCTAATCTGAAGATTTCATCTTCTGGATTGGCAACTTCTGGTGAAGGTAGTGTTTTGACACCAAACACATTAGACTGTGGATATTTACAGTTAGTCTTGGTAGGTTTCATTGATTAGCTAAAATAACAAACCCTAGTTTACATAATTTGGTATGATTAAGAACATGAAGCATGAAAACATGGACAAAAATCAATTGTGTTTTTTTTTTACAATCAAGTTTTTTTAAAAAAGTACAACTAAAATTAGTTTCAGGTACAGTAAGTTCACATTTTAAAAATAACTGTTAAAATTGAACAGAAACACAATACTTTAACACTGAATTTATGATTGTAAAGAAAAGCTGCTTTTTTGTAAAGAAAGCTGCAAGAAAGCATCTTCCCTCAAAGGTAGTAAAAGATATATTTTTAGTTTCATATATTAAGTGGGGCTGGGGCAGGGGCAGTAAGTCGTCATAAGTGCTAGAATTCATACACCTTATTTAAACATGATGAATCAATGCACTCTTATGAACTTGTACTTCTATTTTATACCAAGCAACTTACATTTATTAATATTTTTCTCTTATCAACAAAATTGAATATTCGCTTTTTATCTCTGTTTGGTTCAATATAAATATACAAATATAATTGAAAGCTTAGTAGTCAGTTTGAATGTATGCTTGCTGGGAAGTATATACAGTAAACTTCAAGATAGTAAGTTTAAATTAGATCAGTGGTAATTATGGTTGACCTTTTTAGTTACGGATTTAAATGATCTAAATCAATTCAATCTGCTTGAAATAACATTGAGGGGACTTTACACTTTGCTTTTTTATTTTGTTATTTTTCTTTCCCAGCTGCTATAGTCCTGGTTCCTAGCTTATGTGCGGTTTTATTTATATTTCTGCTATTCTGAACAAATGGAATACCATTCTGTAATGGGTACTCAGTCTCTTAGTATAGGCTTTGTTCTATCTAAATGGAAACAGCTACAGTACCTGAAGTAGAAAAGATACAAAATAGTGGATATTGAAGTAGCAAGCATAATAGGTAGAGGAGGATGGAGGGCACATAACATTGTCTTGTGTGCCTGTCATGAGGAGAGGACAAGTGGTAAATTACATTGAACATAGTAACCATAATTTGTAGCAAACAGCTGAGCTAGTCCATCTTTGAAAATTATTTTGATAGATTTTCCCCGAAAGCTTTATTTAAGTTAACAGAGCACATGTCACATTGCCAGAAGATCAGTTATATGAATCTATAAGTACATCATGCACAGTTGTTATTTTTTAGTGGAACATATATCTTCTGTTCAAATATTATTAAAATATGTAATTACTTCCAACTTTCTAAGAATGAAGTAAATTAAAAGGTTATAAGAAGGCCTGATTGTTAATGGCTCCCCCTCCTTTTTTTTAAAAAAATGTATATTAGACATTCAGGGTTTTATGCACGTGTTAGTTGGAGCATGGATTACTGGATCACTGATGAGTGATTTCAGATATATGAGTTTGGCAAAAAAAATGTTTCAGTTTAAAAGATGTCCTCCTGAGTAAAACTTATTAGTAAATTAATAATCTGATAAAGTGGAACATGGGTTGTTGCTTTGATATTTATCTAGTCTCCTTCCATGCTATGTAAGTGGAAATCTGCTCATGCAATTAGACTTTCCTCCATCCAATTATACTTAACTTAAATCTGTTTGCAAAGGGGTTTCCTAACTTTCCAGATCAGAATTATAGAGGTGTATGGAGAGGACATGAAAAATTATTTCCTATGGTTGAATATTTATGAAGTTATGCTACCAGCTATAACCCTGAATAACTTTCAGCCTTGCTTTGCTGAAAAGAAGATACCACATATAAATAAATTTGGTGCAAATACAAGGAGTAGCTTTGTGGAACAGAGAGAGCAGTTGTATTTGATAAGGATGAATGGGCTTCTTGAATGATGTGGTAAGGTTTTATTGGATGAGAATAAGAAAATATCTATTAGCATAAATGCTTATTAGAACATATGCTGATTATTAGGATTTGTTATACTGTACTCATATCTGAAAATAATTTGGTCTTAAATCAGGGAAAGACTACTGATGATGGGTTGAGGGGAAACATTGGATATGTATTATATATGTTTTTCTTAAACACTATGGCAGCTTTCTTTATAATTCTGTTACCTCTATGTGTGAATCTGTTCTTTCACATAAGATGGCTGGGGTTGTGAAAACAATTTTGGATGTAGATTATGATGATGATGATAATTTATTAAACTTGTATGTTGCCCAATTCTCAATGACTCTGGGAGGCTCACAACAATCAAAGAAAATCTTATGATTATATATAGTTTTACTCCAACTAGGAATTACATCAACTAAAAGTTGTATATGGAGTGCTGTTTGAAGTGGGAATGAATGCTGTGTGGATTTGCTTCCCATAAAGAGCATTTAGAATTAAATTGTACTGATGGGATTTTTTCCCCTTAAAGTTAAGATCATGGAATATTGTACACTTACATAGTTATTTCCTGTTTTAAAATAAGGAAGCCCAGTACAAGAATGTTGCAGATGTTTGTGAACATAAGTACCCCATTCCAGATGGATGGATGGATGTCTAATGCCTAGATGTCTGTAGCTGCATTTGATAAGTCACTGGACCCTATGTGCCAAAACACAGTCCTACATTGAGAGAAGGGAAGTTTATGAAGTTTGATCAACTTGAAAGAATTCAAGTAATATATACAGTACAAGTAAGCTGAAAAGTAACAAATAATTAACATAACAATGGTTGACAGCCTTTCTCCCACGAAAAACTATCCTGAGGAAATTCTCCAGTAGACCCACTTCTGTAAAAGAAACAATTGGTCTTCCCTGCTCTTCTCTCTGGTCAAGTAATTCAGTTGGAACTTCAAGCAGGCATATGGTTTTTTCTAAGAAAATAAATTAAAAGCTATTGTTGAGGCAAAGGCAAATTTTAACTGTTTCCCCTGTGTTTCCTAACAGAACTTGGAAATGATGCTTAGTCAGCCGCTTATTCTAAAGACTATTGGGGCAAAGGAAAATATAGGAAATGCAGTTGGGGGCAAAAGGCTAGGAGGAAAGAACAACAGTGAAATGTCCAAGTACATGGTACAATTTGTTAAAAAAAAAGTGTTGAGATGTAAGGCACTCCATCCAATATCTATAATCTCCCTGCTCTAGAGTAACCCACAGACGCGTGAGTTCTTAGAAGCAAAAGAGTTTATTATAGCATACAGAAGTTAGCACGAACAAAGACTTGAATGGATGAAACAAGTAAAGCATGCACATTTAAACCTTCCCCCCCCCCCCCAGGTTCTTGGATGGTGACACGTGTAACTTGTGTCTTCCATGGTGCTCAGACATCCGCTTGCGAAGATGTGCATTCGCGTTCGTCGGCTAGGTGTGAACCGGTCTACTTCAAAGCTGGCGTCTCTTTCGATTCAGTTGCAGCCTCCTGGAATGTGCATATCCGTCTAGCGCCTTTGGCAGAGATCTGCCGATCTCTGACATGCTCCCGGTCCAAGATGCTCCCCCCACCCCCCTAGCTACGTTTGCTGCTGAACTAGCCAACTAACCAGTTCATACATTTCCTGTGAGGAGAGAGCACAAAAGTATTTTAGTACATTGCCATGTTCAGGCGCCCGTTTCAATGGGGTTTGTCCGGGAACTCTCTGTGAAAGGTTTTTACTAGTTTGGGAGCGCGTGTGTGTTTTGCGCTAACCCACTCCTTGTCTCCAATCGGTAGATGTTGCCACTTCACTAAGTATTGTAACTGCCCCTTGTGCCATCTGGAGTCCAGAGTCCTGTCAATCTCAGAGTGTGGTTCTCCCTCTACCAGTAATGGGGTGGGTTCCTCTGGTTCTGGATGCCATTGTTGTGAATTGTGGTGTTGTTTCAACAAGCTAATGTGGAAAACTGGGTGCACCTTTCTTAGTGTCTTTGGTAATTGTAGTTTTGCTGTTACTGGATTGATGACCTCAATGATTGGGAATGGACCTATGAATTTGGGAGCCAGTTTCCATGACGGTTGTGTAGCCCTCAGGTTTTTTGTTGACAAGTACACCTTGTCCCCTACTCTCAATTCCCATTCCTCCGCCCGTTTGCGGTCGGCGTGTTTTTTGTAACTTGCCTTGGCTTCCTGCAATGTTTTCACCATGACTGGCCAATTACTGGTTATTTTTTCTATCCATTCATCCGCTTTCAGGGGTTGTGCTAGTTCTGTGTTGTAGGACATGGCCAATTCGGGGATAGCCACAAATTCCTGCCCTGTAGCTACTTTGAATGGCGAAAACCCCGTGCTTTGGTGAAGCGCGTTATTGTAAGCAACCTCTGCGAACAGCAACAGTTCAGCCCAATCGTTTTGTTGGCAATTAATGTAGCATCTAAGGTACTGCTCCAATGTGGCATTAAGACGTTTGCTCGCCCCATCTGTGCACGGATGGAACGCACTACTGAGCCCCTGTTCCGATCCAATTAAGTTCAAAAATGCCAAAACTTGCAAGTGAAAGTGCTGCCGCGATCGCTGATTATGCGTTCCGGCGTTCCGTGAGCTCTATAGATGTGCTGAATGAATAATTTAGCTAGTTTTTGGGCATTCGGTATTCCCTTGCACGCAATGAAGTGTGCCTGTTTAGAAAATAAGTCTGTGACCACCCAAATGGCCGTGTTCTTTTTGCTCATCGGTAAATCCACTATAAAATCCATGGCAATTTGCTTCCATGGTTGTGTGGGGTTTGCTACTTCCTGCAATTTCCCTGTGGGTTTTCCCATTTTCCTTTTGGCGGTTGCGCACACTGGGCATGAGCGCACATAGGCTTTAACATCTGTGCGCAATGATGGCCACCAGAATTTGTGCCGGATTAAGTGTAGTGTTTTTACGAAGCTGAAATGTCCTGCCGTTTTGTGATCGTGATGTATGCTCAAAACCTTTTGCCTTAGGGGCTCAGGGACATAGGCTTTGTTATCTTTCCACCCCACTCCATCATTCTCCACTAGGGTGTGTTTATTTTTCCCCCACCAGGTGTCTGTTACTGTTGCCGCCCGCAGTTCGGCTGTCCACGGGTCGCTCTCAGCCGCGCGCTTCGCGCTGCTGCGGGTGATTGCCATATTGCCCTCCCCCCTCCCTTCTGGTGCCAATGGGCTCTGAGCCTCTGCTGGGTGGGAAGGGATGAGCGATTCAATTACCTCCTCCATTTTGCCCTCATGTTGCGGCAGACGTGACAACGCGTCCGCCAAGTAGTTTTTCCCCCCAGGGAAGTACTTCAATGTGAAATTGAATCTACTGAAAAACTGTGCCCACCGGAGGTGTTTGGGATTTAGTTTTCTAGGGGATTTGAGAGCTTCCAAGTTTTTGTGGTCAGTCCACACTTGGAACGCCTCTGCTGCCCCTTCCAAGAGGTGTCGCCATGTGCTTAGGGCATGTTTGACAGCGAATGCCTCTTTCTCCCAAATATGCCATTGTTTCTCCGTCTGATTAAATTTCCGGGAAAAGTATGCACATGGTCTTAATTTCCCATTGTCATCTGCCTGCAGTAGTATGGCCCCCACTGCGCTAATTGATGCGTCCGTGTGTATCACGAACGGTTTGTCTGCTTCTGGGTGTTTGAGGATGGGATCCTTCGTGAACATCGCCTTTAGCTTATCAAAGGCTTCCTGGCATTCTTGTGTCCACACGAGTTTCGTGCTCGGTGGCGGGGCTTTTGCTTTTGCACCCTTGCTTTTCGTTTTTAGTAAGTCAGTCAAGGGCAACGCAATCTGCGCAAAATCCTGAATAAATTGCCTATAGAACCCCACAAACCTGAGGAATGCTTGCAGCTGTCTGCGCGTTCGGGGGGGCTGCCAACCCAGGACCGCTTTGACTTTCTCAGGGTCCATCTCAATGCCCTCATGCAATATGCGATACCCCAGGAAATCTAGTTGATCCTTGTGAAATTCACATTTCTCAAGCTTCACATACAGCTTCGCCTCAAGTAATTTCCCTAACACCCTCTTGACTAGTTCCATATGTTCCTCCAAATTTTCAGAAAAAATCAGTATGTCGTCCAAATATACAATTACCCCTTTGTACAGAAATTCATACAATACTTCATTTATGAACCTCATGAAAATTCCCGGTCCCCCTGCAATCCCAAACGGGAGCACTCGGTATTGAAAAGATCCCAGTGGGCAATTGAATGCAGTTTTCCACTCGTCCCCCTCCCTTATGCGAACACGATAGTAAGCTTCCCTGACATCTAGTTTCGTGAAAATTTTCCCTTTAGATAGTTGGGCTAACATGTCTTTCAGCAGCGGGAGAGGGTACTGTCTTGTAACTGAAATTGCATTAAGACCCCTGTAGTCAGTGCAAAGCCGGAGGGACCCGTCTTTTTTCTTCCTGAACAATACCGGGGCTGCAAGGGGGGAGTTGACTGGTTCAATAAACCCACATGCCAAATTTTTATCTATGAATTTGCGCAATTCTTGTAGTTCTTTTTGCGTCATGGCATACATCTTGGGCTTGGGAAAAGGTGCTCCTGGGATGAGGTCAATCATTGTGTCTGACTGACTGTGGGGGGGGGGTTCTTGCTCACATTCCTTCTTGTCGAATACCTCCACCACAGGGAGGTATTTCTCCGGTATTGTATCTGTGAGTGTGCCACCCCCTTGGTCTTGCTCCCCCTCCTCAAGCTCCGTCCCGGTTGCCCCCAGCTCAAGACTGTTAGGTGTGCTATCACTGTCCATCTCAAGATAAGCCCCATCCATAAAATCCAATTCACCCGAAACCCAATCCACCTTGGGGTTTCTTGCCCTCAGCCATTTCAGTCCTAGCACGATGGGTCGTGTTGCAATGGGAGCCACTAGGAAGCGCAAAGTCTCTACATGGGTCCCCATAGTCATTTGTAGTCCTTCAGTGTAAAACTCCACTGGCCCCCCCTTCAGTTCTGACCCATCCAATTGACAGAATGTGATGGGGGTATTTAGCCTAAAAAGGGTTAGCCCCATCTTGTCAGCTACGTTCGGGTGCATCAGGTTTCTAGAGCAACCCGAGTCCAGCATTGCAACTCCTGCATATTTTTCCTCCCACCCAAAGTCCTCAACTGTACCTTTAGGTGCATTGTCGGGTTGTTGCAACCACTTCCATTGCGCCCCTTTGCGGAGGTCTGTCCTGTGGCGCTCATTAGAACAGACCTGCCTCGTTTCCCGCCGGCTGGAATTCAGAGTCGGAGTCATCGCTGTCATCTTCCAGGTCCGGATCCTTCCATGGGTTCACCATTGCCGCTGCCGCTCCTTTGCCTTTGTTGGGTGTCGCTTTGTGGTTGCTCCCTTCAGCTGACTTTCTCATCGGGGTTTTCTCTTTGAAGGTCACCTTCCTCCGAGGGCAGGCACTTAGTCTGTGTCCCTCCTTCCCACAACGGAAACACAGTCCCTCTTTCATCCGACGGTCCTTCTCCTCTTCCCAATTTCGCTGTTTCGCGTTCTTTTGGGAATGGGTGAGAGAAGTCCCCTCTTTTCTCTGCATGAATTGCAAGCTCCTGATACTCTGTAGTTGCAATCTGTTGCTTTCAATCTTTCCTGCTAGTTGGATCCACCCCTCTAGTGTTCCTGGGTCATCTCTGTCTAGTGCCCTTTCAAGCAGGTCCTGACTTAGTCCATATTGGAAATGTTCAATTTTGAACGATTCCGGCCAGTCCGGTAGTTTTGACAGGAGCTTTTTGAAGTCCATAGCATATTCAGCTACTGATCTATTTCCCTGCCTTAAACTCCGGATCTGTGCTCTAGCTGAAACTTTCAACAGCGTATCCTCAAATCTCTTGCGAAGGGCGTACATGAACTTCTGAAAGTCCAACCGTTCACGTGCCCTGCTGTCATGTAATGCGACCAGCCAGTCGCCCGCCTCCCCCTCCAAAAATCTGGAGACGTACCTGACTTTGCTCACCTCCGTTCGGAAGGTGTGTTCGAATTCCTCCATGAATCCCTGTAAGTGCATTAAAAAACATGCCAGTTTCTTGGGGTCACCATCAAATTTCACCTTTAGTTCGCCTATGCCACCCGGCGCCTTGGCCCCCCATGGGATTCTACCTTGGTCATAGGACGGGGTCATAAACGGACGAGTGTAGGGGTGAAATTCTTCCTCTTCCCCCCCATCGCTTTCGTCGCCCGGTTCCACGATGTCCTCCTCTTCTTCGGAAATCACCGTGCTCTGTTCCCTCTCTCTGGGTTCATCTAATTTCTCCATCATTTTTTCAAAGGCTGCCCCCAAAGAGTCCAGTTTGTTATTTATTAGCCCTACCTCCAGGTACAAATGTGACATCTGGTCTTCTAAGCGCTCGATGCGCTGGGTTGGGGTGACCCTCTTCTTGGTGCCTTTCCCCCCTTTCTCCTTTATCCCTTCGCCCACGGCGACAGACCATCCCGCCATCCTCGGCTTGGTGATACTGAGATTGGTGGGGGTTTTGTGTACCTCTTGGTGTTTCTCTTTCTTCTGAGCTTTTTTCCCTTCCCGCTTGTTGGTGGCCTCGGTAGAGTTTCCTTCCGCTTGCTTGGCTGCTCCCTCCATCGTCTGGGTGCCTGATGAGCTAGGTCCGACTTCTCCGTTGATTTCCTCTGCCTCTACCGGTCCCATTCCGTTCCGCGGAGCCGAGTTGTGGTTGTGTACGTGACCACCTTCAACCGAGGGTTCGCTGAATTTTCAGAGTAATCCCCGGGATGGGTAGTCAAAAAAATTTCATTCAGGTCTTTATGTAAGGCACTCCATCCGATATCTATAATCTCCCTGCTCTAGAGTAACCCACAGACGTGTGAGTTCTTAGAAGCAAGAGTTTATTATAGCATACAGAAGTTAGCACGAACAAAGACTTGAATGGATGAAACAAGTAAAGCATGCACATTTAAACCTCCCCCCCCCAAGGTTCTTGGATGGTGACACGTGTAACTTGTGTCTTCCATGGTGCTTAGACATCCGCTTGCGAAGATGTGTATTCGCGTTCGTCAGCTAGGTGTGAACCGGTCTACTTCAAAGCCGGCGTCTCTTTCGATTCAGTTGCAGCCTCCTGGAATGTGCATATCCGTCTAGCGCCTTTGGCAAATTTTAACTGTTTCCCCTGTGTTTCCTAATAGAACTTGGAAATGATGCTTAGTTAGTCAGCCGCTTATTCTAAAGACTATTGGGGCAAAGGAAAATATAGGAAATGCAGTTGGGGGCAAAAGGCTAGGAGGAAAGAACAACAGTGAAATCTCCAAGTGCATGGTACAATTTGTTAAAAAAAAAGTGTTGAGAGTAGTGAAGGGATCTAAAGGCTAACAGAATCCTAGCTGTGAAAAGGATATTTTGCCATAATGGTTAAATTGTTCAACAGTTATTTCTGATTATCCTGAGATAGATAGATAGATAGATAGATAGATAGATGATAGATAGGCATGCCATTTTAAGATTAGCATTAATTAGCTTAAAATATATCCACTCATTTAAAAACTTAACTAAATTCCTCAAGTTTTACTTTTTCTATAAATCTCCAGGATCTGAACACAGATGAGCAAAAATCATCTAGCAGTCTGAATTGCCTTTCTATCACTAATGAACTAAGTTCTCCAGGAGAGGAAGAATTTCCAGATGTGAAAAAGGCTGAAGTGGATATTGATACAAGAAACACTCAAAAGGCCAAAGAATCAGTTACTGCCAATGGAAGCAGTATAGACACAGAGTTCCCTGCTCTTATAGAAGATAGTAAAACAGATACAGAAAGTGAGCCAGAAGAAGGTGAAATCACAGACTCTGAACAAGAGGAATATAGCAGTGAAAATGAAGTGACAAGTGAAGAAGCTGTAAATTCAGAAGATGGTGACAGTGAAGGTGAATTACAGGTTTTTATAAAGTATTTCTAAATATTTGCAGATTGGGAACAATAAAAAATAATTGTCAGAAAATTGAAACATACAAATTTGTATACAAAGCTGTCAAAATCAGGTTCTTAGTGAAATATTTAAAGTAACCCAATGTGCTCTCCATTGTCTTGCTTATGAATATTGCAGTTAAATATGATCCATAATTATAAAGATGCATCAAATGAAAACTTACTGTACATGTTGCTGTTTATATTTAGAAAAAAGTATATGTGGACTTGACAAACAAATATATGTTCAGAAAAACCTATACATGTGGATATAAAAATGCTTATTGATAGAAATTAGTTACTAAGATGATAATGGCCCTAGGGATGGTTGGTGGCTTAAGACGTTCTCTCTGCCTTTTAGTTTCCCTCTTTTATCTTCTATTTTTTGTACTTTTTCTATTTTTATAATGGTTTTATAATTTTTATTTGTAAGCCGCCGAGAGTCACTTTTATAGTGAGATGGGCGGTGTATAAATTTAATAATAAATAAAATAAATAAAAATAATACTCTTTAAAAAGTACTTTTAAAAGAACAACAAAAAGAGTTCAATAACTTAACTTTGCTGCTGAGAAAAAGTGAGTATCAATTCTGTTTTGTCCCAGACATGCTCCAGAGTCTGAACAATTCAGCATTTCTTAGTTTTTGGCTTCTAAAATATAGGCATCTATCTTTCAGTTACTACCATTAAATGTAACTCAGTAAGTAGCAAACATACAGTAATGTTAGGCCTATGTCATTAGGAATTCTATTCCTTCTGTGGCTAATTAAAGATGCTTAAGGAAAACCCACATGAATGTAATGGCATCATCTCACTCATGTTCTCCAGCAACTGCTATTGCAAGACATATTGGCTAATAGTCTGGCTCTGTTAGGAAAAAGGATAGAAAACATAACCCCCAACTGAGCATGTAGTTGAATATTCAAATTAGCTAGAAGTGTGGCCCCTGCAAGTGCATTTCCCATAAGAGATTTGTCCTCTCAAATACAGCAGCTCTCTTCAGTGCTCCTTTCACTTAGTTTGGCAAAGTTGTGATTGCATCACTTTAGGACTAACACAAGCTGTCTCTGCTCTCAGAAGTGATGGAAGTTCTGTCTGTTGGCTTTAGTTGCTCCCAGAAACTATTGTAAGTGACTAATGCTATCTTCTTTTCCCATATATGCATGTAACCAAGATGTATCTCTGGAGTTACATTGATTAGCATTGGTCCTTAATGGCTACGACTTGGGAAAATAAGCTTGCCAATTATTTCCTTGCAGATATGGTTGCATAGTTCATATTTTAATTTTTACAGAGTTTTTGTACATTTTATATATTGCTTCAATATATATAATGGCTGAGAATCAAATGTGTTGTCTAATTGTCTTTGGGGCAAGAAGCTGGCTGCAGATTGCATAATACAGGAAAGTTTCTCTTTCTTAGCCTGATACTGATTTATTTATTTCATGTAGATGAAGATAAGATCTGGCCACCTTGTATCAGAGTGATTGTAATTCGGTCACCAGTACTGCAGATGGGGTCTCTGTATATCATCACAGCTGTGAAACCCGCCACAATTGGAAGGTATCACACAATTGTTAATGAGAGAAGTCTAGATTTCTTTTTTGTTAATTTTGTCCAGTTTACTCATTATATTTCTAATATTTTTAATTATTATTTACTCCTAAAATATTACTCCCATTTCTAGTGAACCTGTTTTCTTGTATAAGTATTGATTAAAATGAATGTAGTGATTTACTGTTGTTCTTACAACAGCTCATTTGGTTTTTTCATTAAAATACACACACACACACACACACACACACACACACACACACGTACATGTACATGTAGGAAATGCACCAGAGATTCAGATGAAGACAAATTTCTTCAAGTTTTGTCCAGATTTCCTCTGTCTTTTTCCTTTCCTCACTGCTGCTTAAGTGAAGACTCCTACCCTTGCATAAAAGGCATTTGCATCTGTTTTGGGGTTGGGATTTTTTTTTTCAAATTCCACCTTCTCTCTTAGTTTATCCTCCCACTATAGAGCATTTTGGTGGACTCTTCGACCTGGTCTGCAGGATACAGAAGAAAAAATCAGTTTATACCTGGGATGGGCAAACCTTATAGGACCTCCTCTAAGCCCATTTTTGTGGGACCAGAAAGTATCATTCATTACTTAACCAAATAAAAAAGCACTAAACGGTCAGCATTCAACTTCTGTTATGTGAAATGTGCTACAGTATTTTACTAAAAACAATTAAACCTCAAAATTCAAAGAGGTTTATCTCTGGTGCACCCTGTGGCTCTCAGAAGCTGAAAAGGTTATTTTTAAAAAGTGTGCCCCTGGTTACGCAAAGGCTTCCAGCGTGTGATGAAAGGAAGGCTCTGACGTAATCATTAGTGTGCGGTGCTGCCAATGAAGTTGGACCCCAGCAGCCTCAATGGGCTGCTGAGGTAGCCTGGCTTCTGAGTGGACTTACGTAGGTTTCATAGCATGTCTCCCCAGACTTTAACAGTTCCTTCTTTTAAACAGAGAGAAAGGGATGGAACACACCCTACAGATTCCAGAGGCCTCTGTCAGTAAGGTAATTAATTCTTTAAGGATTGTTATGTAATTGGAGAGATTATTACAGAATTTAAAAAATCTGATTACATTTTAAACTTTTTACAATATTTATGACCTAGCTATCAAAATACTTTATTTTTCTGTTAGTTCCACGCAGAAGTATACTTTGATCATGAATTGCAAAGTTATGTTCTTGTGGATCAAGGCAGTCAGAATGGTACTGTGGTTAATGGAAACCAAATTCTGCAGGTGAGTATCACAATGAGACATGTTCCTGGCTGATTTTATTGACCCCTGCCTTTGTCCCCTCTTGAAATTGCCACTTCTCTATCCTTTCTGCTCAGCTCTATTACTGCTAAGTGCGCATATTTGCTGTGTCACATACCACACTCGCTGTATCTTTCTCTCTGAAGTAATGGTTCCAAACTCTTTCGTTGGCACTTAATTTTCTGCTTTCTAGCTTCTACTGTATGTCATTTGTCTACAGCCAAAAACAAAGAGTGAGCCCCATGTTCTGGAACATGGCGATGAAGTGAAGATTGGAGAAACTGTACTATCCTTTCACATACACCCTGGTAGTGAAACCTGTGATGGATGTGAACCAGGGCAAGTTAGAGCCCATCTTCGCCTTGATAAGAAACATGAGTCTTCTAGTAAGTAATGAAATGCTATTGGTAACTTCTAGGGAAAAGTTAAATCAAAATATTATACCGACATAGATAAGTTTAACATAGCTTAACATCAAAAACTCTCAGAAATAGATCATACTTGGACGAGGACCATCCAAAGATAATAAGCTTTCAATATCTTTTTATGAGGCAATGTATTATAAAACCCAGGTGGGATGGGGTGAGAATAATAACAAAGTTGATGTGAAGTCATGGAGCTTGCATGGTTAGAGTCTTAAGATGAAGCAGAGAATGAGTTCCTTAAATAAATTAGATTTATACAATGTCATACAACTTTCAGACAATACCTAGGACTACTGGAGCAAACATTTAACAGTGGAATCTCCCATTTTTGAAAATGTTCAATTTAGCTGTTACTGAGATGTGCTGAAGATTGTCTTGATATTTTTTAAAAAATTGATGGATCTTTTCAGTATTGAAGAAGTATTGAAGCTTTTCAGTTAGATTCTCTCCCTTTTTTTAAAGAATTTTATTAAGTTTCAAGACAAGGATAAAAGCTATGAAAAAACAAAAAACTACAAAAAAGAAAAAAAGAACTAAAAAGGTGTGAAAACACAAGATAATTTTTTTTTCAAAATTATAGAAAGATGTGACTTCCGACTTTTAGCAGCAAGGATATAAAACATTTCCATAATCAATCTCTTACTCGATAACTGGGGTGGGGAACCTTTTTTCTGCCAAGGGCCATTTGGATATTTATTTATTTTTTATTGTTTGATTTATATCACCGCCCATCTCCCCCCACAAGGGGACTCTGGGCGGTTTATATATTTATATATTTTATATATTATATATTTATATATATTTATATATTTATAAATATATATAGCACCAAAGACTCCCCATATATATTTATAACCAGGGACTGGGGGGCGGGGTCTCTGGGACTTCCGCGGGCCGGAGTGTGCGGGTGGGAGCCAATCACAAGCACTGGGGGGTGGGGTTTGCGGGTGGGAGCCAATCACATGGAAGGGGCGGGGTTTGCAGGCGGGAGCCCCGCGGGCCTGACACTGCCCACCCCTGCTCTGTAAGAAATCAAAACTACATTATTTCTATAAATCATTCTACTTTGTTTGTTGTTTATTCGTTCAGTCGCTTCCGACTCTTCGTGACTTCATGGACCAGCCCACGCCAGAGCTTCCTGTCAGCTGTCACCATCCCCAGCTCCCCCACGGTCGAGTCCGTCACCTCCAGAATATCATCCATCCATCTTGCCCCTGGTCGGCCCCTCTTCCTTTTGCCTTCCACCTTCCCTAACATCAGCATCTTCTCCAGGGTATCCTGTCTTCTCATTATGTGGCCAAAGTACTTCAGTTTTGCCTTTAATATCATTCCCTCAAGTGAGCAGTCTGGCTTTATTTCCTGGAGTATGGACTAGTTTGATCTTCTTGCAGTCCAAGGCACTCTCAGAATTTTCCTCCAACACCACAGTTCAAAAGCATCTATCTTCCTTCGCTCAGCTTTCCTTATGGTCCAGCTCTCACAGCCATAGGTTACTACAGGGAATACCATTGCTTTAACTATGCGGACCTTTGTTGTCAGTGTGATATCTCTGCTCTTAACTATTTTATCAAGATTTGCCATTGCTCTCCTCCCAAGAAGTAGACGTCTTCTGATTTCCTGGCTGTAGTCAGCATCTGCAGTAATCTTTGCGCCTAGAAATACAAAGTCTGTCACTGCCTCCACTTTTTCTCCCTCTATTTGCCAGTTATCAATCAAGCTGGTTGCCATAATCTTGGTTTTTTTGAGGTTTAGCTGCAACCCAGCTTTTGAACTTTCTTCTTTCACCTTCGTCATAAGGCTCCTCAACTCCTCCTCGCTTTCAGCCATCAAAGTGGTATCATCTGCATATCTAAGATTGTTAATGTTTCTTCCAGCGATTTTAACTCCAGCCTTGGATTACTCAAGCCCAGCACGTCGCATGATGTGTTCTGCGTACAGGTTGAATAGGTAGGGTGAGAGTATACAGCCCTGCCGTACTCCTTTCCCAATCTTAAACCAGTCCGTTGTTCCGTGCTCTGTTCTTACCGTTGCTACTTGGTCGTTATACAGATTCCTCAGGAGGCAGACAAGATGACTTGGTATCCCCATACCACCAAGAACTTGCCACAATTTCTTATGATCCACACAGTCAAAGGCTTTAGAATAGTCAATAAAACAAAAATAGATGTTTTTCTGAAACTCCCTGGCTTTCTCCATTATCCAGCGGATATTGGCAATTTGGTCTCTAGTTCCTCTGCCTTTTCTAAACCCAGCTTGTACATCTGGCAATTCTCGCTCCATGAATTGCTGGAGTCTACCTTGCAAGATCTTGAGCATTATCTTACTGGCATGTGAAATAAGTGCCACTGTTCGATAGTTTGAACATTCTTTAGTGCTTCCCTTTTTTGGTATGGGGATATAAGTTGATTTTTTCCAATCTGATGGCCATTCTTGTGTTTTCCAAATTTGCTGGCATATGGCATGCATCACTTTGACAGCATCATCTTGCAAGATTTTAAGCAGTTCAGCTGGGATACCGTCGTCTCCTGCTGCCTTGTTATTAGCAATGCTTCTTAAGGCCCATTCAACCTCACTCTTCAGGATGTCTGGCTCTAACTCACTGACCACACCGTCAAAGCTATCTCCAATATTATTATCCTTCCTATACAGATCTTCCGTATATTCTTGCCACCTTTTCTTGATGTCTTCTGCTTCTGTTAGGTCCTTACCATCTTTGTTTTTGATCATACCCATTTTTGCCTGGAATTTACCTCCGATGTTTCTAATTTTCTGGAAGAGGTCTCTTGTCCTTCCTATTCTATTGTCTTCTTCCACTTCTGCACATTGCTTGTTTAAAAATAATTCCTTATCTCTTCTGGCTAACCTCTGGAATTTTGCATTTAATTGGGCATATCTCCCCCTATCACTGTTGCCTTTTGCTTTCCTTCTTTCTTGGGCTACTTCCAGTGTCTCAGCAGATAGCCATCTTGCCTTCTTGGTTTTCTTTTTCTTTGGGACGTTTTTTGTTGCCGCCTCCTGAACAATGTTGCGAACTTCTGTCCATAGTTCTTCCGGGACCCTATCTACTAAATCTAGTCCCTTAAATCTATTCTTCACCTCCACTGCATATTCATTAGGAATATTAGTGAGCTCACATCTAACTGATCTGTGGGTCTTCCCTATTCTCTTTAGTCTGATTCTAAATTTTGCAATAAGAAGTTCGTGATCTGAACTACAGTCAGCTCCAGGTCTTGTTTTTACCAACTGTATAGATGTCCGCCACCTTTGGCTGCAAAGGATGTAGTCAATCTGATTTCGGTGTCGACCATCTGGTGAAGTCCATGTATAAAGTCGTCTTTTAGGTTGTTGGAAGAGAGTGTTTGTTATGCACAGTGAGTTGTCTTGGCAAAATTCTATCAGCCTATGTCCTGCTTCATTTTGTTCTCCCAGACCATGCTTGCCTGTAATTCCAGGTGTCGTCTGACTACCCACCTTAGCATTCCAGTCTCCTGTAATGAAAATAACATCTCTTTTTGGTGTATTATCCAGTAGGTGCTGCAGATCCTCATAGAACTGATCTACTTCTGCTTCTTCAGCATCTGTGGTTGGGGCGTATATTTGGATCACTGTGATGTTAAATGGCTTACCCTGAATTCGAATTGAGATCATTCTATCGTTTTTTGGATTATATCCAAGCACTGCTTTAGCCACTTTATTATTAATTATGAAGGCTAGTCCATTTCTTCTGTGGTCCTCTTGTCCACAGTAGTAGATCTGGTGGTCATCTGATGTGAAGTGGCCCATTCCAGTCCATTTCAGTTCACTGACACCTAAAATGTCTGTATTTAATCTTGACATCTCACCAATAACCACATCCAATTTGCCCTGGCTCATAGATCTTACATTCCAGGTTCCTATGGTGTGTTGATCTTTAGAACATCAGATTCGTCGTTCACCACCAGCACCGTCGGCCGCTAGCCGTCCTTTCGGCTTTGAGCTAGCTGCGTCATCACATCTGGGGCTAGTTGAACGTATCCTCTGTTCCTCCCCAGTAGCATTTTGACCATCTTCCGACCTGGGAGTCCCATCTTCCGATGGTATACCGACATATCTCTGATTGTACTGATCCATTTAGCTTTCACGGCAAGAATACTGGGGAGGGTTGCTGTTACCTTCCCCAGGGATCGTATTTAGTCTGACCTCTCTGCCACGACCTTCCCGTCTTGGGTGTCCCTTCACGGTTTAGCTCATGGTTTCATTGAGGTGCTCAAGCTCCAGCACCATGACAAGGTAACGATCTCCTACTTTAGCACATTATAAAAATTACTAAGTGCAGTTACTCCCCCCTTATATTAAAATAAAGAAAAAAAATTCATGTAGACCCCCTAAACAACTTCCCCCCTAAAAGATAACACTTAATTATTCCCGTCCTATTACTATTCTATAAATTTCTGTCTGCTATAATGAGAATCAAACTAAAAAACACATACATTGTCTGCCATTATACTTAATAGTACAAGTTTTAATAATCTTAATCTTAATAAACCCAAAAAACAAAAACAATTCAAAACAGTGACCTTAAACAAATCCTTAAAACCATCCAAATAAACATTTTATACCCTAATAATCTTTATCCAAATCCTTAAAAGCAAATAACATCAGTCGAACCCTTAAAGCAATCCAGATAAACATTCTTTAACCCTAATCCCACTTCAAAATAAAACCAGAGCATTTACATATCCCCACATATGCACAGAGCTTTTCTCTTGAAAAAATCAAACAGCCCAACTGCCCCCCTCAAAAATTCCAGCTTCTCTTCAAAAAACCTCCCCACACCTTCTTTTTCATGGCATTCCACCAGAAAGTCAATTTCACTTATTACTTGCAGATCTCTCTCTCCATTAAATTTCTCCAACTCCACTATCCAATCTTCATCCAGCATCTCAATAGAAATACCAATCTCACTCTTAGAAGAAACATTTCTATCACTGTTAAATTCCTCAATTTCATCCACCACATCCCCAACCTGATGGCACATTTTAGACCTCATATTTTCCGTGATGCCCTGAATAGCTTGCATAAAAGTTTGGTAGAAGTCAGAAAAAATCTGTTTAAAACCTTCCATGTCTCACACGGTAGATTATAACGTCCCCTAGGAGCTTAACCAGCGAAAGTCGAACATATGGAAATGTTCCGGAATGTATTTACACAAGCGAGAGTGAGATAGGCAGACAGTTCCCAAAGGAAAATAGAAACAGAAAGCTGAAGGTTCAAATCAGCTGATTCAATGTGTAGGGAAATGCTAATATCTTCAAATTTAGTACAAAAATAATAAGAGGAAGACTATTTATTTATTTATTTATTTATTTATTTATTAAATTTGTATCACCGCCCATCTCCTCCGTACCAGGGAACAGTTGTTTACTCTCAATCCTCCTTTATATTTGGAAGGAAAATGAAGTCCAAAACTTAAAAAAGAATTTTTTAAAAAGTAATCCCAAAAATAATGATAAGCACCAAGAGAGCCAGCGTGGCTTAGAAAATGATGACAGCCCCGCCTCCCAGCTAGCTCTTACCAGTCAAACGCGAAATGCTGTTTGCGAACTTCTGGCTGCAAGCAGCCATTCGGAGGACAGATGGGATGATTCCAGGTATTCTCCTTTATCCGGAGAACGTTTCTGGGCTTCAGGAAAACCTTTGTTGTTGTTCAGTCATTTAGTCATGTCCGACTGTTCGTGACCTCATGGACCATAGCACGCCAGGCCTTCCTGTCCTCCACTGTCTCCCGGAGTTTACTCAAGTTCATGTTCATTACATCGGTGATGCTATCTAACCATCTCATCCTCTGCCGTCCCCTTCTCCTTTTGCCCTCAGTCTTTCCCAGCATCAGGGCCTTTTCCAGGGAGTCCTCTCTTCGCATTAGGTGGCCAAAGTATTTGAGCTTCAGCTTCAGTATCTGTCCTTCCAATGAGCATTCCAATGTCCTTAAATGAACAATGCAAAGAAATTGAGGAAAACAATAGAATGGGGAAGACTAGAGATCTCTTCAAGAAAATCGGAGATATCGGAACGTTTCTTGCAAAGATGGGCATGATAAAGGACAAAAAAGGCAGGGACCTAACAGAAGCAGAAGAGATTAAGAAGAGGTGGCAAGAATACACAGAAGAACTATACAAGAAAGATCTTAATGTCCCTGATAAATATGATGGTGTGGTCACTGACCTTGAGCTGGACATCCTAGAGAGTGAAGTCAAGTGGGCCTTAGGAAGCATTACTAACAACAAAGGTAGCGGAGAAGACAGTATCCCAGCTGAGCTGTTTAAAATCCTAAAAGATGATGCTGTTAAAGTGCTGCACTCAATATGCCAACAAATTTGGAAAACTCAACAGTGGCCACAGGATTGGAAAAGGTCAGTTTACGTTCCAATTCCAAAGAAAGGCAATGCCAAAGAATGTTCAAACTACCGTACAATTGTGCTCATTTCACATGCTAGCAAGTTTATGCTCAAAATCCTACAAGCTAGGCTTCAGCAGTATGTGAACTGAGAACTACCAGAAGTGCAAGCTGGGTTTCGAAGAGGCAGAGGAACTAGAGATCAGATTGCCAACATTCGCTGGCAAGAGAGTTCCAGAAAAACATCTACTTCTGCTTCATTGACTACGCTAAAGCCTTTGATTGTGTGGATCAGAACAAACTGGCAAATTCTTAAAGAGATGGGAGTACCAGACCACCTTACCTGTCTCCTGAGAAACCTGTATGCGGGTCAAGAAGCAACAGTTAGAACCGGACATGGAACAACCGATTGGTTCAAAATTGGGAAAGGAGTACGACAAGGCTGTATATTATCACCCTGCTTATTTAACTTATATGCAGAGTACATCATGAGAAATACTGGGCTGGAAAACCTGCATGAGCCCAAAAAAAATTGCTGCGTTGTCAGCTCCGCCCACGAAGCCCGTGGGCACAGCTGCTCAACCCACCATTTCCTCACCGGAAGTCTGTTTTCAGTTAGATTCTCAAATTGACTCTCGATTCAGGATTTTATTTATTTATTTATTTGTTCAATTTATTCCCCGCCCATCTCCCATGCAAGGGACTCTTTGCAAGGATGCAGAATTTATAGGCAGATATTTATGTTCTTTAGTCAGCTGACAGCTCTTATGCTGTATCTGACCTCATCCTAATTTCCTGCATTTGCCCATACACTTGAAAACAATTCACAAGGGATCTGAGATTCATTAGAGGACAATCTTTTCGTTTTCTACAGAGTGCCTGTTGAATGAGCAATAATGCTCTGTGTGCTGTAACAACTGCCTCAAATTGGTGGTCATTCTGCATTGACAGGATGTTTGTTCTGTGACTTCCGTTCATGGTACTTGAAGGAAAAAATGCTCAGAACATTGGCAAGACAAGTTAGGAGGAAAACACAGTTCTTTGCCTCCTTTTCAGCTGGTTTCACCACTCTCAGTGCTCAGTTTAGCATAAGATCCACCTAGCCAAACATTCTGGATACCTCAAGACAAGACAATATTTATTTCCACATGGCGGGGGCTACATTTTATTTAGCGGGTGGGGTGACTAAGAGCCACAGCAAGCTGGGTAATAATGCAAGGATGTTATGGGCAGGGTAGGGTTTCTGAATTTTACATGTGTATGTTTTTCCAAGGGAGAGGTGGTTCTTTAATATTAGTCCTGTTCTTGGACATATTTAATATTTTGTTTGATGATGAAAATTGGCTAGAAATGATGTCTCGGTTTTTCCATCAGTTTGCTGCTGAATTTTGGTAGCATGATTTCTGTTGGTTCTGGGAACTGCAAAAAAAGTGTACGGGAGTTCACACACAGGTCTACCCCAATGAAGTAGTTAGTACACAGTAATGTAAGAATAAGAAGCTGAATTTAGATAATCAATACTCTCTGTAATGAGTTTATTACTCTGTTTTATTGAACTCCTTCAGTTAAAAGTAAAACTAAAAAGTATCAAATGTTAGTGAAGATAGGATGTTGTCCTAATGTATAGCCGTGTGACAGTTAAAGGATATATACTTGTATCCTGCTCATCTCAAAGCAGTTTAACATAAAATGTGAAATGATGCCTTTCATCAACTCAGAAATAAATTAGTTTAGAAATGGTAAATAACTTAAGCCCCTGCACAGGTTTCATAATAGAGCGGGAAGCTGTGTTAGTCTGCACAACCCATGGAGTCTGGAAGCATCTTCAGGACTAACCAACTTCATTAGGGCATAACCCTTTGTGAGCAACAGTTCATCAGATGCATAGAGTGGCTTGCTCTTACAGGACTTTAAATACAGTGAGTGCGTTAGCAAATAGCAAATGTTCTTATCCTATTCCATTTGCTAATTGATAATGTAATACTCAACCTCTTCCTCTCAGTCTCTGCAATTGTAAACACCCATTTTCCTAACTTATTTTTCCCCAGCCCTTTCCCCTTCCACACTCTGTGTTTAAAGTCCTGCCCATTCTGAACATCTGATGGAGTGAGCTACTGCCCACAAATGTTGATGCACTAATAATGTTGGTTAGTCTTGAAGGTACTGTGAGGTAGATCAATACATCAGTATAGGTGTAAACTAACATGGCTTGAAGCAGTCCTTTCTAAACTGATTCCTATCTACATGCAGTAGTTTACTGGTTTTCTTATTTGATGAAATCCTTTGTATTTCAGTTGGCCCTGCACTGACAAAAGAAGAAAAGGAATTAGTTAGAAGAAAAAAATTAAAACAAATACGTGTAAAATATGGCTTACAGGTAGATATATTTTTAAATTTATTGTTAACTGATAATTAATTTTGGAACCTGTCTTTTTTTTAAACATTTGGACTGTAGTCTAATCCCATCTGCCTCAGTTGTGACAGTTATTAAGGTTTGTAATATAGAATGAGATGTCTTATGATAAATAAGAATCAGGATACCATGTTAGATTGAAACGGTGTTCAAGTCCTTATTCAATCATGGAGCTCATTTAGTGATTTTGAGTTAGTCATTCTCTCTCAGCCCAACCTGTTGTGTGTGTCATGTGGATAAAATAAGGGAGAGTCCCATGTATACTGCCCTGCACTCCCAAATAAAAGATGGGGTATAAATGCATGAATTATACCCCATTTATGATTATGTGAGCATTTAAGACATTTATAGTAGCTCTATCTATGAGTGCTTTTTGCCAGATTAGACCATAGGCAAAGGCTCTGACAGTGTCCGCATCACCATTGCAAACACAATACTGCCTTTTAAGGTGGTCCATTTTTATAGTAAGAATGTAAGTGCAGACCTGCTGGACAAGATCAGAGATCTATCTAATCCAACACCTAGCTTCCTATTGCAGGTAACCAGGTACTTCTGAAAAGCCCACAGATAAGACTTGAAGGCAAGAACTCTGTTGCTATACTCCCCATCATGCCATTTGTGAATGAGGGATAAAGAGAAGAAAAACATATTTCTGCTTCCTCTTTATTATGCATATTTTATGAGCCTGTGCCATGTTCTATCCCTCCTAGTCATCTTTTCTAAATTAAAAATACATAAATAATTCATTCTGTTTCTTTAAGATCTTTCATGTCCAATTATTTTGACTGCACTTTTCTGTAGCTGTATATGTAACTTAAGATTTTAAGGAGACAAGTATTTTCAGAATTACAAAATACAGAACCTTTTTCAGTAAATTGCTTTCAGTATATCTAATAGGAATTTAAAATTATATGTAGTGCTTTTTTAAAAAAGAAAAGATTACACTAAGTTTATGAGGTTCCTTTGTGTTTTTAAAAGAATACAGAATATGAAGTTGATAAGGTGGTGAAAAATCCGAATTATAAAGACAGAGCAGGAAAGCGCCGAGAGACAGTTGGAAGTGAAGGGAACTTTTATAGAGATGATACTCCAGCCTCTATACATATGTAAGTTGGTTGCTTTTTTATATATTACGTAATTAGAAGTTGCAGATATAGCTGTGTGTTACATTAACGTACAATACTGCATAGACTCAGTTCTCTAAATCAAAAATAATTTGGTACATGTGCAAATATTGGTTAAAGCAAGTCAAAACAACCAATGATGCAGTGATAGGCAAGATTAAAATACATTAGAAGTTTGGCAGAGACAAGATTATTTTAGTTGGTCTCTTTCCTCTCTTTTAGGCAGATGGTCTAACTTCCCTTTTGGGGAAGTAAGGCTGCTTGTACCAAAAATGTATTTTGTATTCTGGGCATTATCCTACCTTGAGAGTAGATAACTCAGTTCTGGGTCTGAAATTTTACAGGTAACAACTAGCACTTTAAATTGAGTCTGATAAGAATTTGATATCTGCACTAATTGGAAGTCAGGATTGGTATAATATGATCAGAAAAATGGGCACTATAAAATGTTATAGTTGTATGTTACCTCCAGAAATTTCAGGTATTTCCTTGCATAAGAAGGCATATTTTATATACTGTATAAATATATATTCAAAACAAATCTTAAAATATGACCCCAGTATCTTCCATTTTTGAAACTGCAGTTCTAACTCCCCCTCCCCCTTCTCATGTTTGCTGTTTTGTTTTTGTAGGGAAATTAGTGAGAATAACAGAGGTCACAAAATGTTGGAGAAGATGGGATGGAAGAAAGGAGAAGGACTTGGAAAGAGTGGTGGTGGAATAAAAGATCCGGTAGGTTTTTTTTCAGTGAACAATTCCACCTAAATAACAACACGTTTTTAGTTCCGTATTATATATCAATATCAATATCTATATCTATCAAGCATGAGCCCTGTTAAAATCAGTAGAATTTATTTTTAAGTATACTTGTGCTGTAGAATGAACTTGTCTTGCAAACCTGTGCAGATTTACTATGTGGACTAGGTAGAGGTACTCAGTGTGGTATGAAAAGTGGCAATGCCAGAAAAGCTGGATGTTGGGGCTGTGCATGGGACCATTGGAGTTGGAAAAGACCTTGGAGATCACCCTGCCATCCTCTCCTCCTTCCTTTATCTCCTGATACAGCAAAAAAAGAGGGCTTTTTGTAGCTTTGAAAGTCTGTTGGTTTCTCATTTTAGCCTAACCATTTCTGAAGATATTAGCTATTTGTTCACATACCTCCTTGCTTTTCCATTTCCCATACAAATACTTTAAAACTTGAAAGCTCCCTGCACATCCACAAAAGTTAACTAAGCTTCAATTTTTCCCTCATTGAAATGGTGTGCAATCGTATTTCCAGTATCTTATTTATGGGAAGTTTCCAACCTTCCTGGTCATCTTTTCACCTGAGGATTTCTGGCCATTGGGCCTTACCTGGAACTTCTCTCAGCTTGTTGAAATTGGCTCTCCTGACACCTAATGTGCATGCACAACTAAGCTCCAGTTTCTTTTTCTGTAGCATCCTGAACTCCACAATGAAGTGGTCATTTTCACAGCTCTTACCTCTACCACCCTATTGGTTAGGATCATGTTTCAACAAGCCTGCAATCTCAGGCTTCCATATAAGCCTGAAAAAAGACAGTGCTGTTTCAGAGAATCAAAATTAAACCAGCAACATCCTGAATGCATATTAAAGCAGCAGTTTTTTTTCTTTTCACATTTTTTGCAGAAATGAAGAAAGTGGTTGTTTTTTTAAAAAGAGGTGCTATAGTCATGCCCTGCATATTACATGATGAATCATCATGATGATTACATGATGATCTCAACAACAATGTCCCAATAAACACTTCTCCATGCAATTCATTGAAATGCAGATAAAGCTTTATTCAGGATACATGTTCATTGAAGCACTCCTAAAGACTTGAATACTGATTCCCGCCAAACTAAGCTCTCTTAACCCTTCCCCCTGCGCGCCAATTCACCAATGATGATCTCATGAAGCAAACGGTCCCATCTCCACTCCGTTGCAGGTGCGTGACCTTGGCCGAGCTGTCTCTAGCTTCCAGCAGCAGACATAACACTCAACTGCCATTCCACCTCCCAACTACTATGCAAGCACTAAGCCTTGATTAATCCCAATGGCAGGATTCATAGACATGAACCCTGACATGCCGACCCTCCAAAAGAAAGAATAATATGCAAAGAACAAGAAAGGTTAAAAAATACAAGTATACATAAAGGCACATGGAACAATTCCAGAAATCTTCAGGCTGCAATACAGTGGGAGGCACTGAGATCTGAAAAACAGAAACAATAACAATTGTGAAGTTAACCAGGTTTAGTAGGAAATTGGTCATGGAATTTCTTCAATAACCTTGGCGCTGAAACATGGATCTTATCAACCCACTCCTCAAACCCCACAGGCAAATGTTTCCATTGCACCAAATACTGTAATTTTCCTCTGTGCATTCTGGAGTCCAAGATGTTCACAATTTCAAAATGTTCGTTATCTCCCACCATGATAGGTGGAGGTGTCACTGGATCCGGATGCCATTGATGAGCAGGTTTAACTGGTTTCAATAAACTGATGTGGAAGACAGGATGTACTCTACGAAGGTTCTTTGGCAAGTCTAACTGAGCGGCCACCGGGTTGATCACTTTCACAATAGGAAAAGGGCCAATAAACTTAGGCCCCAGTTTCTTGGATGGCTGAGTAGATTTCAAATGTTTTGTAGACAGGTAAACCTTTTCTCCCACCACTAAAGGCCATTCTGGAGCCCGTTTACGATCAGCAAACGTTTTGTAAGAATTTTTGGCCTCCTGCAATATATTCAACATTATCGGCCAATTTGATCGTATTTTTGTAATCCACTCATCTGCCAGTACAGGATCAGTCTGTTGAATCATGGCAGGGTCAGGTAGTTCAGGAATAGGTACAAAATCTTGACCAGTAGCCACTTTAAATGGGGAAAACCCAGTGCTCTGATGAACGGCATTATTATAAGCCACCTCAGCAAAGGGTAACAACTCCACCCAATTATCTTGCTGATGACTAATGTAACACCGTAAATACTGCTCCAACACGGAGTTAAGTCGTTCGCAAGCCCCATTACCCTCCGGATGATGCCCAGAGGTGAGACCCTGCTCAGTTCCAATCAATTTTAGGAATGATTTCCAAAATTTGGCAGTAAACTGACTTCCGCGATCGCTGATAATCCGCGAGGGGGCGCCGTGCGCTCGGTAAATGTGCAAGATGAATAATTTTGCCAGTTGACCAGCAGAGGGTAGTCCTTTACAAGGGATGAAATGAGCTTGCTTAGAGAATAAATCAGTCACTACCCATATGACTGTCTTGCCTTTACTCTCTGGCAAGTCCACAATGAAATCCATTGAAATTTGTTTCCATGGGCTTGTTGGCTCAGCCACGGTTTGCAACAGTCCCACCGGTTTCCCGGGCGCTTTTTTCATGGAAGCACAAACATGACATGACAAAACATATTGTTTCACATCTTTCCTCAAAGTTGGCCACCAAAATTGCCTTCTAACCAAATGTAAAGTTTTTACAAATCCGAAATGTCCGGCAATTTTACTATCATGACAACGTTGTAAAATAGCCTTTCTCACAGTCTCCGGAACATATAATCTGTCTCCGTTCCACCACACCCCATTCGTCTCAGTTAAAGTTTGCTTGTGCTCTTTCCACCAATCATCAGTCTCTATAGCGGCCCTAAGTTCTTTCTCTAGAGAAGGTTCACATGGGGGTTTCGGTGTTTTGGCCTTGCTTCTAGTGAGAGCCACATTCCCTTGCAATTGTACAGGTATGGGTACTGTAGCACTTCCAGGACCAGGCTCCTCCTGGTTGGATAATCCCAATTGTTGCGGAGACATTACTGTAGATACCACCAGTTCTGTTTGAGTGTCATGTTGTGGTAACCTAGACAAAGCATCTGCTAAAAAGTTTTTCCCAGCTGGCAAATACTTTAGCGTGAAATTAAACCTACTGAAAAATTCAGCCCAACGGATTTGTTTAGGATTTAATTTCCGAGGCGTTTTAAGTGCTTCCAAGTTTTTATGGTCAGTAAAGACTTCAAATGGATGAGGCGAACCCTCCAGCAGGTGTCGCCATGTAGCTAGAGCATGTCGCACTGCAAAAGCTTCCTTTTCCCAAACCAACCAACGTTGTTCAGCCTCAGTAAATTTACGAGAAATATATGCACAAGGCCTTAACTGATCATTATTGTCTTTTTGCAATAATATGCATCCAACTGCAGAATTGGACGCGTCTGTCTGGATCACAAAGGGACGTTCTGGATCAGGATGTTTTAAAACGGGTTCTGCAGTGAACAACTGCTTCAGTTGTTCAAAAGCCGTTTGGCACGCCGGCGTCCATTTTAATTTCGGTTGAGGTTTATTTGCTAATACGCCATCAGCCGATTTCTTGGTTTTTAACATATCGGTTAATGGTAACGCAATCTTGGCGAACCCGGGAATGAACTGGCGATAAAAGTTTGCAAATCCAAGAAAAGATTGTAATTGCTTTTTTGTTCTGGGGGTTTCCCACGCCAACACATCTTTAACTTTGGCGGGATCCATTTCTATGCCCTGATGGGATATTCTGTAGCCTAGAAAATCCAGTTTTTCTTTGTGAAATTCACATTTAGACAACTTAACATACAATTTGTTTTCTAAAAGCTTTCTGAGCACGGCTTTTACTAGTTTTATATGTTCCTCCATGGTCTCTGTGTATATTAAGATGTCATCCAAATATACCAATACCCCCTGGTACAGAAATTCATGCAGAACCTCATTAATTAAGCTCATGAAGACTCCAGGCCCGCCCCTTAATCCGAACGGCATGACTTTATATTGAAAACAACCTAATTGGCAATTGAAGGCGGTCTTCCACTCATCCCCTTCTTTTATGCGTACTCTAAAATACGCTTCTCTCAAATCCAGCTTGGTGAATATTTTCCCTTTGGTCAGTTGAGCCAGCATATCTTTCATCAAAGGTAGCGGATATTGGTTAGAAATACAAATAGCATTCAACCCCCTATAGTCCGTACAAAGCCTTAAGGAGCCATCTTTCTTTTTCCGGAACAATACCGGAGCAGCCGTGGGTGAGGTGGACGGCTCAATAAACCCCCGCTTTAGGTTCTTATCTATAAAATTCCTCAGCTCCTGCAGTTCCTTATGAGTCATTGAATACAACTTGGGTTTAGGCAACACTGCCCCAGGCTCCAATTGCAAAGAACAGTCTGTTTTCCGATGAGGGGGCATCTGGTCTGATTCCGTCTCCACAAAAATCTCCCCCTCCTCCTCATACACTGACGGTGCCACCGCTGCTTGCGCTAGCTCCCGCACCACACAGAGTCCTGCAGTTTCCCGCTCAACTCCCAAATAGGAGCCATCTGCAAATTCCATTTCTCCAGAAACCCAGTCAATCTGAGGGTTACGCTCCCTCAACCATTTGAGCCCCAATACTATGGGCTGATTGGAAATGGGAGCCACAATGAACCTAATAGTCTCTTGATGCGTCCCAATAGTCATTTTCAGGGCTTCTGTATAGTATTCCACTGGACCCCCTTTCATATCTGACCCATCCAACTGACAAAATATGATGGGAACTTTTAACTTATGCAACTTAAGTCTCAGTCCTGTAACAATGGCAGGATGCATCAAACATCTTGAGCACCCCAGCATTGCCATCAAATTGTTCTGATCCCTCCCATCTAAAGTTTCAAGCTTTATCTTAACCTGCATGGTAGGACAATCTCCACTCACCAGCGGATCGGAGCGCCGATCTGCAAATGTCTGGCCCACAGCGCACTTCAAGCCAGACATCGCTCGTTTTCCGCCGGCTGCATGAATTCTTCGTCAGAGGAGTCGTTCTCTCCCCCAACCAATTCCCGCGTCTTGCTTTCATCCAGAGCATGGGCTGTTCCCTTGCGTGGTTGTAGCTTAGATGGTTTGGAAAGCTGGCTGTCTGGCTTTGCTTTTACTGTAGAGGGTTTCTGAGGGCAGTCACTAATGCGATGCCCCTCTCTGCCACATTTGAAACACAAGCCCCTTTTTGCTCTGCGTTCCTTTTCCTCTTCCCAAGCATTGGCTCTAGCCAGCTTCTTAGCCGGTGGCTGTCCCACAGGGGTTTTCCCCGAGCTATGCAGCTTCCGGTACGATCTCAGTCTCAATTGAGTGCTCTCAGCCCTGCCGGCTAATTGAATCCATTCTTCTAGGGTGTCAGCATCACCTCGTCCTGCTGCCATCTCTAAAATCTCTGGTTTCAGCCCCATCTGGAAATATTCCACCTGAAAAGCTTCAGGACAGGTTGGGACCATTCCTATAAGCTTTTTAAACTCCATTGCATATTCGGCAACAGATCGGTTCCCCTGGCGTAGCTGCTGCAATTGCACTTTGGCTGACATTTTAGAGAGGGTATCTTCAAACCGGCGTCGTAAGGCTAGCATAAAGCCATTAAAAGTCCATAAATCTGGAGAGTTAGAGTCATGCAACGCCACCAGCCATAAAGCAGCCTCTCCCTCTAAGAAACTTGAGACATACCTTACTTTGGCTTCTTCCGTTAAGAAAGACTCTTCAAACTCCTCCATAAAACCCCTGACATGGGTCATAAAGCAAGCCAATTTCCCTGGGTTCCTATCAAATCTTGTTTTCAATTTGTTCAAGGCGAACACCCTAGGTTGGCCCCTTTTTAATCCACTTACGGCCGGTTGAGGCACCTCCATTTCGGGTCCAGAGAACTCCTCCTCCTCCTCTCCACTGGACGTGCCGCTCTCTGCTGCCGTGGTCATCAATTTAGGTTGTAAATCCACCCCTGGAATCCCTTCCTGCTTTGGAGCCAGGGCCAGTTGCTGCACGGATTGGATAAGGGTTTGTAGTTGGTGACTAATAGTCTCCATTTCAAAATCAATACGTGCAGTCTTCGCTTCCAGTGAAGCCATCCTCTGGGACTGGGTCACTCTGGGCTTAGCCGTGCGTTTCCCCATCCCAGCCTGGATGCCGCCTCCAATTCCCACAGACCATTCCGCTCCCACTCTAGGGGTGCGTGCCATGGCTAGCTCGGTAGTCTCTACGCCACTCCGTCGAGACACCTTCTTAGAGGCTTTTTTCTTAGCTGCTTCTGGTTCAGCAGCCGCACTTTTCCCTTCCTTGGAATTCGCTTCCCAACCTGAAGAGGGGCCTGGTTGCTCCCCTTCCTCCGCCTGGAAACATTCCATAGATTCTTCCATGCTGAAGTTGCTTGGACAAGCCGATTCTCACTCAGGAGGCACTAAATGGAGTTACCACTTGTAACCTCAGGATAAACCGACTGGATTGTGGATTCAAGTCTTTCTGTGATGATCTCAACAACAATGTCCCAATAAACACTTCTCCATGCAATTCATTGAAATGCAGATAAAGCTTTATTCAGGATACATGTTCATTGAAGCACTCCTAAAGACTTGAATACTGATTCCCGCCAAACTAAGCTCTCTTAACCCTTCCCCCTGCGCGCCAATTCACCAACGATGATCTCATGAAGCAAACGGTCCCATCTCCACTCCATTGCAGGTGCGTGACCTTGGCCGAGCTGTCTCTAGCTTCCAGCAGCAGACATAACACTCAACTGCCATTCCCCCTCCCAACTACTATGCAAGCACTAAGCCTTGATTAATCCCAATGGCAGGATTCATAGACATGAACCCTGACACATGAATTCAAGTGTAAGATCCCTGGCTGGCCCTCCACCCGTCTTCATGATCTCCCGGCACCCTCCTTCCCCTGTAGCTGCCATAGCCCATCTAGTCCCAGTGGCTTTTGTTCCCTTACTTCCCTGCCACTGCTGCTGTGCTTGAAAGCACGGCATACCCAGCCAGCCCACTTGCCCTCCCCCCCCAACCTTTCCATCACCTTACTTTCCACTACCTGCAGTTGGCTGCAGCTGTGTGCAAATACGGATGGTTTTGCATTTTCCCCTCTGTCTCCCACACCAGAACCCCTCTGCTCAGAACGTACATGTTATGTCCAGGCTCGGACCCAGAATGTGTGTTCTGAGCCAGTGCCTGAACATAACACACATGCTTTGGAAAAGTATTGCCTGTTCCATGCATGCAATGTTTTGTAATCCCTATTACTCAGTATTAAGATACCTGTGATTGGGAACTGACCATTCTGACAGTGTAGTAGGGATGAGCAAACTATTCCAATGAGATGCTTTACAACATGCAAGAACACTAACAAAGCATCTCTTCAAATCATTAAAGCAAAAGCTGCATCTTTTATAAGGTTTGTGCAGCTGTTTCCCAACAATCTCTGCCTAGGAACAGCTGGAGTAAAGTAGCTGTGTATGCATATACATGCAGAGGCAGCTGTGTGAACCTTGTAAAATATGTGGCTGTTTCAATAATTGAAAAAGGGGATTCATTCTTGCTTGTGTGCATTGTAAAAAACCTCTTTCAAATGTTTTGCACAATCCCACAGTATAGGCATATGAACAGTGGAGCTGTAACTGCCATTCTACTTTGACAGAATGCAAAGCTTTGCTTTAAAAGCAAAGGGTTCTGTGCACAGATGTCATATGAAATTGTATTTGCAAGGATATAGTTTGTGCACTGTATTAAATTTACTGGAACTGATAAAGCAAACAAATTCAAATTTCTCAGTGATCTTTTCATTTTTACTGCTTGCTAACAAGCCTAAGAAACATGATATGCATGCATGATACGCGTGGCTGTCATACTAACATTATATACAACAGGGTTAAGAAATTAAGAAATCTGCTCTGAAACAGCAATAAGGCTTGCAATAATTTGAACTACAAGGATGATTAAACTTTGAAAAAGTCTTTCAAACTGTAAGAGCTTTAGTCAGGGGTAGCATGTTTGGTATTTCAGATGTTGCCATATTGGAACTCCCAGGAGCCTTAGAATGATCATTTATGAGGAAAACTGGAAATTATACCTGTGTCTAAAGGGTCACTGCTAAACTGACTTTAGGTTTAATTAAGTTGTCTAAGAAAATTGGAAAGTTTTCCATGTATGATAAAATTAAAGTGTGAACTAGCAGTTCACCTGACTGAAACATACACTTGAAATGTGACATTGCAAAACTAATTGAAGGCATAACTACAGAACATATTTACTGGTTTTGGTAAAACAAATTAGTCTTAAAGACACTTCAAAGTACAGTAAATTTCTCAATTAATATCTGATCATGTAATATACTTGGTAAAATCTAACTCTGCTATGCAATGGGACTTCCCCATCTCCCTCTCCTCTCTCTAGCCTCTCTCTCTTCTAGAGTATATTTTGAGGGTGTGGCTGGGAGAGGAACAAAGTAAATGAGGCAATATATTTCTGTATGTTATTATATTTTGCTGTTAGCCATTTTGGGGGTCTTAGTGCCACAAAGGAAGGGTGGAATTGTATATACAAAGCACTAATACACATCACTGGTGCCTTAATAATATTTTAGCAAAGTAATAAGAACATTATATCCAAGTTCTGCATACAGCTGTGTTTTTCCAAGTCTAACAAAATAATTAAAATTACAGAAAGCATGTTTATTGAATTTAATTTGCAAAAATTAATGTCTAACAGATCAAACTTCAGCTGCACAGAAAGCACGCAGGCTTAGGTGCAAGTATGCCTATTTCTGCTGAAGAGGTTCAGATCATCAGTACCAAAAACAAAAGGAACTGGGAAAAAGCAAGAGAGAGATTTGCAGAAAACTTCCAGGATTCTAAAACGCTGAAAAAATGCACCGAAGGATCTAACCTGAGTTAGAGAAGCTGCAGAATTAAATTCATAACTTTTTAGCTTGTTTATGTAATTATGAGGTTTATTTTTTTCTTTAAAGTTGGAAGTTTATTTGTTGTATATTAAACTGCTATATATACTCACTTAATTGTAAAGTATTGTCAGATTTACATGCTGATTTGTTTCTCTAACACCAATTTTAAGCATAAGATGTGCATGAATTGAAATGGCCCAGTTCTTTTTGAAGAATTTTGGAAGTGAGTATGAGGGTAATTCAGGATTTTTTTTTACTCCACCACTGTGTTGAAATAATTGTCACTTTTTGGACTCTTCATGGATCTCATAGGAGTTTGTGACCCGATGCAACAGAAAACAAGCAAACAAGAGCCAAAAGAGAAGCAATACTGATGCATCTCACTTTCATATAATATGAAATCACTAGATTTTCTAATATTAGACAACAATTCTATTTTAAATGCAGTATCACTATTTTTGGTGAGAAAACTATACAAAAGGCCACACAGAGGGGCCTTATTTTCTTCTGTGAAGAATTTTGAGGATTGTACATTAAGCTTCTAGTATTCCATTGAGGTAGCATGCTTAGAAACTGATATGATACTCAGCTCTTCTGTACATTAAGAATTGCATTACACAGTTCGAGGGCTGAACTACTATAGAATTCAGAATCTTCCTGGATTCAAGGATTGCTTTTGATGACCATGGAAGGACGATTCTACTCCAGTTTAGCTTTTTCAATATGCAGGGAATTCTAGGGTAGGAAATGCAATCATAGATTTGGAAGTGACACAATCTAGGACTTTGGCACTATAAACTAGTCTTAAAAGTATAGATTAGCCCTAGAAAGTAAATTTCTGTCTTCAGTCTGTACTGCCGTACACCTTCAGATTTTTAATAGACAAGCACTATTTATTAACCTTTATCCATTGCTGGCAATGGAATTTACGCTGGATTCTTGTTTTTCCCTCCATTTTCCTTCAGAGCAGAGACTGAACATTTATTTATTGAAATGTTAATAAACCATGCTTTCAAAGAATGTGCTGTGAATTTTTAACTCACAAAAGAGATAAACAGAAGAATTTGATCAAATTTCATTTGTATTTATGCTACTTGTACTTACAGATAGAATAATCTGCATTGTGAGTAACTGACCTGAACAATGGCTAAAAGTGCTTAGTGGATCAATACTTGGTTTTATTTTTGATTTTTTAAGATGATGCTGGAATTCTTATATCAAAGTCCAATGGCCTGAAAAGATCATTCAGCCCAGATTTCATCCAAATATCAATACTTAACCCTCTAGGGAAGGAAACTGATTGATAGCCTTAGTTTTAAAAATCTTAAGCCCCTTTCAGAAGATATTATTGGGAACAGCAGCTTGAGGTAGCATGTTCTTTCTTAACTAATCCAAAATGTCTTCAGTTCTCTAAATGGCACTTATTATGGCTTAAACATGTCTTCTCCCTTAGCCCTCAGACAACTAATGAAAAATTGTATTGAAATATCTGTAACACAATAAAGCTAATACCAGTCATAGTTCTGTCATCCCCAAACAGTAATGCTTCCAGACATGTTTTTGCAAGCTTTTTTCAACTGCCTTTATTTGATTAGTCTCAGAGCAGAACAACAAAATGACAGTAGTGATAATTTTAATTACAAGATTTTAGATTTTAGAGATTATAAGATTTTAGAAGGGAAACTTTAAACTGAACAGTTTCATACAAAAACAAGACAATTCTCAAAGCAAGTTAGTATGTTTTCAAGCATTAGTGGAATTAGGACCAGAGGATCATGTATTATTTGATTACAATATACACTGCTCAAAAAAATAAAGAACACTGAAATAAGACATCCTAGATCTGAATGAATGAAATATTCGTATTAATTACTTTGTTCATTACATAGTTGAATGTGCTGACAACATCACACAAAAAGCAATGGAAATCAAATGTAAGCAACCCCTGGAGGTCTGGATGTGGAGTTACACTCAAAATTAAAGTGGAAAAGAACACTACAGGCTGATCCAACGTTGATGTAATGTCCTTAAAACAAGTCAAAATGAGGCTCAGTAGTGTGTGTGGCCTCCACGTGCCTGTATGACCTCCCTACAACGCCTGGGCATGCTCCTGATGAGGTGGCGGATGGTCTCCTGAGGGATCTCCTCCCACACCTGGACTAAAGCATCCCCCAACTTCTGGACAGTCTGTGGTGCAATGTGGCGTTGGTGGATGGAGCGAGACATGATGTCCCAGATGTGCCCAATTGGATTCAGGTCTGGGGAACGGGCAGGCCAGTCCATAGCATCAATGCCTTCGTCTTGCAGGAACTGCTGGCACACTCCAGCCACATGAGGTCTAGCATTGTCTTGCATTAGGAGGAACCCAGGGCCAACCGCACCAGCATATGGTCTCACAAGGGGTCTGAGGATCTCATCTCGGTACCTAATGGCAGTCAGGCTACCTCTGGCGAGCACATGGAGGGCTGTGCGGCCCCCTAAAGAAATGCCACCCCACACCATTACTGACCCACTGCCAAACCGGTCATGCTGGAGGATGTTGCAGGCAGCAGAACGTTCTCCACGGCGTCTCCAGACCCTGTCATGTCTGTCACATGTGCTCAGTGGGAACCTGCTTTCATCTGTGAAGAGCACAGGGCGCCAGTGGCGAAGTTGCCAATCTTGGTGTTCTCTGGCAAATGCCAAACGTCCTGCACGGTGTTGGGCTGTAAGCACAACCCCCACCTGTGGACGTTGGGCCCTCATATCACCCTCATGGAGTCTGTTTCTGACCGTTTGAGCAGCCACACGCACATTTGTGGCCCGCTGGAGGTCATTTTGCAGGGCTCTGGCAGTGCTCCTCCTGTCCCTCCTTGCACAAAGGCGGAGGTAGCGGTCCTGCTGCTGGGTTGTTGCCCTCCTACGGCCTCCTCCTCGTCTCCTGATGTACTGACCTGTCTCCTGGTAGCGCCTCCATGCTCTGGACACTACGCTGACAGACACAGCAAACCTTCTTGCCACAGCTCGCATTGATGTGCCATCCTGGATGAGCTGCACTACCTGAGCCACTTGTGTGGGTTGTAGACTCCGTCTCATGCTACCACTAGAGTGGAAGCACCGCCAGCATTCAAAAGTGACCAAACCATCAGCCAGAAAGCATAGGAACTGAGAAGTGGTCTGTGGTCACCACCTGCAGATCCACTCCTTTATTGGGGCTGTCTTGCTAACTGCCTATGCTTTCCACCTGTTGTCTATTCCATGTGCACAACAGCATGTGAAATTGATTGTCAATCAGTGTTGCTAGCTAAGTGGACAGTTTGATTTCACAGACGTGTGATTGACTTGGACTTACATTGTATTGTTTCAGTGTTCCCTTTATTTTTTTGAGCAGTGTATTTGAACTGAAGGATGTTTAAATAGGTTCACATAATATATGGAAAGTAGAAGCGTACTCATACTGGGTTCATATATCAAACTATAACAGGATTTGTTTGGTTTTGGTTTAGTGTAGGGGTACACAACTGAGGCCCTAGATCCCTTTCAAAGTTTGCCACAATGCAATAACGTGGAAAATGTTAAATATATGGTGTGGAAGTACATTAACTATAATCTGAAAAAGTTGTATAACCTTGGTTCAGCAAGAATCCAGACTCTGATGTTTAGAAAACTGCTCTGTAAAGGATATGTTGGAAGGATACCTTGTTAAGTATCTTGTTTCATGTGTACACGTGATGTAAGATACCCACTGTAGCAAGGTCTCTGTTTTTCAGTTTTTTTGGTCATCCTATTGGGAGGAAAAGAGCTTTGAATTAATATTTATCATCTAACTTATCTATGTCTAAAACCTTGAGTGCTACGGAAGATTTACAAATCAAATCAAAATTTTATTTACGGTCCAAGACCAAATACGACTTACAAAAATAACACTATTTATTAACTAATACTACTAGAAAAGCTACTTCTTTAAAAAGCCATGAGGTTTGAGAAAAATATATGCAAGTAGCAATAGTATTCCTATATAAGTCAGAGGAACATGCCTTGCTTTTGCACAATTTGATTTTGGAGGGTGTAACCAATAAATGCAGTACATGGAACTGCCTTATTTTCTCAGTCCTCCTTAGTGGGCCACTTACTAATTGCACAAGAGAGAATAACACTTTTTACACTTGGAGATTTCATGGATAGTATGGGATATCTTGGAAAGCATCTAAGGCTGCAGTCAGAGAACTTGTACTAACATGTCAGAGTTCACTTTTGCCCAACAGCAAAAGACATTTTACTAAGCTTACTATTTTCATAGTAATACAATAAAAGGATCTTCATGTTCTCTCCCACCCACCCCCAATGACAAAGAACACTTCTAGAGATACAATGAACAAAGTAAAGGAATTGAACAACCCTTTGAAAATACAAGTAGTTTAAGATTGTCTGTACTCCAAATGTGAAGACCACAAAATTGACAAATAACATATTACACAGTAGATTGAGTTTGTCTCATTGTCCTGCATATGCTTGTAAGCACCACTGCTGTAATAATCTACTGTATAAGGGTCCCACGTTCTCTTGCTGCTCCCTATCTGTGAGCTTGAAATGGTAAGCCGTTAGTGGGAGTGGATTCTGCTCCACGTGCACTAGTAGTTCAGTTTAACCTTGAAAAGAATGTAAAATCTTGTTTGTCCTAAAGATATGCGTGCATTTGCTAAGGTTCCCCCCCCCCGCTTCAATTACACTGGGAATTAAATGCTTTATGTTTGTAAGAAACCTTCCCCTTTCCTGCCTAAGGTTTGGGGGGGGGGGCGGTTGCTGCAGTGAAAGAGAAAATAATTCCCAACTGTTTTAAGACTTTTTAAGCTAGGCTAAAAAAAGAAAAAGAATCTCTGGCTGGCTTCACACAAGCTAACTGCCTTTTGTCCGCTTTTAGACTTTACTTTTAGGACAAGCCAATGAGATTTGCAAAAGGTTTTTGGAATTCAACGTTTCCGTTCCCGCCCATTTTGCCTGGATTTAGCTTGGATTGCCTTTCCAACTACTTACCCTTCCCGGCAAGATTTTCCAAATTGTAAGCAGTTTTAATTCATCCAACCCATTTTCAAAAAGACCTGACGCTTATTGAGTGCTCTCGACAACAACAACAGCATTACGAAAAGCAATCTCTGTCCTTTTAAAAGCACAAGAGAGAAAGTTACATTAGCAATTCCACAATTTCACCCATCGTCTTCCGCTTCTGAGGCACGGAGCATCACGTGCTTTGTCTTAAAGAACCCGTGCGCAATTTTATCCGTGCTATTCTCTACAAAAGTAAATTCAAGTGACAATTCCTTTTAAAGCAGTGTTTTTGAAACTTGGCGACTTTAAGATGTGTGGACTTCAACTCCCAGAATTCCCCAGTCGCCAAGTTTCAAAAACACTGCTTTAGATGCTTTCATTTCTTTCTTTCTCCTCCTAAATAGTTTTATAATAAATTATTAAAATAGTATTGCAATTGCTTGTAAAAAGCTTGAATATATTTTTGACCAGTTTAAAAAAAAAGCCCATATCCTTATATTTTACTATTCTTCCTTGTGATTTAATTTGCTTTTACATCTTACCTTTTATATTAATGTTGACTGCTGGTGAACCACATGGACTAGTCCCTGCAGTTTTCTTGGCAAGATTTGCAGAAGGGGTTTGCCATTGCCTTTTTCCTAGGTCTGAGAGAGAGTGACTGGCCCAAGGTCACCCAGCAGGCTTAGGGCCTAACATGGGATTACAACTCACCATCTCCCAGTTTCTAGCCTGGTGCCTTAATCACTACACCAAACTGACTCTCCTATTTTATATTTAATAGAAAACTTAATTATATAAAGCTGTCACCATATCTCTATATATCTCATATATATCGCATATTTTATATCTCATAAATCCCAGCATTAAGGATATTCAGTGGTTGGTTACGCTCCACATCCTCTGACCTGTAGTGCTGAACAATCAAAGTCAAAACCTGCAAGAAAACTCCACTTATTAATCAGACTCCCTTAAGAGATTAATGTTTTGCCAGCCAGTCTGGACATTAAGGGAGAGAAGCCTTTTCAAGATCCTGCTAGGGCACAGCTTTCCAAACTGTGTGTCGCGACACAAAAGTGTGTCGCCTGCAGGGCCCAGGTGTGTCGCGTCAAAACCTGGAAGCACTGATGGCGCGCCACCGCCACGCACCGCCACAGTGGCGGTGCTTCCAGGTTTTCTCGCACGCCGCCATTGGTGTGTCGCCGCGGGAAAAGTTTGGAAAGCCCTGTGCTAGGGGATAATTTTATTTACTGATTTGGGAGACCTTTTGAAATGTTTTTGAAATCTGGAAACCAGTCGCTCTTCGAGTGAGATGGGCGGTGATGAAATTTGAAATATAAATAAATATTATTATTGCCACTGCAATTAATTTGCACATCATCTGGAGGGAAAAGTGCTCACTTTCATGCAGAGTTGGATGCCAGCTGGGCAAGGGCCTTGTCTGACAAGGTTCTCTGCAGGAAATTTGTACCTGGGGATCCTGCGGAAGTTGGCAGGGCTCTTGGTGCTGATAGCTCAGCTACCTGGGCACTAAATCCTTGTCCTACCTGGCTGGTGAAAAGGGGAATCGTCCTTAATTCAGGGGATGGAAAGAAGCATTTGTGGAAGCCACTGCTTGCTCTAGCTGTTCTAGATAACCATTGACCAGTCTCTAACCTTCCCTTTTTGTAACACATACTTTATATCTTGCAGCAAGCACTGTGCTTGCAAGGTCCAGTGATAAATTTATGCACTGGTTGGTTTTGCTGCACAAACTTCCTTCTGTTGAGAAGGCGATTGGAGTATAGTTACAGAGAATCCTGGATGAAATGGATTATCTGGACCCTTTCCAGTCAGGATTCAGGCCTGGGTGTGGGATTGGTTGCTCCTGATGAATTCTAACAGAACCAGGTTATGGAAAATGCAATTTATTATTATATTATATTAATTAATTAATTAATTAATTCATTCATTCATTCATTCATTCATTCATTCATTCGATTTCTATAGCCGCCCATCTCAACAAGTTACTATGGATGGCTTACAGCGATAAAAACCATAGAACAGTTAAAACAATTACAATTAAAATACAAAATAAATATACAGTACATGACTGCCCAGTAAGCAATGTATGGATGTTAATATAGCCAAGAAGCGGGACCATTCCCACGTTCAGGGCCCCAGGCCCAAGCACATAACCAGGTCTTCATGGCCTTGCGAAAGGCCAACAGGGTCAGGGACATCCTGATCTCTGAAGGGAGAATATTCCAGAGGGCAGGGGCTATGGCAGAGAAGGCGTATTGTCTTGGTCCTACTGGCTTGATCTCTCAGTGGCCTTCAGTGGCATCAGCCATGGTGTCCTTCTGGGCTGGCTGTGAGGAATTATTCTTCTATTATTATTTCCACCTCCCTGAGCAGTTCTTCCAGTTGTTGGTAGAAGGCGGGAGGAGGTCAAGCCCTCCGGATTCCACAGGGCTCAGTCCTCTCTTCCCTGCTGTTTCATATCTACATGAAGCTGCTGAGAGAGATCATCAGTGGCATGGGTAAGGCATCATCAGTATGCTAATGATACCCAATTATATATTTCTACGCTGGGCCAGGCAGACGTTGTAGTGGAGGAAGTGATTCAGTGCCTGGAGGCTGTTAGGGTATGGATGGGAATCTCAACAGAATGGTTTCGCTGAGGATTCATAAGCCAACTATATCCAGAACAGTCCATCTTTTACTCTCAATGAGATTTTCTGCCATAGATAGAGCTGGCTGGCCTGCAATTTGGGGATTTTCCTGCACTCACAGCTCCTGACTGAAGCTTGAAGGCTCCAGAAGGGCTTTCACAATGTTACAGCTTGTGCTCCAGTTGTAGCCATTTCTAGGACAGAAATCTTTGTTTGAGTTTGTCACTCACCCCCTTGTCACTTTGTGGCTGGACTACTGCAATTTGCTGTGGGTGGGGCTGCCACTTAAAACCAGTTAGAAGCTTGAAGCATCTATGCAGTGGTCTGAATAGTTACGGGTGTAGCTAGGCTTACCCATGTAATAATAACATCATTACTGTGGGAGCTGCATTGGCTGCCAGTTGACTTTCAGGCAAAATTCAATGTGCTAGTTATCACTTTTATAAATGGCCCAGAGCTTGGACATCTCTGAGATAACTTTCTCTGAGTTGATCTGTCCACCCAGTGAGAACTAGGAGTGAGGACATGCTGAGGAATCTGAGGAAATGCCATCTACTTGGATCCCATGTTCAAGCCTTCTCAGTGATGACCTCTGCACCTGGAATGGACTATTCCTGGATATCCAGACCATCCCCTCTCTATTACATTTTTTGAGAGCTGAGGAAATATAGCTCCTCAAAAAGTCATTTGGTGACATTTAAAGGTTCTGTTGCCTGAATAATGACACATCAGGGCCTTGTTCTTGTTTATGTTACTAATTCTTTATATTGTAGTTCTATCTTGTTACTTGTAAGCAGGAATCTTTGGAAATGGATAGCATATAAGCCAAACAAACAGACATCTCAATAAGAATGTTGTTAATTTGGATCTGGCTTAGCATGTCTTGTGGTTTATGCAGTAAAGTAGTTTAACCAAACAAGAGCGTCCTCAGACTCCAGGGTCACACTTAAATTATTTTTGTGCCCCTTGAATTTTCTCCAACCAGAAATGCTGAAAATTGGCTGTATGGTTTCCCACAATTTTGAGGTAGGAAACATATTAAAACTACAGAAACCTTTACATTGGCTTAACTTAGTTAAGGGAGTAGAAAGAAACCATCCACAACTCCCATCCCAAAAAACTCAGAAAAAAGCAGAAAATCATGGCATTGCTTATAGAGTGCTGAGTTTGAGAACTCTTTAATTAGCCTGCAGTTTGATGACTCAGAATGTGATCTGAGCTTCACCTAAGTTCCATTATTAGATAAAGAGATTCTGGTTAAACAAGCACGTCAAATTGTGTACTGCATTTGCCATCTTTGTTGGGGAAGTACAGGTAGTCCTCGCTTAACGACTGCTCGTTCAGCAACCATTTGAACTTACAACGGCGCTGAACGAGTGGAAGAAGATGGGCGGTAATATAAATCCAATAAATAAATAAATAAATAAATAAACAAACTTACGACCATTCAGCAACCATTTGAACTTACAACGGCGCTGAACGAGTGGAACTTACAACCGGTCCTCATAGTTGCAGCCATTGCAGCGTCCCTGTGGTTGTGTGATCGCGATCTGGGCGCTCGACGACTGGCTCAGAATTACAACATTGCAGTGTCCCACAGTCAAGTAATTGCCATTTGTGACCTTCACTGCCAGCTTCCAACAAGCAAAGTCAATGGGGAAGCCGGCAGGAGGTCGCAAATGGCAACTACGTGACGTTGCACTTAACGACAGCGCAGGATTCACTTAATGACAGCAACCAGAAGTGCCGGAACTGCCATTGCTAAGTGTCGTGGTCACGTGACTTCATGCTTTACGACTGTGTCGCTTAGCGATGGAAATTTCGGTTAATTAATTAAAATTACCATAGTTAACCGAGGACTACCTGTAGTGTAAAAAAAATTCCCTGAATTTGTAGACTTTTGGTTCCAATTGCTCCTTTTGGCCACTAGAGGCTGCCATACTGTAGCTTTATTCTCAGCAGTGTTCTGAGGTTGAGAGAAATGAAGATACTTATTTAGATTTGGAAAGACACCCAGCTCCCAAATGATTCTGGGCAGCTTACATAGTTCAAAGAAGAAAAAAAGGAAAGGAAAGAACATGTATGCCCCAACAAAATCACCCATGGCATTGCAAAAGAGAACTGCCATGGGCTCAACAAACAACCAAACCTCAGGCCTGGGAGAAAAGGCACATTTTAATCAATTTTGTGTGCTAGTTGGCCCCATTCCTAGAAGTAGATGGCATTAGGAAAGGCCTCGAAGGACAGGCAGAAGAGCCGCTACCAAGGCAACAGTCAGATAAGGGGGGCATGAGCCTTTATTAAGCCTTTATTAAGACTTACAGAACCTTGTGGGGTGGGAGCCATGCAAACCTCCAGGAGATGCTGGGCCAGAGGGCAGGCGCTGTGGCAGAGAAGGCATGCTTCTGGATGCTACTAGGTGGCATTGTTTAATTGAAGGCATCCAGAGTGTCCCTACTCTGTCTTATTGGATAGGCAGAAATAACTGCAGACAAGTGGTCCCTCAAGGTCCTATGCCATGAAGAGCTTTATAGGTGACAACTGGCACCTTAAATTGCACCCGGATGCTAATTGGCAAACAATGCAACTAGCGGAGCATTAATGACACAGGGGTGTATTTAAGTACACCCATCACTGCTCACCTTGCTGCATTTTGGACCAGCTGTAGATTCCATATGGTCTTCAAGGGCAGCCCTGTGTAGACATTGCAGTAGTCCAGTCATGTGACTATCTGAAGGGCCTCCCATTCTAGTGTCAGTCCAAAAAGATAGACAAGATTAAGAAACCAATGCCATATAGATCAGGATTTATTGTAACAGCTATAGTAACAAAATCTTGCAAGTCTGAATGTGCTTCCCCCTCCCTCATTTCATCTTTGTATGAACTAGGGAGGGCCTTCTCTGAGACTTTTCTCAAGTAATTTTCTTGGCCCAGGCTCATGCCCCTCTTATCCGACTGTTGCCTTGGTAGCGGCTCTTCTGCCTGTCCTTCAAGGCCTTTCCTAGTGCCATCTACCTCTAGGAATGGGGCCAACTAGCACACAAAATGGATTAATGCATAGTTAAAGAAAGAGAAAGATACCGGCGGCACCACCTGGTAAAGATGTGGGGAAAGGAAGTAAAAGAGACAGTGTATTGGGGTGGGAAGAGAAAGTAAGTATTAGGAGAGGGAAATAAAGTTGGGGGACAGGAACAAGGCATAGAACATCCAGAAGCATGTGTATGTAGATGAATGGATGGATGGGTAATTCCTCAGAGGCCTTTTGCTCAAGGTTTCTTCAATAAAATAAATGTAACTTTTCCAGTACTGTACTGTGATAAAAACATTTGGGGGGGATCCCCTGGCTTTGAACTGTCTCTAGGTGGGCAGTATCTGGCCAAACTTGTCTCAGTGTAGAATATAAGTAGAGTCTTGGAACTAGCCTGTATTTGGATGGACAGCCCCAGAGAATACCAGGATATAGGATAGACTAGGTCAGGGCTTTCCAAACTTTTCATGTTGGTGACACGCCTTTTAGCCATCCATGATTTTGTGACACAGTAATGAGGAGTCCCCGCCCCCCGGCCCACATGATTGGCTCCCGGCTCCAAACCCCGCCCCCCGGCCCACGTGATTGGCTCCCAGCTCCAAACCCCACCCCCGGCCCATCTGATTGGCTCCCAGCTCCAAACCCTGCCCCCAGCACACGTGATTGGCTCCCGGCTCCAAACCCCACCCCATGTGATTGGCTGCCGGCTCCAAATCCCGCCCCCCGGCCCCCCAGTCTTGTACTGTATGTATTGTATTATATGTAATCAGAGCTTTCCAAACTGTGTGTCGCGACACATTTCTGTGTCGCGGCAAGGGCCCAGGTGTGTTGCAGGGGAACCCGGAAGAGGAGGCCATGCACCACGTGGAGCCCCGCCCATCCCTTGCCGCGCCGACAGGTCCCTGCTCTGAGCCCAGCTCTTCAGCTCTCGCCGCAGAAGCCAGGTAAGTTAGTAGCCCGGTAGGGCTGCAACTGGGGGGGAGGGTGCAGGGACGCGACTAGCCCACCGGGGTGGGGGGGTGGGGGGTGCAGGGACTGACTTCTCACTTTTCCCGAGAAGTGCCAGCTGCCTGACAGCTGAGAAAGGGATGGGGAGGCGGCTCCGCTGCCCACCTCGCAAGGCCCCCGCACCGTCTGCGTCTCCGGCTCCCCCTTCCCCTTGGTGGCGGCCCCAGCCAGGCAGAGGCGGGACTGGGCGGGCGGACAGGCGGCGCTCTCCGCCTCCGTGGCCTTGCCTGGCTCGCCGCTGCCTCCCGTCACCTCCAAGTGGAAAATGGTGGCGGTCAGATGCACGGCCCGCGAGAGCTGAGCTGGGGCTGAGTCGAGGGAGCCTGCCGGCAGCTCCGGCCCAACGAGAGGGCTCTCGGCGCTCCGGGGAGACCCAGCACGGGCGGAGGGGATGGGGCCGAAGCAGGAGAGGAGCCGCCGGTGGGAGCGCAGCACGAGGAGCGCCTTGCCGGCACCTGCCCAGCTTCCACCGCGCTTCGTCGGAGAAGGTAAGATGCCGCGCCGGCAGGCAGGCGGCTGAGAGGCAGGCGGGCGGGCAGGGGGTCGCCTGCAGCGGGCTCATCCAACCGTCCTTCCCGGAGCTGCTGGGGCCGGATGGAGCAGTGGGGGACTCGGCATCGCTCCTTCCAGCGGGCGCTGCAAGCCCAGCTTTTCAGCCATCGATCAAGGATCGATAAGGCCCGGGGGCAGGGCTGGCCGAGGGGCTGGGGGGGGGGAAAGACGGGTCCCTGTTGTCTGAGACACCCTCATGCATCCTCCCCCCTCCCCCCGCAATATGGCAGCAATAACAACCACATCGACCACTACCTGCCGCGAAGGCGCTGGCAGAAATGGATCCAAGTGCGGGACGCTCTTCTGGAGAGTGGAAAGTACAGGACCCCGCTCTTTCTTGGGGCTTTCCTTCTCTTTTGGGCCCTGCCCGGCGCCCTGAGTTCAGCTGCTGTTCCCAAGAAGGGAAAAGGCCTCCCCAGATAGAAAGAGCGGGGATCCTGCACTTTCCACTCTCCAGAAGAGCGTCCCGCACTTGGATCCATTTCTGCCAGAGCCTTCGTGGCAGGTGGTGGTCACTGTGGTTGTTATTGCTACCATATTGTGGGGGGAGGATGCGTGAGGATGTCTCAGGCAACAGGGACCCGTCTTCCCCCCCGAGCCCCTCGGCCAGCCCTGCCCCTGGGCCTGATCGATCCTTGATTGCTGGCTGAAAAGCTGGGCTTGCAGCGCCCGCTGGAAGGAGCGATGCCGAGTCCCCCACCGCTCCATCCAGCCCCAGCAGCTCCGGGAAGGACTGTCGGACGAGCCCGCTGCAGGCGACCCCCTGCCCGCCTGCCTGCCTCTCAGGCACCCGCCCGCCCGCCGGCGCGGTGTCTTACCTTCTCCGACGAAGGGCGGTGGAAGCCAGGCAGGCGCCGGCGATGCGCTCCTCGTGCCGCGCTCCCACCGGCGGCTCCTCTCCTTCTGCTTTGGCCCCGTCCCTGCCACCCGCGCTGGGTCTCCCCAGAGCGCCGGGAGCCCTCTTGTCGGGCCGGAGCTGCCGGCAGGCTCCCTCGGCTCAGCCCCAGCTCAGCTCTCACTGGCCGCGCGTCTGACCGCCGCCATCTTCCTCTTGGAGGCGACGGGAGGAAGCGGCGAGCCAGGCCAGGCCACGGAGGCGGAGAGCGCCGCCTGTCCGGCCGCCCAGTCCCACCTCTGCCTGGCTGGGGCCGCCACCAAGGGAAAGGGAGAGCCGGAGACGCGGACGGTGCGGGGGCCTTGCGAGGTGCGCAGCGGAGCCGCCTCCCCGTCCCTTTCTCGGTTGCCAGGCCGCTGGCACTTCTCGGGAAAAGTGAGAAGTCAGTCCCTGCACCCCCCACCCCCCACCCCGGCGGGCTAGTCGCGTCCCTGCGCCCTCCCCCCCAGTTGCAGCCCTACGGGGCTGCTAACTTACCTGGCTTCTGCGGCAAGAGCTGAAGAGCTGGGCTCAGAGCAGGGACCTGTCGGCACGGCAAGGGATGGGCCGTATCCACGTGGTGCATGGCCTCCTCTTCTGGGTTCCCCTGCGACACACCTGGGCCCTTGCCGCGACACAGAAATGTGTCGCGACACACAGTTTGGAAAGCTCTGGACTAGGTAGTTGAAAAATCATCCTGGAAGACAGTAGCAAACCACTTCAGGATTCCTATCAAGAAAACTACATACAGTATATGTGTCCATGAAGTCATGAGGAGTGGAACAGAACTTGAAGAAGACTTACCTTTACCTAGTTTTGAAATATTTTCCTTCAATATTAGCATGTGCAATCTGGAGAATATAGGCACGAAACCAGCTGGGTGACCTTGGGCCAGTCACTCTCTCTCAGCCCTAGGAAGCAGGCAATGGCAAACCACTTCTGAAAAAAACCTTGCCAAGAAAACTGCAGGAACTAGTCCAGGCAGTCGCCAGGAGTCAACACTGACTCAAAGGCACACACACACACAATCTGGAGAAATAGTTTCAGCCACTATGTTTAGGTTTTAGTTGATTGGTAATTATGTTCTAGCAGTACTGGATTTTACAGTTTCTCTGCTTTATACACATGGGCAACTTGAAGAAAGTTTCAGTTACATTAATATGTCGTCAAGTATTGGTTTTTTTTTTTAAAAAAATAATCCCTTCCCAATATTCTCATTCTTTTGTACTGTTTATGTGACAGCAATTTACTCTGGAAGAACATACTATTCTTATGTGTTTAAAAGACCATGCAACGTTTGTGTACTTTATGGAAATATTTGTTCACTACTTGCATTTTGAGAGCTGGGTCATTATTGTGATAGCAGTTAAATAATCATAATGATGTAAAAGGTCATTTGCAGAACTGACCCTCTCATTAGAGAGAGTGAAATAGCTGTTTTGCAGCAGATTCTCGGTGTCATAAAAAAGCAGCAAATTGTTAATTTATTTTTATTGCATTTTCCGTGTGCGTCATGCCAACCATGATTTCTTTTCATTTCTTCTTTTTCCCTTATCACAAGATTCTTCAAAGCTTTAACAAGTCTCCTTTGTACATCCAGTATAGAAAAAGTATCCAGGTCACTCTTAGTTTATTGTTTGTATGTCCCTTTTAATTATTAAAACATTAGCCAGTTTCTTTTGTATGTCCAGTGTATCATCTTTTTCCATGACATTCTTATAGCCTGTCATTTGTAAGTCCACTTTCAAGTCAGTCTCTGTCTTGTCAGGTAAAACTTGTTCATCTTCCATAACATCTTTTAGACACAGTCTATCCATAGAGGCAGATATCACTGTTGACATTGTTAATATTAATTTCTGACTCAATTTTTTGAAAGTATCCTTCAATATTTCCAGTGTTAGAATATTTTGCACCATTCTGTAACTGTTAGTCAAATTAATGTGTTCTTCTCCTTTAACTGAAATCATTAATTCCCTCTAGTGTCCAATTTTTTAAATCTTATTTTATTATGTTTTTTTTAAAAAATCAAAACAAAAGCATTTTTGCACAGGAAGGATTCTTTACAATTAATTCCAAAATCTTATTTCAAATTTATCTCAACTTTTAGTCCATTTGTAGCTTTTTAAGATCAAAATTTTAATCAACCTTTCGCTGTTTATTTTTTAAAAAATTCTTTAAGTTCTTAAGCTTGTAGTTAAAATTTTCTTTCATTAAGGATTGCCCCAGGTACACTGATAAGGACCTATGTAGCTCTCCCGAACTGCCCAGCCAATCAGATCCCTAGGATTTCCTGCCTTGTAGCCCTCAAGTTCTATAAAAATATTTGCTTTTCCATTATATAGGGTCCCTCTTTCTTCTGAGGCAGGCACCCAACCATCCTTGCAATAAAGCTTGGTACTTCTCATCAGTGTTGTGCTCCTGACTTTGGCAACATTCCACAACCTAGCCTATATTATTGAATCTGGGGCTTCATATTAATTCAGGATAGCTTAAACATTGAGGGGGAAAAAGGCAACATATTGACGTGGGGACTGGGGAAATGTCCTAGGTTCTTTCCTGTGAAAATATGAATGGTGTACTTAGATGGCTGATTCTTGAAACATGGATGGAACTTGAGAAGCCAACAGCCAGTCTAAAAGTAGCTTTTGTATATGTCAGCATAAATTTAATGAGTCACTATAAACAAGTGTTTTTCAAACTTGGCAACTTTGAGATGTGTGGACTTCAACTCTGAATGGAGTTAGCTTGCTGAGGAATTCTGGGAGTTGAAGTCCACACATCTTAAAAGTTCCAAATCTATACTGGAGCTGTACCTTTGTAAGCTAACAAAAAATATACAGTACAGAATTGCTGTAAGCTCTCAGGTTTTAAGAACTGTTCATCAAGCAAGCTGATTAGAAAAGAAAGAAGGAGAAGAAAAAGAATAGCTAATCTGGTACAAACATGAGACATTTCTTTCTCTCAACCAGCTTTCTTGATAAAGGTCTTCAAACTCAAAAGCTTGCACCAATTTTGCACAACTTCTTTGGCATAATAAATGTTCATAATTTTTTTCTAATGGCCACAGGACTGCCATTGCTTTTTATAGTAGTTAATACAAATATAGATAGTCCTTGTTTAGTGAAAGCCTCGTTTAGCAACCGTTTGCAGTTACAACGCTGATGAAAAAGTAACTTCACGACCAATCCTCACATTTATGACCTTCGCAGATCTGTAAAGCAAAGGAAAGCTGAAGAAAGATTGTAAGCACAGTCATGGTTTCACTTAGTGACCACTTTGCTTAATGACCAAGTTGCCGGTCCCAATTGTGGTCACTAAATGAGGACTACCCATACACTTTTAAAATAGGGAGGCAAGGGGTTCTGGAAATTTGTATTTGTGCAATAAGGCCAGATGGAAGAATATTTTCAATACAATTTTGGAATGTGTAAATTCTGCCAGTGTGTTTCTTAATTCCAATTAGGCACAGTTTCAAACTTAATGAAATGAATAGTGGTTTTTGGTACCCCTTGCTTTCTGCACCTCTTTGTACATGGCATTATACAAAATTGGTGACTTCTTATAATTGAAAGAGAGCTACAGCAAATGACTGGGATGGAGTATGTTCAAACCATCTCTGAGATATCATCCCGTTTTATGTTATTTTAATGGACAAAGTGGAAAATTTCTGAAACTGACCCTGAAATGATTTAATCTGCATCTTCCCTTTGAGGCTATATGGAATGGAAATAAAGTGAGAATATTTATTTACTTCAGTGGGTTAGGAGGCTAAAATATTTCTTTTCTGTTATTGATCAGGCCCTGCCTTTTCACAGCTCAGTGCACAACAATGTGGTAGATCCTTTGAAGTTGCTTGGCATAGCTGCCGTCTGCCCTTGTTCCTTAACTGTATTTACTGCCAGGAGAGAAATTGTTTTCTGGTGAATGCCCCATAGACCATTTTGCAGGTGGGAGGAATAGGAGTGTGTGTGTGTGTGTACACATTCCCTCTCACACTCTTTCTGACACACACACACATGCACACTTCTATTATATATACAGTATAATATATAGTGTGTGTGTGTGCGTGTTTAATGCATAATGTAGGTACTTACATGTGTATATACATACACAGACACACACATTACTATACACATACATGTGAATTGGGTGAGAACTATTTAGAAGAGTTCCGTATTTATTTTTTCTATTTTATGAAGTTTTAAAGTTGAAATTAAATTTGTGTTTGGATGATCACCTGGCACAAGTGTTTATATTTACTTAATTCTTCAGCAGATGTTTTTAATGATCTATCCTCCATTTTTTGTCGTGGTTTCCTGATTTTTTATCTACTACTATTTTGCCATGATTTTATTATATTTTATGAACATATTCATCTTTTATCATTTTTATCTTAATGCTTTGAGTCATGCTGTCTGTTTTAACATAAAAATGGCACATTGATCTCTCAAATAAATGCAAATAAAATAGATAAAAGCATTTATATGGTGGCTAGAGAAACTAAGAGTGAGAGTGAAATGATTTAAAGACATAAGGTCTGTGCTCTTTTAAAGATACTGCCTAAATTAAAAAAAAACATTATATCTAGCACCAGAGACCGTGATTGGTATGACTGTGTGTACTACATTATAAAGGCTATCACAAGCAAAAGAGGATGGACTTCTCTCCTTAATGGAACCAAACCACTGGAAAAACTGACACAAATTCCTCAGTACTTTGCAATTAAACACATTAGTCCAACTTCAGCGACTTGCACACTGTTTTATAGTTTTGTCTAGATTGATCCAGTTTCTCTATTTTCCAGCATACCTTGGTGCATTCTGCAAAGCAAGAGATAACTTGCTATGAAATTCAATTTTAAAAAAAGTTGTTTTAATAATTTAGCTTCTCTGATTATGTTCCAATTCCTTTCCACTTTCGCTGTACAAGGAGTGCCATGTTAATCTATGGCAGCCAAAAATCAGAAGGCATCTGATTGCACCTTTTCAGACTAACAAATTTTATTTAGACCATTTAATAAAACTTGTTAGTCTGAAAAAGTGCTACCAGACACCTTCTGATTCTTCCACTTTTATGTCTGTCCATGCTCTTGGTTTTTATTTTTCCTTCCGCTGCCCTCTGTTAAATGCTGTGTAGGCCAATATACTTCTCTTGAAGAAACAGCAATAATTATGAACACGTCTATTGTAGCCTGGTAGCTGCGTGGTTAAATGAACTTAATGCAGTCTAACCAGGAAGAAAACTCCCTCGCAATTCCCTTAACAGAGGTGAACTCATATTTAAATAATAGTATTGGGGAGATGGGCGGTCATATAAATTTAAATAATAAATAAATAAATAGGTTCACCAAGGCCAATGTAAACAAGTCACTAATGTGACTTAGATATATTGAGGAACCAGTTAGCAATTATGTACGGCCCAGCAATACTGATGTTTTCATCATTAAAAATATAACATGTGGAATATGTTATAGTCTTTAAATGAAAAGTTGACATGCCAGGGATCTATACTTAATCAGATCTCTCCAAAAATTGTTAACAAGCTTTTGAGGCCCAAGGGCACATTTTGAAACCTGAGAAATAATTGGGTGTCCAGAATCTCTGGAATGTTCTTTACCTGGTAGATGTTATTGAAACCAATTAACTTGAAGAGGTCCTGATTTTAATTAATACAGTATTATTATACAGTGGTGTATAATAATAAATATATAAAAAAGGGGCGTGGTGGCTCAGCGGGTAAGATGCCAGGCTTGTCGATCCGAAGATCGCAAGTTTGGAGGTTCGAATCCCTAGTCCTGCGTGACGGAGTGAGCTCCCGCACTAGCCCCAGCTCTTGCCAACCTAGCAATTCGAAAGCATGCAAATGCAAGTAGATAAATAGGTACCCTCCAGCAAAGGAGATCGTTACCTTGTCGTGGTGCTGGAGCTTGAGCACCTCAATGAAACCATGAGCTAAACCGTGAAGGGACACCCAAGACGGGAAGGTCGTGGCAGAGAGGTCAGACTAAATACGATCCCTGGGGAAGGTAATGGCAACCCACCCCAGTATTCTTGCCATGAAAACTAAATGGATCAGTACAACCAGAGATATGACGGTATACCATCGGAAGATGGGACTCCCAGGTCGGAAGATGGTCAAAATGCTACTGGGGAGGAACAGAGGATACGTTCAACTAGCCCCAGACGTGATGACGCAGCTAGCTCAAAGCCGAAAGGACGGCTAGCGGCCGACGGTGCTGGTGGTGAACGACGAATCTGATGTTCTAAAGATCAACACACCATAGGAACCTGGAATGTAAGATCTATGAGCCAGGGCAAATTGGATGTGGTTATTGGTGAGATGTCAAGATTAAATATAGACATTTTAGGTGTCAGTGAACTGAAATGGACTGGAATGGGCCACTTCACATCAGATGACCACCAGATCTACTACTGTGGACAAGAGGACCACAGAAGAAATGGAGTAGCCTTCATAATTAATAATAAAGTGGCTAAAGCAGTGCTTGGATACAATCCAAAAAACGATAGAATGATCTCAATTCGAATTCAGGGTAAGCCATTTAACATCACAGTGATCCAAATATACGCCCCAACCACAGATGCTGAAGAAGCAGAAGTAGATCAGTTCTATGAGGATCTGCAGCACCTACTAGATAATACACCAAAAAGAGATGTTATTTTCATTACAGGAGACTGGAATGCTAAGGTGGGTAGTCAGACGACACCTGGAATTACAGGCAAGCATGGTCTGGGAGAACAAAATGAAGCAGGACATAGGCTGATAGAATTTTGCCAAGACAACTCACTGTGCATAACAAACACTCTCTTCCAACAACCTAAAAGACGACTTTATACATGGACTTCACCAGATGGTCGACACCGAAATCAGATTGACTACATCCTTTGCAGCCAAAGGTGGCGGACATCTATACAGTCGGTAAAAACAAGACCTGGAGCTGACTGTAGTTCAGATCACGAACTTCTTATTGCAAAATTTAGAATCAGACTAAAGAGAATAGGGAAGACCCACAGATCAGTTAGATATGAGCTCACTAATATTCCTAAGGAATATGCAGTGGAGGTGAAGAATAGATTTAAGGGACTAGATTTAGTAGATAGGGTCCCAGAAGAACTATGGACAGAAGTTCGCAACATTGTTCAGGAGGCGGCAACAAAAAACGTCCCAAAGAAAAAGAAAACCAAGAAGGCAAGATGGCTGTCTGCTGAAACACTGGAAGTAGCCCAAGAAAGAAGGAAAGCAAAAGGCAATAGTGATAGGGGGAGATATGCCCAATTAAATGCAAAATTCCAGAGGTTAGCCAGAAGAGATAAGGAATTATTTTTAAACAAGCAATGTGCGGAAGTGGAAGAAGACAATAGGATAGGAAGGACAAGAGACCTCTTCCAGAAAATTAGAAACATCGGAGGTAAATTCCAGGCAAAAATGGGTATGATCAGAAACAAAGATGGTAAGGACCTAACAGAAGCAGAAGAGATCAAGAAAAGGTGGCAAGAATATACGGAAGATCTGTATAGGAAGGATAATAATATTGGAGATAGCTTTGACGGTGTGGTCAGTGAGTTAGAGCCAGACATCCTGAAGAGTGAGGTTGAATGGGCCTTAAGAAGCATTGCTAATAACAAGGCAGCAGGAGACGACGGTATCCCAGCTGAACTGTTTAAAATCTTGCAAGATGATGCTGTCAAGGTGATGCATGCCATATGCCAGCAAATTTGGAAAACACAAGAATGGCCATCAGATTGGAAAAAATCAACTTATATCCCCATACCAAAAAAGGGAAGCACTAAAGAATGTTCAAACTATCGAACAGTGGCACTTATTTCACATGCCAGTAAGGTAATGCTCAAGATCTTGCAAGGTAGACTCCAGCAATTCATGGAGCGAGAATTGCCAGATGTACAAGCTGGGTTTAGAAAAGGCAGAGGAACTAGAGACCAAATTGCCAATATCCGCTGGATAATGGAGAAAGCCAGGGAATTTCAGAAAAACATCTATTTCTGTTTTATTGACTATTCTAAAGCCTTTGACTGTGTGGATCATAACAAATTGTGGCAAGTTCTTGGTGGTATGGGGATACCACGTCATCTTGTCTGCCTCCTGAGGAATCTGTATAACGACCAAGTAGCAACAGTAAGAACAGAGCATGGAACAACGGACTGGTTTAAGATTGGGAAAGGAGTACGGCAGGGTTGTATACTCTCACCCTACCTATTCAACCTGTACGCAGAACACATCATGCGACATGCTGGGCTTGATGAATCCAAGGCTGGAGTTAAAATCGCTGGAAGAAACATTAACAATCTCAGATATGCAGATGATACCACTTTGATGGCTGAAAGCGAGGAGGAGTTGAGGAGCCTTATGACGAAGGTGAAAGAAGAAAGTGCAAAAGCTGGGCTGCAGTTAAACCTCAAAAAAACCAAGATTATGGCAACGAGCTTGATTGATGACTGGCAAATAGAGGGAGAAAAAGTGGAGGCAGTGACAGACTTTGTATTTCTAGGCGCAAAGATTACTGCAGACGCTGACTGCAGCCAGGAAATCAGAAGACGTCTACTTCTTGGGAGGAGAGCAATGGCAAATCTTGATAAAATAGTTAAGAGCAGAGACATCACACTGACAACAAAGGTCCGCATAGTTAAAGCAATGGTATTCCCTGTAGTAACCTATGGCTGCGAGAGCTGGACCATAAGGAAGGCTGAGCAAAGGAAGATAGATGCTTTTGAACTGTGGTGTTGGAGGAAAATTCTGAGAGTGCCTTGGACTGCAAGAAGATCAAACCAGTCCATACTCCAGGAAATAAAGCCAGACTGCTCACTTGAGGGAATGATATTAAAGGCAAAACTGAAGTACTTTGGCCACATAATGAGAAGACAGGATACCCTGGAGAAGAAGCTGATGCTAGGAAAAGTGGAAGGCAAAAGGAAGAGGGGCCGACCAAGGGCAAGATGGATGGATGGTATTCTGGAGGTGACGGACTCAACCATTGGGGAGCTGGGGATGGTGACGGCCGACAGAAAGCTCTGGCGTGGACTGGTCCATGAAGTCACGAAGAGTCGGAAACGACTGAACGAATAAACAACAAATAGGTACCACTTCGGTGGGTAGGTAACAGCGTTCCGCGTGCGTCATGCCGGCCACATGACCGCGGAAGCATCTTCGGACAACACTGGCTCTTTGGCTAACAAACGGCGATGAGCACCGGCCCGGCCCCTAGAGTCGGACACGACTGCACAAATGTGCGGGGGGAACCTTTACCTTCATTATACAGTATTAATGCAGAAAGTTTCATTGACACATCTTTGCCACAAGAGGGAGTCTGTGCTGCAATATTAGTAAAGTTGCCTTAAGTTGTCCTCATGGGTGGGGTGAGGTGACTGAGGTCCCAATTCTATTTCAAACTGTGTTGCCCTTCCTTCCATCTGTGTTGTGTTCTCCATTTTTTCACTTATACACGACTGCCCAAGCTACACCACGCATATTTATGAACAAAGAAGCTTTGCTCTCCTGTATAAATAATGACTGTCACAGACCCAACTAGCACTGTTCTGCCTTGTTGCATTTTGTATTACTGTACACCTGTCTCTCCCCACCAGTGAAATGAAGAACAATAGGAATAAGAACAGCAGTGAAAAAACATTCTTCATAAAGTACAGAGGTCTTAATTTCAGAGATCTGAAAGCACCCAAAGAAGTGTGAAGGCAAAACTAAGTAGGTTTGGCCTACAATATTTTGCTATCCAGGAGTGTCCAGAGGATGTCAAGATGGCGGCTGTGGTGGTGTGATCAAACTCTGCCTGTTTTTCCTCCATTCCATGTACAAAAAGTGGCAGGACTGGAAGTTAACTATCACTGCATTTGAGGGCACACTCAGCTGTATCATCCGAAGCATCACTATTACTTCCTGCAGGTCCTAAGGAAGCCATATGCTGATAGGTTGATTTGACTCCAACTTTATCTTGCAATATTTGGACAGGGACTTGCGAACACTCAAGTTGCATTGCTGTGGTTATTTTTTCCCATCGGGCAGCAATCTTTTATTGTTATAATACTCTGTGTGGGAAAAATATCTTTCGAAATGCTCCACAGTTTCAAACTCAGATTATGATTTAATGGTTTGTTATTTGTGAAACCCTAGCCTCTGTCCTTTCAGCATCTGGAAGCCACTGGGCAGTGCTTGGAACTTGGCTTCTGTTCTTGGTCTTGAATGTTGCTCGTTAATGTTTACATCAACTGTGATGCTATCCTGTCACCAGCTGGCCCTTCTCAAATGATCTCATCTTAGCTTGCTGAGCACCTGTATTGCTTCAGGGGCCAAGTATTGTTCTTCATCAGCTTCCATTGTTTTATTTTCTGGTCCCACGTTCTTGTTTGGCTTTGTGTTCATGGAGATAATTTCAACAGTATTAAAGATGATATCGCAAAGTTCCCCAATGAAATTTATTTTGGGAATGCCCTGTATATAGTTATGTTCAGGGGCTGATGGATCGAGCATATTTAAGATGGAGAGGGGATTAAGTTTGCTATTCACTTTTGAGATTCAATGGCTGGATAAAGATAGCCAAGTTACAGGAATTCGTGTTCTACTTTATTAACCTCCAAGTTGGGGGCCATTTGGGATTTACAACATGGAATAACAGTCCTTGAGAACCATTTGAAAGCTCCAACTATTACATAGCTCAGCTACTAAAATTCTGGGTGGTGTGTCATAGCCACATCTGTAGGTCACCTTACAGACTCAATTTCCTTGGCTGAAATTTGGCAGCAAACCATCAGAATTTGGCAGCACCATTTTCCTTTTAAAAAGTGCAAGTAAAGTAAGTGTGTTAAATCTTCATCAAGTTTTACTTTGTTTAACTTTTCTTTTTTAAAAAAGATCTCCACAACTCATAAAAGGAAAAAATAAATGGATTATATTGGGCTCTGCCTTGTTCGAACTTTCACAAAACTGAAATTGGTAATTTTAAATGGGTCTACTAGTGATGAATACCCAGCTGAGTATACCCACTGGGCTGGCACCAAGCCTTCCCTGCTAGACTATGCTGGGATCTCTCAGAGTTTAATTCCCTATCTATGTAAGTTTGTAATTGTCAGTCGACCAGAAAGTGACCATTTTCCCATTACTCTGTGCCTGAAAATCTCTAATAGATCGTTTCTACCTTCTTGCCACATTGCAACCGTGGTTGATGACCTTTGTCCTATTCATGCTAAATGGACATCTCAGCAAGCAGCAATAGTTACTAACTCCGTTAGTAGGGAACCAGCCAAGTCTCTTTATTCAGCAATAGTGGAGGGTAAGATAGATGACATCATACTGGCTAATTTTGACTATTGGTCCCATAAAATTACAGTCGTACCTAAATGTGAAGTGCCATAGTCTTGATTTATTGACTTTTTTTTTACCAGCACATAATTTTTCAGTCACTGACTTTGTTGACAATAGTCCCTGGCAGTTGCAGGGCACTCCCTCCCCTTCTCCTCCTTTGGGACCTCTAGGTTTTATTCTGGATACAGCTGTTACAGATGATTGCTGTCCTTTAATGAGCCAGGAACAGGATTTTTTAAATGCATGGCTGCAAGGGAGCAAGATACTAATCCTCTCATTTAACGGCATCAAAGGCAGATCAATAGTTTACACTTGAACTATCAGGGAAACTTTTCTCGTGACAATGAAAGCTTCTCTCTCTGTGTGTGTATTTTTGTTTGTTTTGGCCCAGCACAAACTGGAAATCAAATTAAGTAAAAAAAGAAAAGACCTGAACTAGGTATAATTTTGCCAAGTAATCCTCCAGAAAGTTTTTAAGGATTGGAAGATCCATTATCTGAAACAGCACCTAGAATAGTAAATGTGTTACCCAGCAAAATTAGAAGAATGTCTACTTACTGTATATCTTAAATGATAATAGGTTTATTATAGCATAAACATCCTATGGACTAGAGTGGGTTGAAAACTGTGTGGGCCTCCAGTTGTTGCTAAACTACATCTCTTAGGTTTCTTCACCATTTTCCATGCTGGTTGTGGCTGGAAGATTTTAGGTTTTCCATACTGGTCATCAAATGCATCTGATGAATTAAGCTTTAGTACACAAATACTTTGTTGTTTATTCGTTCAGTCGTTTCCGACTCTTCGTGACTTCATGGACCAGTCCACGCCAGAGCTTTCTGTCGGCCGTCACCATCCCCAGCTCCCCAATGGTTGAGTCTGTCACCTCCAGAATATCATCCATCCATCTTGCCCTTGGTTGGCCCCTCTTCCTTTGGCCTTCCACTTTCCCTAGCATCAGCTTCTTCTCCAAGGTAAATACTTAGGTTACAGTAAATCTCTTCTTTCACAAAAATATTCCCATATGACAAAATATGATATGAGCACTTCACAGAGTTAAAATTTTAAGAAATGCAATAACATTATAATAAAATAAATCACAAGATTAAAAGCAGAAAGTAATTTGTTAAAATTTGTTAAAGCAAACAAAAAAGATCAGCAAGCCTGTTAAAGATAACAGCATTGTATGAAAGGCTTAAAAGGTAAGGTAAGGTTTTCCCCTGCACAGTTGTGTCTGACTCTAGGGGGCGGTGCTCATCTCCGTTTCTTAGCCGAAGAGCCAGTGCTGTCCCAAGACACTTCCGTGGTCATGTGGCTGGCATGACACACGCGGAATGCTGTTACCTTCCCACGGAAGTGGTACCTATTTATCTACTTGCATTTGCATGCTTTCAAATTGCTAGGTTGGCAAGAGCTGGGGTGAGCGCGGGAGCTCACTCCGTCATGCGGTGCTCGGGTCTCGAACCGCTGACCTTCCGATCAACAAGCCTAGCGTCTTAACCACTGAGCCATCACACCCCTATGAAAGACTTAGGAGAATGAAAAAGTCTTTGCTCCCGAAAAGACACTTAAGTAGGTTCCAGAGGAGTCCATTCTGCTAAGAATATTCCATAAGCACCAAAAGTACTTCTTCACCTGTACTGACCTTAGCTGAGGGCCCTTAAAGAAGGATCTGTTAAAGATCCCAAGGTGGCACATATTAGAAGGAGGGTTTCCCCAAATATCAAAGTATCAAATATACATAAAATGTATATTTTATCTCACTGTGTGCTCAGTAGATATCAATCTGCAACATACACATGTGCACAGTGTGATAGATCTATCAATAATAATTAGCTATCACATTAAATAAAACCTCTAGTATGACTTGTTAGTTCCTGGGAGTAAACAACAAGAGTGATTGTCTTCTGCTGTTCCTTCCTAGAAGCATTTAAATCACCAATTCTGGCTTAGAAGAACCAAGCAGACTTTCACTGGGGATCTTATATTAATGCAAGAATCTCTGCAGAATACAATTGGTTTCAGATATGAAATAAATGCCCAAAGGAGACTTGGCAAAAAAAAAATTGGAATATTGTTGGCAGGCAGTGTATTTTCTTTTTATTAGATTTTGCAACCAGGGATCTGCAGTATTGAATCAGGTACTTTTATTTTCAAAGACCTTCAGTTTTAAGAATAATGATCCAGTCGGTGACTATTGGGTAGGTCAAATTACAAACCAATAATTGTTTTGCATTATCTGCTCTTCCCCTACTATCTTATGGGTGCTTTGCGAAAACGGTTTTTGTAGGAGCTTATGCAGCCTCATCCACTCATTTAATTGAGTGGAGGAATTGATGCCGGCTTCTCTTTGTAAGCCTCCCATTATTTGCCACTGTTTCCCCCCCCCACAGAAAGTCCATTACAGAGGCTAAACCAGAAACTGCACAATGCCTTTTCACGCTTCTAGATAGGTAGGTTCTCCATATGAGAGCACCCCACGTTGGTAGAAAGACAAGGGATGCCCTCACCCAAAAGCAGCAACCGTGCCTTGATTGAAGCTGCCTCGGGTATAATGCTTGTTCTTGTAAGTTTCTTATTTGGGGAAGTTGACTGGTGAGTCATAACATGATCCAGGATGGATTGCTTTTGCTGCTCCATTTTTAACTGATGCAGATAACAATCTGGGACTACCCTGTACTATTGTGTGATAAGAGGTTGCTGGGTGCTGTGAGAGCTCTAGGAAACAGCAGTTATACAAAAGGCACGGGCTCTTCTTACAACATCAGCATAAGCAGGAGCCTCTAAGAATCAGAAATGCCAGGAAAATGAGGGAGAGAGATGGGGAAACTGTTAAGAGGAATTGTGCCATAACTGATCCTAGCTGGGAGCATATATAACTAACGTTTCTGCTGCACCGTCTGAGATTTAAACCAAACAGCCCAGTGAGATGCGACTGGGTTGCTGAAGCCAATCTGAAAATAAATGGACACTGAAAGAAAACCTAGAGCCATTTTGGCCTGAACAGCACTATTTCCAGCCTAAGAATGACTGCTTTAAAAATGAATGGAAGTAGCCACAAGGGGTTGAATGTACCACACAGGAAGGTAAAGAATGAATGGCAGAGAACGTTAGAGATCTGTTAAGCAGGAAGGAAAACAGAAGGGACAGCGAATATTGGCAATTCTTACAGTATTTTCTCATGGCAAATGTATTTTAATTCTGTTGCACTGTGTTCAGGGTTATATGATCAGTTTTCTCCTGAACTCCTCCCCCTGAATGGTACCCAATCTGTTACAGAGAGTTTCCCCCCACCCATCTGGAACAGATTTTGGTGAGATATGGGCTACAGAAGGAAGACGAAAATCCATTCCACCTGCAGCTTCTGTTCCACCAGTGGTCCATCAGCATCAAATACAATTTGATGCTTTTAATTTTGCTAAATAATACAGTAGAAGGATTAAATAATGAATGGAATCAATGTGCTCTAAGTGCTGGAATCAGGAATTATTTTATGCTTTATATCCTGGAAATGACCAAACTGGTATTTGTGTGTCTGTGTAGAATGTTAGAAAATGTCATCTGTCAGGAAATTATGATTGCAGTTTCCTCATTCCCAATAAATTTATCATTATATTTATCATTTTGCTATTATATGCAGTGGTGATTTTGTGCTAGTGGAAAACAACTTCTATTTATGCAAAGGAGCGCCCTCAATTTTAACTAATGTCTGACTTGCTACACTTCTTTGGAATGCTTTGTTTGCCTTCGGCTTAGTATATTGCGTGAATCCTGCCATTGTGGCTAGGGTGTGATTTTAGCCGGTTATGGTTTACTCAACAAATCAGACTGGACTAAGTTGTAGTTTAGTGTAAAATATGCACCAAAACAAAAATTCCTACTGGATGCCTCCCTAATTTCTTATTTATTCATTTTTCTGTTATTGAATTTAAATTCTGCCTTTCTGTTTCTTCTAGTATTCTTGAAAGGCAATTCAAAACCATGCTAGAAGTCAGGGCTGTCTACAGGATATAGACAAAAAAGTCAATATGGGAGCTGTAATGGTGCAATTAAAGCTCCACCTGCTTTTTATGTGTGTCACTAGATGTTATTATTCTTACATTTGTTTAATCAAAATTGACCTTCCTCTTATTTAATCTCTCAGTGGATAGGGTGGACAAGGACAATTACTTCCCCTCTTTTTTAAAAAAAATATGAAGCAATCTACATATGCTTTTCTTTTCTCAATTTTAAATTTGGTCTGCTAACTTAGTAGGTCTTCTTATGATTTATCTTTGTAGTTGCACTACTATTCTTAAAGCTTCTATCTGAATTATTTTCATCTTGCCAAAATACTACTTAAACTGATGATGGTACTCCAGATTTGTTTTCCTTCCCTGAATTATTGTCTTCCAAATTGTGGAAAACAATTATATTAATCCCATGAATGCAATCTAAAATGGAGTTCGTTGCTTTTTATTTATTTGTTGCTCACTGTTACATCTACACCTTTTTTTGAATAAGTGTTGATGTGCTGTCATTATTATAGATGTATGTCAGGATTAGCTTCGTTCATACATTTATTAGGAATACATAGTGCTTCTCTGGCACTTATACCTAAGTGCCTTTAAATTGTGTGTAAAAGGCTAAGACGCATAACCTTTTTTGGTTTGAGAACTGCATTTGGCCTTCGAGAGGTATTCCAAAAGCCAAAGTAAAATTTCAATAAATTAAATTAAACTGATAAAAGCTCAAATACTGCTCTGTGTATATGTAATTACAGTATTTCTTTCTTCTTTCATTTTTATAATTACAATTCAATGGCAACTTTTAGAGCGGCTCTGGAGGGCCCCATGCAAAGCTATGGGGCTTTGAGGCCATAGTTGTACCCCCTTGGTTTAGTACAGTGGTAGGGAATGGTAGGGAATGGTATAATGCAGTGGTAGGGAATAGGAAACGGTAGGGGGGGGAAAGGGGTGTGGTGGCTCAAAGGGGCGTGGTGGCTCAGCGGGTAAGATGCCAGGCTTGTCGATTGGAGGATCGCAAGTTCGGAGGTTCGAATCCCTAGCCCTGCGTGCGGAGTGAGCTCCTGCGCTAGCCCCAGCTCTTGCCAACCTAGCAATTCGAAAGCATGCAAATGCAAGTAGATGAATAGGTACCACTTCGGTGGGAAGGTAACAGCGTTCCCCGTGCGTCATACTGGCCACATGACCGTGGAAGCGTCTTCGGACAACGCTGGCTCTTCGGCTCACAAACGGAGATGAGCACCGGCCCCTAGAGTCGGACACGGCTGCACAAATGTGCGGGGGGAACCTTTACCTTTACCTAGGGAATGGCAGCCTGCAATGCTATTGGAAGCAAATTTCTGTTGCTTCCATGGCAATGAGGCTTAATGCAGTCTTCTTCATGTGGTGCTACCCTTGATGATAGTTCAGCAGCTTCATCTGGTCTAAAATGTGACTGCAAAGGTTCTGGTGGGATCTATCCATTCAGATTATATAAGATCAGTTCTCTGTATTCTCAGTAGTTACCAGTCTATTTCTGAACTCAGTGCTGGCTTTATTTTTAAAGTCCTAAAAAATATGGGATCATAATATCTTACTAATTTTCCCTCTCTACTCCCACCCCCTATGACTCTGCCCAGGAGTTTTATTTCATAGTTAAACACACCTTTGCATTTCCCTGCCTTTTGAGCTTGCACAGGTTCAATTTTTGCACTGTTTCTCAACCTCAGCAACTTTAAGGAGTGTGGATTTTAGCTTCCAGAATCCCTTAGCCAGCATGCTCGCTGGGGAATTCTGGGAGTTGAAGTCCACACGTCTTAAAGTTGCTGAGGGTGAGAAACACTGAAAAAAATTGAACCTGTTCTTTCACCCAAGATTCGGAAAGGCCTTGTAAAGAAATGCTACCCTTGTGTTTAACAGCCCCCCAATGGCTTAGGTCACCTGGTTTAATGTATAATATTTTATTTCTGAAGCCAGTTTTTGTAATAAGAAAACCCCATTATTGATCTGCCTGTCTACTCAAACAAAGAGTTCCTGGATTTAAGGACAGTTCCTAACTCAGAAACAATAGGATGGGTGGTATGCTTGAAGACAAGGGGTCCCACTGCTCAGTGCCCAAAGGCCCCCATTAAGGCCATTTGGAGAAAGCAAACTAGTTGCAAATTTGGAAGAGCATTCAAAGGAGAAAACGCTGGATCTGTCAGAGAGAAAGGGGGCAGATTTTGTCCAAGGGGAGTGAGAAGGCTCCTTTTCAGTTCTTCCTATTGCAACTGTGTGTTTTCCCCAGCTGGGTGAAGTAGGTGACTGGGCAGCCAGCTGTTGTCCCAGTGCAATATTTTTGGCCTCCCCCCATAACTTTGGGCGAAAATTCTTCCTCTCCTAGCAGCGGAGGCTAAAATAAGGCAATGCGGCTGAGCTGGCCGCACCGTTTCTGGGCAGGAGCGTGGCCCGCTCTCCTTCCACAAACATTCAATTTGCCCGCCGTTTCCTTTGCTTTATTACCAGCCGAAACGGACGGCGGGGTGCCCTGACGCGCCGCAATCCGTGGCTGAAGGCGACCCGTATAGGAGGGAGCGCGGGATTTGGGGGAAAAGGGGTCGTGGAAGAGAGGAGGGGAAGCCGAAGTGGCCCTTCGAGGCCGCCGTCCGATTCCGGAAGGCGAAATGAGGGCTGCGCAGCCCCGGGCCCCTGGCCGCCGTGCTCCAAATTTCCGTCAGGAGGGGAGCCTTCTGGGTGCCGCCTCCGCCTCCTCCCTGACGCGGGCTGGGAAGGGATGCCCTGATGATGGAGCGCAGCGGACTCACGCTGCCCGTCTCTGCCTGGCGGCAGGGGAGGACAGGGCGCCCTCGCCGCAGGAAGACAGCCCTGCGGGGACCGACGGGGCTCCCTAGAGAACTGCTGCCTGCGCCCTAAGTCGCCAACGGAGAGGAGATGGCGAGTCGCAATCGCCACCGCCGCCGCCCAAGGCCGACGGCCGATGCTCCCGCTCTGGGCTGAGCTGCCGCCCCGGTCCGGCTCGGCTCAGCGTCCCGCAGAGCTCGCGAGCTGCGAGGGCAGCTTCGTGTGGCCCCGCCGGCTTGCTCGGTGCGAGGGCGGCGAAGTGGCAGCGCGGCAGAGGGATGGGCTGCGCTCCCAGCATCCACGTCTCCCAGAGCGGCGTGATCTACTGCCGGGACTCGGACGAGTCCAACTCGCCGCATCAGACCACCACCATCTCGCAGGGAACGGGCGCCACCTTGCACGGGCTCTTCATCAAGACTGACACGGCCGACTCCATCCCTTCGGTGCTCGCCTACCAGAGCCGCCAGCCGCCGCCGCCGCCGAGCTGCCCGGCCTACCCGCGCAGGGAGGTCGGCAGGAGCGGGGGCCCCCGCTGCTGTGGCGCCAAGGCGGAGACCCAGACAAGCCAAACTAGCGTCAAGGTAAGGGCTGTAGCTGCTGCACGCTACCCAGATCTCTTCCAGTGGCTGGAAGGGGGGGGGGGCAGCCTTCCTCAACCTGTTTCCCTCCAGATGTGTAGGACCAGACTCCCCGCAACTATCATCATCCTTCCCTGGTATGAAGGGTGTAGGTCTGTGACTGTCATGGGGATAATGGAAGTGGTAGTCCAACACATTAGGAGGGCACCAGGAGGGGAAGGCCAGAAGGACACAAGATTGGGTTGAAGAGGAAGAACCACATGATGAAGAAAAGGAAGAGCTTTTCTGCCCTTCCGCCACCAGAGACCACCCTTTCAGGCAACAGTGACCCTTTTAAGTTGTTGTTTATTCGTTCAGTCGCCCATGGTTGAGTCCGTCACCTCCAGAATACCATCCATCCATCTTGCCCTTGGTCGGCCCCTCTTCCTTTTGCCTTCCACTTTCCCCAGCATCAGCATCTTCTCCAGGGTATCCTGTCTTCTCATTATGTGGCCAAAGTACTTCAGTTTTGCCTTTAATATCATTCCCTCAAGTGAGCAGTCTGGCTTGATTTCCTGGAGTATGGACTGGTTTGATCTTCTTGCAGTCCAAGGCACTCTCAGAATTTTCCTCCAACACCACAGTTCAAAAGCATCGATCTTCCTTCGCTCAGCCTTCCTTATGGTCCAGCTCTCACAGCCATAGGTTACTACAGGGAATACCATTGCTTTAACTATGCGGACCTTTGTTGTCAGTGTGATGTCTCTGCTCTTAACTATTTTATCAAGATTTGCCATTGCTCTCCTCCCAAGAAGTAGACGTCTTCTGATTTCCTGGCTGCAGTCAGCGTCTGCAGTAATCTTTGCGCCTAGAAATACAAAGTCTGTCACTGCCTCCACATTTTCTCCCTCTATTTGCCAGTTATCAATCAAGCTGGTTGCCATAATCTTGGTTTTTTTGAGGTTTAACTGCAACCCAGCTTTTGCACTTTCTTCTTTCACCTTCATCATAAGGCTCCTTAGCTCCTCCTTGCTTTCAGCCATCAAAGTGGTATCATCTGCATATCTGAGATTGTTCATGTTTCTTCCAGGGATTTTAACTACAGCCTTGGATTCATCAAGCCCAGCACGTCGCATGATGTGTTCTGCGTACAGATTGAATAGGTAGGGTGAGAGTATACAACCCTGCCGTACTCCTTTCCCAATCTTAAACCAGTCCGTTGTTCCGTGCTCTGTTCTTACCATTGCTACTTGGTCGTTATACAGATTCCTCAGGAGGCAGACGACTTGGTATCCCCATACCACCAAGAACTTGCCACAATTTCTTATGATCCACACAGTCAAAGGCTTTAGAATAGTCAATAAAACAAAAATAGATGTTTTTCTGAAACTCCCTGGCTTTCTCCATTATCCAGCGGATATTGGCAATTTGGTCTCTAGTTCCTCTGCCTTTTCTAAACCCAGCTTGTACTTCTGGCAATTCTCGCTCCATGAATTTCTGGAGTCTACCTTGCAAGATCTTGAGCATTACCTTACTGGCATGTGAAATAAGTGCCACTGTTTGATAGTTTGAACATTCTTTAGTGCTTCCCTTTTTTGGTATGGGGATATAAGTTGATGTTTTCCAATCTGATGGCCATTCTTGTGTTTTCCAAATTTGCTGGCATATGGCATGCATCACCTTGACAGCATCATCTTGCAATATTTTAAACAGTTCAGCTGGGATACCGTTGTCTCCTGCTGCCTTGTTATTTGCAATGCTTCTTAAGGCCCATTCAACCTCACTCTTCAGGATGTCTGGCTCTAACTCACTGACCACACTGTCAAAGCTATCCCCGATATTATTATCCTTCCTGTACAGATCTTCCGTATATTCTTGCCACCTTTTCTTGATCTCTTCTGCTTCTGTTAGATTCTTGCCAACTTTGTTTTTGATCATACCCATTTTTGCCTGGAATTTACCTCCGATGTTTCTAATTCTCTGGAAGAGGTCTCTTGTCCTTCTTATTCTATTGTCTTCTTCCACTTCCGCACATTGCTTGTTTAAAAATAATTCCTTATCTCTTCTGGCTAACCTCTGGAATTTTGCATTTAATTGGGCATATCTCCCCCTATCACTGTTGCCTTTTGCTTTCCTTCTTTCTTGGACTACTTCCAGTGTCTCAGCAGACAGCCATCTTGCCTTCTTGGTTTTCTTTTTCTTTGGGACGTTTTTTGTTGCCGCCTCCTGAACAATGTTGCGAACTTCTGACCATAGTTCTTCCGTGACCCTATCTACTAAATCTAGTCCCTTAAATCTATTCTTCACTTCCACTGCATATTCATTAGGAATGTTAGTGAGCTCATATCTAACTGATCTGTGGGTCTTCCCTATTCTCTTTAGTCTGATTCTAAATTTTGCAATAAGAAGTTCGTGATCTGAACTACAGTCAGCTCCAGGTCTTGTTTTTACCGACTGTATAGATGTCCGCCACCTTTGGCTACAAAGGATGTAGTCAATCTGATTTCGGTGTCGACCATCTGGTGAAGTCCATGTATAAAGTCGTCTTTTAGGTTGCTGGAAGAGAGTGTTTGTTATGCACAGTGAATTGTCTTGGCAAAATTCTATCAGCCTATGTCCCACTTCATTTTGTTCTCCTAGACCATGCTTGTCTGTAATTCCAGGTGTCGTTTGACTACCCACCTTAGCATTCCAGTCTCCTGTAATGAAAATAACATCTCTTTTTGGCGTATTATCCAGTAGGTGCTGCAGATCCTCATAGAACTGATCTACTTCTGCTTCTTCAGCATCTGTGGTTGGGGCGTATATTTGGATCACTGTGATGTTAAATGGCTTACCCTGAATTCGAATTGAGATCATTCTATCGTTTTTTGGATTGTATCCAAGGACTGCTTTAGCTACCTTAATATTAATTATGAAGGCTACTCCATTTCTTCTGTGGTCCTCTTGTCCACAGTAGTACATAGATCTGGTGGTCATCTGATGTGAAGTGGCCCATTCCAGTCCATTTCAGTTCACTGACACCCAAAATGTCTATATTTAATCTTGACATCTCACCAATAACCACATCCAATTTGCCCTGGCTCATAGATCTTACATTCCAGGTTCCTATGGTGTGTTGATCTTTAGAACATCGGATTCGTCGTTCACCACCAGCACCGTCAGCCGCTAGCCGTCCTTTCGGCTTTGAGCTAGCTGCGTCATCACATCTGGGGCTAGTTGAACTTACCCTCTGTTCCTCCCCAGTAGCATTTTGACCATCTTCCGACCTGGGAGTCCCATCTTCCAATGGTATACTGACATATCTCTGGTTGTACTGATCCATTTAGTTTTCACGGCAAGAATACTGGGGAGGGTTGCTGTTACCTTCCCCAGGGATCGTATTTAGTCTGACCTCTCTTCCATGACCTTCCCGTCTTGGGTGTCCCTTCACGGTTGAGCTCATGGTGCTCATTGAGGTGCTCAAGCTCCAGCACCATGACAAGGTAACGATCTCCTTTGCTGGAGACCCTTTGAAGAACTTATGGTGATAGAGATTTCTAACTAACACCTGGCCCTGTTGTCAAAATAGTAGTTATCTCAATGGGACTGTTATTCCCCAGAATAAAAACTTTGCTTGGGCAAACCTTTCCCCCACATTTCCTCTCCAGTACTCATTAGCTCCTAGTCAGGAGTCACCCATTTGGGATAACCAGCCAAGCCAGACGCTTTCACTAGTGCAGTGTTTCTCAACCTTGGCAACTTTCAGATGTGTGGACTTCAACCCCCAGAATTCCCCAGCCAGCATGGGGAATTCCATGGCTGGCTGGGGGATTCTGGAAGTTGAAGTCCACACATCTGAAAGTTGCCAAGGTCGAGAAACACTGCACTGGAGGCTCACTCTGTGGCTGCCTTTGCCGGGTTCACCACCATTCTCCCTTTCATAACTTAGTCCAGTTTTCCCCCATCTAAGATTCTCCAACTGCATTCAACTCAAGAGCCAACACATCTGGCTTCACCTGTGGAAAGGCTGGTTTAAAAGCTGCCTGAGTCCTAAAAAGGGACATGGTTTATAGGAAGTGAGGTTCCCATGAAGTGAGTTGAGTCGGCTGACTTGAAACTCTCTTTGGGCTGATTAGTGCAGCCTCTTCATCTGTTTCCCAGGAGACTGAGAGCATTGAGAGCCACAAAGAGACAAGGGGACTAAAGAAAAGGCAGTGTCAATAGCAGCTCTGTGTTTGGCCTCCCACATGGCGTTGCTTTGGCTGTCAGGGGCAGATAGGGGAGGGGGCATGAAGTTGAAGAGCAGAAATGCTGCTGCAGATGCACCTGGGATGCCGTGGTTGCCATGGCATCCAATGGCTTACTTCTCCAGGTTTTTCCTGTCTGGTCAGGTACAAGCACGTTGGCCAATGTACTCTCCGAACATTGGCAAGTGGTAATAATGTTGACATTCAGAGTTAAGGTTCTGTGCATCCTGGGAACGTCACTGTATTTACCTTTATCAATCCATGTGCTTTATCCACAAGAGGGTATCCCAGATGTGTCTTTATCTTAATGTACATATGCTATTGTGGAATATGAGTTAAAACAGAACCACCATATGAAAGCACAAAGTAAGTAAAATCTCCCTTGAGTCTCCCTCAACTCATGGTGACCACATGGACAAGTCTATGTTATTTTCTTAACAACTATAGAGAATACATGAACTCATTTAAGTTTGTGTGGGGATGAAAGGTAATATGTATCTAACTCCTCACACCCTTTAAATATTCTAGATCCGTGTTTCTCAACCTTAGCAACTTGAAGATGTGTGGAGTTCAACTCCCAGAATTGATGGCTGGCTGGGGAATTCTGGGAGTTGAAGTCTACACATCTTCAAGTGGCCAAGGTTGAGAAACACTGCACTAGATGGTCCTTAAAAGGTATATTGAGGACTGGAATAAGCTACCTGACCCATAGACATACCTATGAACCGCATATAAAATGAATATGGGGATGGAAATTTGGAGGTGCTCAGAACTACTTTTCTACAATATTTTGGTGCCTTTTCTGAGTAGAATTACTATATATTTTTAAACACTAATCCCAATGTGCAGGATATGAGATTATATGCAACAAATCTAATTTCTGTGAGGTCAGCCCAAGACCGTCCTTAGTAAAGGGCAGGTTAAGGTCCAGCTAGGGCAGCTCCTGATTGGGAGAGGCAACCTGTGGGCTCAGAGATTACGTGTGATCTCCAGACCTTTCACAGCCCTAGAGTCCACTGGCCACGCAGCACTGAAATTTGGCAGTAAATGGTCAAATAATGGCAGCATGGATAAAAAGCTGGTCTGATAAGCTTCGGACAAGCAGAAACATTAGATTCCCTTCTTCCTAGAAAAGGATACGCAAAAATAATTCTGGCTCTGCCTGTTTAGTGACCACATAAAATAACAGCCTGCACCTAGCTATCGGGGTGTGTGTGTGTGGAGAAATAAAGTGTGGTTCTCAGATACCAAAACATTGCCTATCTGTATCGTTGACTTAGGGAATTTCTTTGCACTGATTCCCTATAGAATTCTCTCCCAAGCAACAGAAGGTTGGTTCCATCTGTTCATTTTTTTTACAAGGGCTTAATTACAGTGTGTGTGTGTGTGTGTGTGTGTGTATGTGTGTGTGTGTATATGTATGTGTGTGTGTATGTGTGTGTGTATATGTATGTGTGTGTATGTGTGTGTGTATGTGTGTATGTGTGTGTGTATGTGTGTGTATGTGTGTGTGTATGTGTGTGTATGTGTGTGTGTATGTGTATGTGTATATGTATGTGTGTATGTGTGTGTGTATGTGTGTGTGTATGTGTATATGTATATGTATGTGTGTATGTGTATGTGTGTGTGTGTGTATGTGTGTGTGTATGTGTGTGTGTATGTGTGTGTATGTGTGTATATGTATGTATGTATGTGTGTGTGTATGTGTGTGTATGTGTGTGTGTATGTGTATGTGTATATGTATGTGTGTATGTGTGTGTATGTGTGTGTATGTGTGTGTGTGTGTGTATGTGTATGTGTGTGTGTATGTATGTGTGTATGTGTATGTGTGTGTGTATGTATGTATGTGTGTGTATGTGTATGTGTGTGTGTGTGTATATGTATATGTATATGTGTATATATATATATATATATATATATATATATATATATATATTTAGCTGTTAGCTGACAGTTCTTGTTGCTATTAATATACATGCTATGTTATGTAGGCAAGTTGCATTTATGTTATGGATTTGGCTTATTTCAGCTAGTGTACTCTTAGGTTTGTTGTTTAAACATTGATTTTCAGTTTGTATGGATATGTTGTTGATTTGTATGATTTGTTTGGCAACATAATCTCTTTTCTTTTTGGAGGGTAAGTTACGTAAGTTCTTTGAGGAGAAAGAATGATCTATGTACGAATAAGTAAGTAAGTAAGTAAGTGCCTTGGCAAGAATGGAATTTTAATAGATGGCTAAGAAATACAACCAGTATATAAATACATAAATAGAAACCATATAAATCTAGTTAATAATGTTGCAACCTAATGCACAGAACTGTATCTGCATATTTTCCCACTGTGCAAGTGAGTGGATAAAAGCATATGGTCCACCATTGGTAAGAACTCCTTGTATTCTACTACAAATAAGTATGAAAGCATATATATTCCAGTACAGTGCAACTAAGCATAGAACCACTGATTAGATGGATGCAAACTCAAATGCTTTGCAAAGTAGAAATATCAAGTTGCAGCTTGCCTTTTTCTTCTGGGTACAGTCCTGTCAATCACAGAGTATGCTACCAGTCTTAGCCAGCATAGGCACATTATAGTGATTTATTATTTCTGTTTAGCTACAGTTTAATATAAACCCATCTTTTACAGACAGGGCAAATTAATGTTGTGCTAAATGGGTGCATAACCCTCAAAAGTGGATGGGATTCTACTAGCCAGTTCCACAAACAGTATTAACATTTCTCCCAATTTTATCCACTGGGTTATTGGGTAACCTTTTGATGGCCAAGAGTACCACAGAATAAGAGGGCTGCAGTAGTCAGGGCAATGAAGCCAAATGTACTGTGTTATAGATGTGCTTGTTATGTTCTCTTCCCGGGATTTTGGAGAATCACTTGTGGGAAGGTCATACCACTGAGTTCTCAGGGGGAACTCTGGAGGCCTCAAAAAAAAAAAGGGGGGGGATGATTTGGGATACTGAAGATTACCAACCACTGCTTTACACAGCACATTTTGCTTTCAAGATAATGCAGAAGACTTTCTGTGAAATTTCCATAAATAAGGCTTCTAGTAGAATTTAAGAGCTGTCAGTTATTTTCATTGTGAATATACCCAGCCATCAGTTATATAACTTAAATTAGGAATGTACTCTTTTTGAGGGGAAAGGAGGACAATTTTTTCCCCTTCTGTTCTTATATTAAACTCATTTATATAGCAATGCAGTTCGGTAAAAAGCAGGCTGAAAATTGGCCCTGCTTTATTGTAATCTAAGATGAGCCAAGAAGAACATGCCAATTTATGCTAATGCATCCTCTTCTATAATAGCATCACAACTAAAATGAGATAATTTGATACAGCAAAAGAAATTTCTTAAAGGATTTATAAGTCTGGTTAATACTTCTTTGCAGAGTGAAGGTTAATTTTTTTGTTTTTCTTTTTAATATTGAAGAGGACTCAAAATTATACTTTGCAAATGACAGGTGAAAAAGGGAAGAAAAATAAGTGAAACATTCACCAGTCTGAATATGCTGGCTCAGTGCATTACAACCATCCAAACGGAGTGCATGCATGGCAGTATTTGATATCCAGGTCCAAGATTCTTACAAATTTAAACTTACACATTGCACTCATGTTCAGAATGATGAGAAATTGTTTGAAACCACTTCCAGAAGAGCAGGCAAATAAGCCATCTTCCTTGCAAATTTAGGCTGGATTAATTAATACTGCCTACCAGGCACCCTCTCCCCATAATTATAATTAGGGTTTATGGAAGAGCTAAGGCTTTCTGTGCAATGGTGATGCTCCCAGGATTGCACTGCCCTTTCACTGCAGCCAAGTTTATAAGTACAAAGTCATTGCATGCTGAACAATGATTTTGGTGTGTACTGTGTATGTATGTATGTATGTATGTATGTTTGTCTGTCTGTGTCTCTGTGTATTTGTGTATATCAGAAATACCGAATGAGACTTTATAATAATAAGGCTATAAAACTGTAGATGTACTGAATATTGTGGCATAATTTTTCAAGACACAGAAGTATCCCCATTGGTAGCAAAAGATGGCATTCTGGATTATAATTTGGGGATCTTACTAGGGATATAACTGTGTAGTTAACTGGAAGAAAATTCAATTGAACGATTGATCGATTATGTACCATCAAGTGGGTGTCAACTCTTAGTGATCACATAGATAGACCTTCTCCAGGTTTATCTGTCCCCATCTTGACCCTTCAGGTCTCCCAGTGGTGCATTCATGACCACTGTAATCGAATCCATCCATCTTGCTGCTGGTTATCCTCTTCTCTTTCCTTCCCCCTTTCCCAACATTACAGACTTCTCTTGAGAGCTAGGTCTTAGCATAATGCATTCAGAATAGGTTAATCTGAGCCTAGTCGTTTGTGCCTCAAGTGAGAACTCTGGATTGATTTGTTCCATGATCCCTTCGTTTTCTTGGCTATCCATGTATTCACAGGAATCTTCTCCAACCCAAAAATTCAAAAGGGTCAATACTCTTTCAATCGTGAGTCGCCAAAATCCAACTTTTGTTTCCATAGAATATCACAGGGAAAACCATTGCCTACACAGTTCTGCTCTTTGTAGGCATAGACACACCATGATATCTGAATATCTTTTCCAAGGCCTTCATTAATACCCTACCAAGTGCTAATCTGTGGCATATTTCTGCTGGTTCCTTTACTATTGGTAGGTAAAAGGTTTTCCCCTGCACAGTCGTGTCCGACTCTAGAGGGCGGTGCTCATCTCCATTTCTTAGCCGAAGAGCCAGCGCTGTCCGAAGACGCTTCCGTGGTCATGTGGCCGGCATGACACACGCGGAACGCTGTTACCATCCCACGGAAGTGGTACCTATTTATCTACTTGCATTTGCATGCTTTCTAATTGCTAGGTTGGCAAGAGTGCGAGAGCTCACTCCGTCATGCGGCGCTCAAGTCTCGAACCGCCGACTTTCTGATCGACAAGCCTGGCGTCTTAACCACTGAGCCATCGCACCTTATTATTATTATTATTATTATTATTATTATTATTATTATTCCTCCTCCTCCTCCTCCTCCTCCTCCTCCTCCTCCTCCTCCTCCTCCTCCTCCTCCTTCTTCTTCTTCTTCCTCCTATTATTTATTTATAATAATAATTATTATTATTACTACTGGTAGTCAATCCTAAAAGGCAAAAGCTATCTACCATTTACCTTTTTTTGATAAATTGATTTTGGTGTGTATTGTATATATCTTCACTGACAGTTCTAAGGCTGTTTGCTATGCCTGTTGTCATTAGTTTGGTTTTCTTTATATTTAATCTTAGTCCCATTTTTTTTCACTGTGCCCCTTGATTTTCATTACTAGAGCTTGCAGATCATTCGCATTTTCAGCTATCAAACTAGCATCATCAGCATAGTGCAGGTATTATTGATATTTCATCCTCCAATTTTAAACCCACACTCATAATCTCCCAATCCAGTCTCCTTCAATACATATTCAACATATAGATTGAATAAATAAGGAGAGAGTACAGTATACAGCTTTGTCTTACTCCGTTGCTAACTGGAGTCTGTCCATTTCTCCACGTTCCGTATGGACTGTGGCTTCCTGTCCTGTGTTTAGGTTTCTCATGATCTGTTGAACAAACTGAATTTAATTTCTAAGTAAGTCCGCTAGGTCTAGATGAAAGCATATCCTGAACAGTTCTATCTGTTTTAAGAGCTATGTGCATTTTGTTGTATCTGTTCTTTAATGAAGCAGAGTGAAAAAAGATAGAGAAAAGCACTGAGGCCACAGAGATCTGGTGCACCTGCTTTGTGGTTTTCCTAATTTTGAAGAATGAAAATTAAGTGCTCATTCCTTGTTCTGTTATGTGTGGAAGATAATCAAATATTTGACTGTTTGTAAAAATCAGAGGCTCATCTGCTTTCATGTCAGTTCTGTTCATGGTATGAAATAACTTAAAGCATCCATCCACAAGTTGTTGCCCCTTCCATGGGCTGGGCTACAGTTCCATTGGTGATGCTGACTTGGCATAATGGGAGTAGTAATCCAGATCTGGAATATACCAAATTGGGGTGGGGGGAGGCTCTAATGGAGAAAGTTTCTAGGTTTTCTTTCTCTAGAAACAGAATAATTATTTGGTCACCTGGTCCTCTCTCAGGAGACAAACACATAGTTTTGAAATAAACATATATATTAAGATTTAAATAGCCATCCTAAAGAGGTAGGAGGAGAAAATCTATCATCAAATCCAAAAACTTCTAGTTTGCTCCAGGCAAGTGTGTGTGTATGTTGTGTGTGTTTGTGGGTGGACTTTTCCCTGTCCATTTTTTCTTCTTCTACCATTTTGATTAATGGAAGGGATTTAATTCTGCCAACTGCAGGGCTAGAATAGTTGAGGGCACCTATTAGAGGTATGTCTGAGAATGAGAGGGATTCAGGATGCTTGATCAAATACTTTTTAGTAGAATTCAGAAAGAGTAGGCTAGGGTACCAGTCTTAATCACACCCATGTCACTTGCAGCTTTCCCAATACTGTACTCTTAACTGGCACAAGTGCAACCACAGCCCTTTTTCACTCCAGACATGCTTATGCTATTTTATGCCAGCTAGGATCTCTAACTGGTATAAGCCAACATACTGATGCCTGCATCCCACCAAGTAGGAGGTACATGCATTTCCTGACACAGATGTTTAAATGTTAAAAAGGTAGCATAAAATATCACATTGTTTTCACAGAAAATTTCCTTATACTGACAGTTAATTTTACAACTTGTCCAGGAATAGATATGGGAGTTGCCCATATACAAAAATGGGAAAATCCAGTGTAGCCCCATATGCCATCTATATCCCCCAAATGAAGCACTTTTCCCACAAACACAAAAAAGGGGGAGAGAGTGGAGTCAGTAAGCAGAAACACTGAATTGAAGCTGTCTGACTGCAACATTTAGTATATGGGCCAATTTGTCTCCTCTGTATCCACAAAGTAGAATTGGTAGAGGCACAAAAAGGGGGAAGTTAGGAACCAAATAGCCTTTTTAAAAACTTTTTCTTTTTCTTTTTGTTGTTGTTTATTTGTTGTTGTTTCCTTTTCTTTTTTTCTTATAATATGCACAAACAATAGTAAGTAACAATACAATGGAGACCTTAGTATTAAGTATTAAGCTTAAGATAGAAACCTTTATTATATAACAATTTAATGTATTTTGCAATTGTCTATTAATGCCACATTTAGCTTTAGATGTAAAATTTAAACAACCTTATACTTATCAATACTAACATTTTAGAAATCATAGTTAATACTGACATAAACTTTTTTTCTTTTAATCTTTAAAGGTTTAAATTATCTAAACATTAGGGTGTTAATAATCTCCAGTCAACACTGCATGAATACCACTGTGCGCAAATTTAAAAAACAACAACAGTGAATGGGAGCACTCGATGCAGCAACATTTTGCAGTAGGAACTACGGATAGGGAGACTAGTAAATACAGAAAATAGATTTGAGCATATGGTTGCCAGTCAACTCCAGTCAGTTCTGAATGAATTATTCCACTTATGTTTAGACCTTAACCACAGCGAACAAGTCTGTGAGATACGGTGCCATACAAAATGTGGCATCCTTCTTAGCCATGGAACCTTTTCCCACCAGCTACATTCAAATGCCTGCGTTTCTTGTTTCTTCAAGGCAATCATCCTCAACTTGCCTCAGAATTCTTACATCATGGCCAAAGGGAGTTGCAGTGCCAGCTAGAGAATCCATTTCAAGAAGTGGGATTGTTCTCATCAATGTGCTAGTTATATCATGAATAATATGAAAACAGGAAGAATCTTGGAAGAATGGGAAGCCCTGGACAAGAGGGTTTAGGAATCATCCATTCTCTTACATCAGGTTGCTCTAAAACAGGTCACAAGAAGCCAGAATGCAAGAACAACTCTTGTATCTCCAATCTAATATATGCAAATAGTTTTATACTAAAAGGACTTCTGAATCTCTTTGGAATGTGTTCCCATGCAATGATTAGAATTTGGACCACTGTTCTTATTCTGTTTTTCTGCCATTATACTAGAACAGGGGTGGGGAACCTTTTTTACGCCAAGGGCCATTTTGATATTGCTAACATCACTCGAGGGCCGGGGGGCGGGGTCTGCGGGCGGGAGCCAATCGCGCGGAAGGGGGCGGGGTTTGTGGGCGGGAGCCAATCGCGCACACTGGGGGGCTGCCATGCCCGCTGCCATGCCTGCCGCTGCGCCCACCGCTGCCGAGACCGCTGCCATGCCCACCATACCCGCTGCCGCGCCTGCTGCCACCATGCCTGCCACTGCTCCCGCCACCACGCCCACCACGCCCGCCGCGCCTGCCCCCGCCACACCCGCCGCCACACCCGCCACGCCCCCTCTGCTGCGCCCGCTGCCGCCACGCCTGCCGTGCCCGCCACCGCCGCACCTGCTGCTGCACCCACTGCTGCCACACCCGCCCCGCCATGCCTCCGCTGCTGTGCCTGATGCCGCCATGCCTGCCACCACCACGCCCGCCACGCCCCTGCTGCTGCGCCCGCTGCCGCCACGCACGCCCGCGCCCGCCCCTACTGCGCCCCCGCTGCTGCACCAACTCCCTCCATGCCCGCCCCCGCCACGCCCCCGTTGCTGCGCCCGCCGCCGCGGGCCGGACCAATTGCTTTCACAGGCCTTATACGGCCTGCGGGCCGGATGTTGCCCACCCCTGTACTAGAATATAACTTTTGCTTCTTTTGACCCTAACAGGCTTAAGGCACTCATAAATCTCAATTCTAGAAGTATTTTAAACAATCACTGTATCAGAAGGACAAATGTACCTTGGTTTCTAGCTCCAAAACAACCATAGGGGTTGGTTTTAGAAAATTATTTTGAGAGAAAGTATGAAGAGTAGAATAGCTCCATTTCTAATGAGAAAAAGATACATTGTAGCTATGATGAGAGATATATTGTGTTGTGAACCGCCCAGAGTCCCTCCTTGAGGGGGAGATGGGCGGTTATAGAAATTCAATCAATCAATCAATCAATCAATAAATATAGTTCTAATGTGACTAATGCAACTGGGAATATGGAAGATGTTAAAGTGACTAGATGAACGAATACAAATATAGAAAAATGTGTGGTTGTGGAATAAAATAATGTTGCATAGAGTTCAAGGTAAATTAACTGCTTATCCAGTTAGGAGTTCAGATATACTTAGACCAGACTTACAACATAAGGCAGTGTTTCTCAACCTTGGCAACTTTAAGATGTATGGACTTCAGCTCCCAGAATTCCCCAGCCAACCATGTTGAAGTCCACACATCTTAAAATGGCCAAGGTTGAGAAACAGACATAAGGACTGATGATTATTCTCTCCCCTCTTTCCAAATTATAGAATCATAGAAGTGGAGAGCTGGAAGGGATACAAGGGTCATCTAATCCAATGTGCAGAAAAGCCAGTTAAACCATTCTCAATAGGTGGCTGCCTAGGCTCTTCTTAAAACCCCCAGAAATGAAGAAGCCACAATCTCTTTAGGCCAGGGCTTTCCAAAGTGCCGCCACTGGCGACATACCAGCGGCGGCGCGCGCGCACATGGTGGCGGCGCGGGGGGGGCGCATGTGCACGGGGGCGGCGCGGGGGGGCCGCACGTGCACGGCGGCGCCGCGGGGTGTGTGTGGCGGCGCACGCGTGCACGGTGGCGGCGCGGGGGTGTGTGCGGCGGCGCGCACGTGCACGACAGCGGCAGCAGCCTCCGCTAAAACGCGGAAGCCGCGCTGCGGCAGCGGCCGCCGTGCACGCGCGCGCCGCCGCTTCCGGGTGGTGTGGCGACACACCACGCTGTGTGTGGCAACACACTTTTGTGTCGCGACACACAGTTTGGAAAGCTCTGCTTTAGGCAGACTGTTCCATTGTTGTACAGATCTTACCGTCAGGAAGTTTTTCCTTACATTTTACTGAAATTTAGATAGCTGCAACTTATACCCTTTATTTCTGGTCTTAGTTTCTTTGGCCGTGGAAAATAGTCCTTGACCATCTTCCATGTAGCTTCCCTTTATCTCTATCCTATCTCCCCTTAGTCTTCTTTTCTCCAGACCAAACATCCCAAGTTCCTTCAGTTTGGGTTCACAAGGCATGTCAAGTCTCTGTATCATCTTTGTTGCCTTACTCTTAACCCGCTCTAACCTGGCACAGTAAAATCCATTTTATACCCTACCCAGGACAGATTTATGCTTCTTTATAGCTTGGGAAATCATGGACATAATTTCTAAACCCTTTAAAACTATAATTTTACTAAATGGTTTTAGATGCCTTTGCTCTAACAAAGGATTACAATTATTGCACAGAATTATAATGCAATAATGAAAAAAATAGCTGAAAGGATACATTGTCAACACATTCTACTACAGACATTTAAATTTGTTTCCCATATTACTGCTAATTATTACACTTGTACTACAGAAAGATAATTTTCCATATATCTTTCCTAATGCATGTCTGGACTGCTCATTTTATCAAACTCTGACATTATGGATAAAATATGAAGATTAGAGTTGTAGGAATACAACCCTGATATTAATACAAATTAATGGAAAATGCATAACTGCAGCAAACTAGTAGTAACGAACTGATAATTATTAAAGGATTAGAGGTCTATGAGTGAAAAACAGATTATATCTATAGGGTATAAATTAAGCAAAGTTAAGCACTTTAAACTCCCTTTTATTTCACTAGGCAAATTCAGCATATAGCTGAAGTTTCTGGTTGAAAATAAAAGGAAGTTGAGCTTACTTAATTTTGATTGCATCTGGCTATTAGTGTTTGTATTTGATGTGGTTCTATAATATTTTCTCATAGAAAAGAAACAGTTGTAATTAACCAGTTGTATGCAGTAGGATACCTGAATAATAAGGAAATGAATTCTAGGTTAACATTAACTTATTTATCACATAAATATTATTGTCTATTAAAATTGCTTAATTCTCATTTTGGACATAGAGAAAATGTTCGGCAGAACTGGAAATGTAATTTACTTTCTTAGGACAATTTTTAATATGGGGATAAGCTAAATGCAAATACAAGACTAGAAACTATAGCCAGGGTAATATGGAAGAATTTCAGAAAAAATTGCTTTCCATAGAAACACTCAACAGAAAAAAAATTTTTTTGACTTGCAGTCTCTGAACTTGCTCCCAACAGATAGGATGGATATTATCCCCGTTGTCATGGTCAGATCACGTCCTGATATCCCTAAGATTCTCTTACGCCGCCCCACTCCGCAGGGAGGCAGGACCTATTCGATTGGTCCGCCCCCGGCGACTTATGGACCCAATGAGGTTTCAGAGGGAGCTGGGGGTAATACCCGATGATCTGCTGCATGGTCCAGCGGAGGCACTGGCCGCTTCCTGGAATAGGGAGGCGGCCGGAGCCTTGGACAGGACCGCGCCGATGCGACCTCTCCAACCCCATTCGACCCGTCACTCCCCGTGGTATACGGAGGAGTTGAGGGTCTTGAAGAGGGTGAAGAGACATCTAGAGCGTCGCTGGAGAAAGACGAAGGTGGAATCGGACCGAACACAATCTAGAGCCGCTATTAAGGCCAACCTTGTGGCGGTAAGAGCGGCGAAACGTGAATATTTCTCCGCTCTTATTGCATCCGCAGAATGCCGTCCGACGGCCCTGTTTAAGATTACTCGATCTCTCTTAGGTAGGGTGGAGTTGACCACCCACCTACAGGGCCGTGCGGAAGAATTTTCTGAGCATCTGCAGGATAAAATCGCTCGGATTCGGTCTAAGTTGGACTCCATGCGTGAAATGCAGTCTGGGGAGATGCCGGGAGAATGGTCTTGCCCTATTATCTGGGAACAATTTGATCCTGTTGGACCTAAGGAAGTGGACAAGATCCTCCGAACTGTTAATTCCACCACATGTCAGTTAGATCCCTGTCCTTCCTGGCTAGTAAAATCAGCCAGGGAAGTGACATGTGGATGGGTCCAGGCAATGATTAATACATCCTTGTTGGAGGGGGTGTTTCCAGCGGCCTTCAAGGAGGCGTTGGTGCACCCCCTCCTCAAGAATCCATCCCTGGACCCTACCATTCTGGACAATTTTCGTCCAGTCTCCCACCTTCCCTTTTTGGGAAAGGTGGTTGAGAAGGTGGTGGCGTTGCAGCTTCAGAGGACCCTGGATGAAGCGGATTATCTAGACCCTTTCCAGTCAGGTTTCAGGCCAGGATTTGGGACGGAGACTGCATTGGTCGCGCTTACGGATGACCTCTGGCGGGAGCGGGATGGAGGTAGTGCATCCATCCTGGCTCTCTTAGATCTCTCAGCGGCGTTCGATACCATCGACCATAGTATCCTTTTGGGACGGCTTAGGGAGTTGGGGGTGGGTGGCGTAGTTTTGCGCTGGTTCACCTCCTTCCTCCAGGGCCGTTCCCAGTCGGTGCTGGTAGGGGAGGAGAGATCCAGCCCGCGACCACTCCTGTGTGGGGTGCCGCAGGGTTCGGTTCTCTCTCCTCTCCTATTCAACATCTACATGAAACCGCTGGGCGAGGTCATCCGACACCATGGGATGAGGTATCATCAGTATGCAGATGATACTCAACTGTATATCTCCATCCCAGGTGAAGTAAGTGATGCAGTGACCACCCTGTCCCAGTGCCTGGGGGCTGTGAGGGCCTGGATGGGGAACAACAGGCTTCAGTTGAACCCTGGCAAGACCGAGTGGCTGTGGATTGATGGCTTAGCGTCTTCTAGGAAATTATCATCTTTGGTTCTCGATGGGGTAGCACTGCCCCATTCAGAACCGGTGCGCAACTTGGGGGTCCTTCTAGACTCACGACTCCTGCTTGAAGAGCAGGTGGCAGTCGTGGCTAGAAGGGCTTTTGCACAGCTTCGGCTTGTGCGCCAGTTGCGCCCATTCCTGGATCGCGATGCCCTCCGAACAGTCACTCACGCTCTTGTCATCTCCCATGTAGATTATTGCAATGCGCTCTACATGGGGCTACTCTTGAAGACTATCCGGAAGCTACAGCTGGTGCAGAATGCAGCTGCGCGGGTGATTTTAGGTGCGCCAAGATCCACACATATAACACCTTTGCTCCGCGAGCTGCATTGGGTGCCGGTCTGCTTCCGGGTACAATTCAAGGTGTTGGTTATCACCTTTAAAGCCCTACATGGCATGGGACCAGAATACCTGAGGGACCGTCTTATCCCCATATTATCGACCCGCCCCACCCGATCATTCAGAGAGGGCCTGCTACGAGCCCCATCAATTAAAGAATGTCATCTGATGGGGGCTAGGAGGGGGCCTTCTCTGTAGCAGCACCCACACTATGGAACATCTTGCCCCCAGAGTTGAGACAGATCCCCTCCCTCCCGACCTTTAGAAAAGAACTGAAGACCTGGTTCTGCCGCCTGGCATGGGAGGGAGGAAACGATAGTTCCTCATGGGGGTGGTTAATCCCGTAATTTTATAATGCCCTTCTTTTATTAATACTATCTCCCACTTGGATTTTTATTTTATATTATATTAATTGTATAAATTGTTGGTTTATATATTTTGTATTTTATGCTTTTATCTAATTTTATTTATTGTAAACCGCCCAGAGTTCCCCGTTGGGGGAGATGGGCGGTTATATTAAATAAATAAATAAATAAATAAATAAATAAATAAATAAATAAATAAATAATTTGCCAGAGCAGCAAGATAATTGTCTCGGCACCTATCCAACCATATCTGGATCTGGAAGATGTAGCAACAGGGCTTTGCTCAGCAGTTTAAAAGAATCTCCCATAGGACACTATAAAGGGCAGACTCTGGCAGACACAAGGGGAGGTTGGTCTGTCCCTACATTAGAGGAGCTCTGCTGTAAAGTTGGCCCGTTGTATAAAAAAACTGAGCAGGTACACAGAACATAAATACCAGAGACAATAAAGCTTAAAGAGCAACTCAAGTAGCTCAAATATCAAATGCTAACACATTACTTAGTTAACATTATTTTTCTAGAGAACAAACTAGTTAGAGTTCCTTGGTCCTTTCCTGCCCATTTATTACAGAAGATAAGAAGTGTAGGATTAATTTAGTACTTGGATAGGAGACCATCAGGGAATTTCCTGTACTGTAAACGAGATTGGGAAATAATTTAAAAAATCTTCCCTCCCAAAAGGGAAAGGCAAACTGCTTCTATAATGTTGCCAGGAAAATCGCACAGATGTCTCCCTGTGCTCACCAGGAGCTGAACTAAACTCAAGGGTGTTGTTATCTTTACCTCTAGTAAGTTAATCAGATAAAGCATTAGGGGATAAAATTAAAAGGATCAAATCAGAAATGTCAGGTGAAATAAGCAGTAAGTTCAGCAATAAGTTTATTTTTTCCAAGTTTATTTATGCCCAGTTTGGATTTGTATGCATTTAGATTTGACATGTATAAATCAGTAATGATGGATATTTTTCTTTCTTTCACAGGAGATGATAGCATGTGTTCATTACAGCCTACTGTTTTACCCAAGGAAATACACAAATCGTGTTCAGGACGAGTTTTTTTAGTCCCTATAGCAGAGCTTTCCAAACTGTGTGTCGCGACACAAAAGTGTGTCACCACACCACCCGGAAGCGGCGGCATGCGCATGCACGGTGGCAGCGGCAGCGGTGCGGCATCAGTGCTTCCGCGTTTTAGCGGAGGCTGCCGCCGCTGCCGCCGCCGTACATGCATGCACCACCGCACGCCCCCCACACCGCCACCGTGCACGCGCGCGCCGCCGCGCTGCCGCCACCGCTGGTGTGTCGCCAGCGGCGGCACTTTGGAAAGCCCTGCCCTATAGTAAAAAATACAAATTCAGTCATATTAGCAATTTATTTCACCATAATAAGTCTAGGGATTATTATAATAATGCATTTCTAGTAAGTTTTACATCATGTTTTAGTTGAATACTGCAGCCCTATCATTATGTTATTTTTTCTGTCATTTCATTCCATGTATCAAAAAAAGCATACTAGTTCCATTAAAACTGTCTTGCAGAGAGAGCCTGCTATTTCAGGGTTTGGCTTAAATTGCTAACAATTTTGTGCCAGCGTTCTTTGCCTGTTTCTAAGGAGGCTTTGGAAATGTGGACAGAGGCTTCAGCACAAAGAAATGGGGGTAACATATAGTGCTATGAATAATTGAAAGAAAAAGAAAATGAAATGTTCATTAAATGCTAGGACATTATGGGTGGCTTCTTCTCTGTTGGACTCACCCCCTCCCCAAAAAATTACGGTGGATTAGTAATCAAGCAATGAGCCAAAAGCTCTTTATGTAATTAGCCACATTGTGGTGAAAATACTCCCATGAACTGGTTCCATTTTAGTAATCTGAAGATTAGAATGTGTGGCTAGGAACATTGGAAGCTATCTCATGCTAATTCAGACTAATTGCCTGTCCAGATCAATAGCACATACTAAGGCTATGCAGAGCCTTAGAAAAACGCAATGTGCAGGAATAGGTATGAAGCACCTCTTTTTGAATAATTAAAGCACTTACAGTATTTCACTGGAAGTTGTAAGTCTGCAGATGTATCTTGGGCTGAATTCTCTGCTTTTCTTCTCTCTCAGAAGAGAAATCCCCCCCGGGAGAGCGTGACATTAGAGCAGTGTTTCTCAACCTTGGCAACTTGAAGATGTGTGGACTTCAGCTCCCAGAATTCCCCAGCCAACCTTGCTGGCTGGGGAATTCTGGGAGTTGAAGTCCACACATCTTCAAGCTGCCAAGGTTGAGAAACACTGCTTTAGAGGATAGTGCCAAAAATAGAATACTCAACTCAAGGATAGTCATTCTGCAGGCATGCAGTACGTGGTCCCAGAAGCTGTCAGCTGAAATGATACCTCAGTACCCCAGAGGTTAACTGAGCCTTTAACTCCTGCTGACATCATCCAAAGTCCTTTTGTTCCTGTCAGGGTAGCCCTGACAGCCATTAGGGAGAATAAAAGAGCTTCCTCAGGCAGCAAATATTGGAGAAGTGTCTTTAACACCGCCATTGTTGTCAGCTTTGGAGAAAAATGGCCTTGCAATGTCAGTGATGAAGTAAGGCTGCTCTTTACCAACATACCCTTTGATGATTAAAACTGGTATGTCATCCCTTCATTATACGGCATCCACTGTCACATCTAGTTTGGCTCTTAGACGTTTGCACAATGGCCTGGCAATGAAGGAGAAATATTAGTGAACCTCATTACTAGTACTGTCACGAATAATATAGGCTATGTACTCCTGACAAATCATGCAACAGTGTTCAATACCACAGTCACATTAGAGCAAGATGTCTAGTTTCCCTGGCACCGTACCAAAGTGGAGTGTTTCCAGTGTCCAGCAGATTGTAGTCTTGAAGAAAAATACATGTTTTTTTGTTGTTGTTTATTCGTTCAGTCGCTTCCGACTCTTCGTGACTTCATGGACCAGCCCACGCCAGAGCTTCCTGTTGGCCGTCATCATCCCCAGCTCCCCCACGGTCGAGTCCAGGATATCATCCATCCATCTTGCCCTTGGTCGGCCACTCTTCCTTTTGCCTTACACTTTCCCTAGCATCAGCATCTTCTCCAGGGTATCCCGTCTTCTCATTATGTGGCCAAAGTACTTCAGTTTTGCCTTTAATATCATTCGCTCAAGTGAGTAGTCTGGCTTTATTTCCTGGAGTATGGACTGGTTTGATCTTCTTGCAGTCCAAGGCGCTCTCAGAATTTTCCTCCAACACCACAGTTCAAAAGCATCTATCTTCCTTCGCTCAGCCTTCCTTATGGTCCAGCTCTCGCAGCCATAGGTTACTACGGGGAATACCATTGCTTTAACTATATGGACCTTTGTTGTCAGTGTGATGTCTCTGCTCTTAACTATTTTATCAAGATTTGTCATTGCTCTCCTCCCAAGAAGTAGACGTCTTCAGATTTCCTGGCTGCAGTCAGCATCTGCAGTAATCTCTGCACCTAGAAATACAAAGTCTGTCACTGCCTCCACGTTTTCTCCCTCTATTTGCCAGTTATCAATCAAGCTGGTTGCCATAATCTTGGTTTTTTTGAGGTTTAACTGCAACCCAGCTTTTGCACTTTCTCCTTTCAACTTCGTCATAAGGCTCCTCAACTCCTCCTCGCTTTCAGCCATCGAAGTGGTATCATCTGCATATCTGAGATTGTTAATGTTTCTTCCAGCGATTTTAACTCCAGCCTTGGATTCCTCAAGCCCAGCACATTGCATGATGTGTTCTGCGTACAGGTTGAATAGGTAGGGTGAGAGTATACAACCCTGCCGTACTCCTTTCCCAATCTTAAACCAGTCCGTTGTTCCGTGGTCTGTTCTTACCGTTGCTACTTGGTTGTTATACAGATTCCTCAGGAGGCAGACAAGATGATGTGGTATCACCATACCACCAAGAACTTGCCACAATTTGTTATGATCCACATAGTCAAAGGCTTTAAGTAAAGGTAAAGGTACCCCCCGCACATTTGTGCAGTCGTGTCCGACTCTAGGGGCCGGTGCTCCTCTCCGTTTGTTAGCCAAAGAGCCAGCGTTGTCCGAAGACGCTTCCACGGTCATGTGGCCACATGACACGCGCGGAACGCTGTTACCTACCCACCAAAGTGGTACCTATTCATCTACTTGCATTTGCATGCTTTCAAATTGCTAGGTTGGCAAGAGCTGGAGCTAGTGCGGGAGCTCACTCCGCATGCAGGGCTAGGGATTCGAACCTCCGAACTTGCAATCTTCCGATCGACAAGCCTGGCATCTTACCCGCTGAGCCACCACACCCCTATAAAAGGCTTTAGAATAGTCAATAAAACAGAAATAGATGTTTTTTTGAAACTCCCTGGCTTTCTCCATTACCCAGCGGATATTGGCAATTTGGTCTCTAGTTCCTCTGCCTTTTCTAAACCCAGCTTGTACATCTGGCAATTCTCGCTCCATGAATTGCTGGAGTCTACCTTGCAGGATCTTGAGCATTACCTTACCGGCATGTGAAATAAGTGCCACTGTTTGATAGTTTGAACATTCTTTAGTGTTTCCCTTTTTTGGTATGGGGATATAAGTTGTAGCTTCCAACAAATAAGTAAGAACTATGCCGTTATTGCTGTGAAAATGATTCTGCCAGTCATAAGGCAGTTATATTCCATAAGCTATTCCTGTAATGTTTTAAAGTCTCTGCATAGAAAAGACATAAAAACTCTTAACCAGTGATGAAAATGAAGAAATGCTTTGCTATTCACTGTGTGTCATCAGCTTCTACATGCTTTCACAATTCTTTCTTCTAAATCAGAGCTTTCCAAACCTTTCATGTTGGTGACACACTTTTTAGACATGCATCATTTCGCGACACACTCTTACAGCAGGGCACAAGGCAGGCACTAGGACCTGCGTGGAATCACAGCAGGTTTGGAGGCAGCAAGGCACAAGGCAGGCACTAGGACCTGCGTGGAAGCCATGAGGCAGCAGTAGCCGCGACACACCCAGACACTGCAGCCGACACACTAACATGTCCCTACACACAGTTTGGAAAGCTATGTTCTAAATTCTTTAGCAGGAATGGATGAATCAGTAGCATGGATTGGTGCCTAAGCTTGGAGAATAAGGGACATCATGATACCATTCAACTACATCTTAGAAGCAGGTCATTGGAGAGCTAAATAAAAACTTTAGATTTGCCTTAGCCTGAGGTCAGATAATTGACCTTCTATTCCACTACCATCAACAGTGATGGGCAACACCTTTCTAGGATGCCAGGCAGGAGTTTTTCCTCCTTCTGGAAAATGGCAGGGACTTGGACTTTGTGCTCACATAACATGTACCCTGCCATGGTTGTTTGCAGGGGTGGGCAGGAGGAGGCAGATGACAAAACAAGTACTGTGACATTACGATGCAAGTTCTGTCCTTTTTGCATCTGCCTGGTGGCATTGCACAAATGTATGCAAGGGATGGTGCTTGCATCACAACATTCTGATGCTTGTTTTGTCATTCTGAGGTGCATGAAAGAAACAAAAAAGACCAGGGTACAAATCTAAGAAACAAATCAACACTTCTTTAAAGGTTAACTGGATTAGGGCTACCAGATCTGGGTGGTGGAAATCTAGGAAACCACTAAATGGCAGGAAAGAATTAGAGACTTCTGTTTCTTTGCCATCTAGTGTTTTTCCAGATCTTTACCACCCAGATCTGGTAGCCCTAAACGAGATGGTAGAAAGCCAGTTTGGTGTAGTGGTTAAGGCATCAGGTTAGAGTTCTAGTCCCGCCTTAGGCACAAAGCCAACTGGGTGACCTTGGGCCAGTCGCTTTCTCTCAGCCCTAGGAAGGAGGAAATGGCAAACCACTTCCAAAAACCTTGCCAAGAAAACTGCAGGGACTAGTCCAGGCGGTTGCCAGGAGTCAAAAACTGACTCAAAGGCCAAACAAAACAAAACAAAACAAAACAAAACAAAACAAAACAAAACAAAACAAAACAAAACAAAACAAAACAAAACAAAACACACCCTGAGATAGTAGTTGGAACTAGGTGTTAAAATGTGGGCTTTTTTAAAAAGAGGAAGTATTTAACTGGTGTGCTTATAGATACAGATTTTATTTCTTGTTATAGAAATCATATTCTGTTGTAGAGAGATAGAAAGTATCTCAAGAAAGAGAATTCCTGCTGTACTACCTTATACAGCACAAATTATTATGAAATAATGTGTATTTAGCTACAGCCTTTTCCACGTTGATACGTTGATACGCTTGGATATCACCAAGACATCGCCCCAGCCAGCAATAATAAAAACTATAAGGTTGCATTTAAAATATCTGCCTTTAAAGGCATGCAACATATTAAGAATAGCTGTTTGGAGTACTTGTTCTGAAGCTTTACCTGTTTTTTTTAAAAAAATCTTTAAGTCAGTAAAATCTGTCTTTAAAGTCAAAGCTGGCACAGGAATCTTCTAATAATACTAATTTAACTAGCTGGGCAAAAATTAGCATGAATTTGGCACCATGACAACTTTATATCACTCCTCTGTGCGGTGCAGTGACAGCCTTCGTGAGCTGCAGTTAATGTAAATGCTTAGCTACGTATTACTGACAGTGTTAATGACATGTATGTAAGTTCTGCATTGGGCCTATGGTGTAACTCAGTGTGAGAGCTTGAGTTGGGCTAATTGAGTAGCCTATTAATGTTAGAATAAACAAGCCATTTAGTTGATGTTGGATTCCACTAAGGAAGCAGAAATGAGGCAGATCATAGGTCAGGAAAACATGGGATTTCATGTTAAGCATTAATTCTTGATTAGGCTGACCATATTTCCTTGAGACAAAAACGGGACAGTGGGATGGCAAAACGGGATGGGATCTTATGCCGCCATGCCGGTCTCCAAACCCCGCCCCCTGGTCTGCGCAATTGGCTCCCGCCTGCAAACCCCGCCCCCTGGTCTGCGCAATTGGCTTCCGCCTGCAAACCTCACCCCTGGTCTGCGCGATTGGCTCCCGCCTGCAAACTCCGCCCCCCAGTCCGCGCAATTGGCTCCCGCCTGCAAACCTCCCCCCCCCCCGTCAGTGGAAAAATTGTCTTCCACAAAACCGGTCCCTCGTGCCAGAAAGGTTGGGTACCCTTGCTTAAACAGATTACTGTTTATATAAAAAGATTTTTGTTTTCATTAAAATGAAAAAGTTTTATTACATTAACATATTGAGCTAACAATTATTCTTCAGTGACAGAACTCATACAAAAATTTAGGTACACGTAGAGGGGGACTGTATTTCACCACAATCATACCATCAATGGCATGGGACCAGGGTATCTGAGGGACCGCCTCATCCCCATAACTTCAAACCGTCCCACTCGATTATGTAGAGAGGGCATGCTCCGCACCCCGTCGGTAAGGGAGTTTCGTTTGGCGGGGTCCAGAAGGCGGGCCTTCTCGGCAGTGGCGCCTGCCCTTTGGAACAACCTGCCCCCAGAGGTGAGGCAGGCCCCATCACTCCTGTCCTTCCGGAAGAACCTAAAGACCTGGTTTTGCCGCCTCGCGTCGGATGGGAACAGGAATAGTTCCTCGTGGGGATGGCTGGTGCCATAGAGCCCTTTTAAAGTTCATGGTTTGCCTTCTTGGATTTTCTACTTAATTTATAATAATAATTAATTGTATATTGTATTTTTATGTGTTTTTATAACAGAATTTTAATCTCTATGTTTGTAAACCGCCCAGAGTCCCCTTGGGGGAGATGGTGCGGTGATAGAAGTCGAAACATAAATAAATAATATAAATAAATCAATATTTCTCCGATGAAATAATCTTATGCAGCAAATTTCGGTCTTTCAATACCTTATCATAAAACTTCTCACACTCCATGACACCTGTGTTGTGGACACAAACTACACCCCTCATATACATGTGTGCAACATTACAACCCAACTACAAAATAGTGTAGCTTGCACTGTGACATCATGACTTACATTTTATTACTTTGGCACCTTTGTGATAAGAAACACACATCTAGGATGACAGGTGCTACATGAGCATTCCTGCTCACTCGGAAGCACTTTTTTGTGCTTAAATCCAAAGAGCTGCACAGCTCTCCTGGTCTGTTCGTGGATGAGGGACCACCTGGGTATCCCAGGGCTGCAGGTTAGATTGGGTAGATCAAAAATGCATCCTAATGTTTCAGCCAGGAATATAACCCTGAAAAAAATGTTTCAGCCACGAATATAACCCTGACTTCTCAAGTCTGTGCCAATGTACTTCATATTTTGGCTTCCCCACAACATGGATAGATTAGACATCAGTTTGTCAAATGGAAGAAAATGGAGTGTTCCAATTTCAAGGTGAAACAAATACTGGGCTGAAGCTGCAGCCCTGGTCTCAGAGGAGCGGCAGCTATTAACTGTAACTGCTCAAACAAGGGTTTCCCTTTTCCCTTGTGAAGAACGAATCCTGTATTTTTCTTGCCACAAGTAGCTCCCTCTCTCTCTCCCAGGGCAGTCTGTCCTGTGAGTGTGTGAGTGTGCGTGTGTGCATCTGATCGAGCTTGGCTGAGGGAGGAGAGTTGTCGGGCCGCCGAGCAGGAGCTGGCCGCGCTGGGGGGCTTCAGCGGGTGGCAAGGGGCGGAGTGGTGTGGCTGAAGCCCCCCAGGGTGGCCGGCTCCTGTTTCTCCTGCTCAGCGGCGGCAGCGGCAACAACTCTCCTCCCTCGGCCAAGCCCAATCAGATGCATACACACACACACACTCACACACAGGACAGACTGCCCTCGGCAGGAGCCGGCCACCCTGGGGGGCTTCAGCGGGTAGCGAGGGGCGGAGTGGTGTGGCTGAAGCCCTCCAGCATGGCCGGCTCCTGCCGAGGACGGAGGCCCACAACCACCCCAGCCCCCTCAGGCTTGGCCGAGGGAGGGAGGAGAGTTGCTGCCGCCGCCGCCACCACCACTGCCACTGCGCAGGAGAGGCAGGAGCCAGCCACGCTGGGGGGCTTCAGCCACACCACTCCACCCCTTGCCGCCCGCTGGGCTGTTGGAGCTCCTGCAGCCCGGCAGGTGGCAAGGGGCGGTGTGGTGTGGCTGAAGCCCCCCAGCGCGGCCAGCTCCTGCCGAGGATGGAGGCCCACCGCTGCCCCGGCCCCCTCAGGCTTGGCCGAGGGAGGGAGGAGAGTCACTGCCGCCGCCGCCACCGCGCAGGAGAAGCAGGAGCCGGCCGCGCTGGAGAGCTTTAGCCGCACCACGCCGCCCTTTGCCGCCCGCCGGGCTGCGTTTGTGCGTCACGGCCCGCCTCTTCGCGCCCTCCTTTGCCACGCACTGATTGGCGAGAGGGCTTCCTTTTCCGGGCTGCCTCCGAAAACGGGACAAAACCGAGATTTTTTTCAAAAAGACGGTACGGTTCAAAAATGTTAAAATAACAGGACTGTCCCGTTCAAAACGGGACGTATGGTCAGCCTATTCTTGATATGTTTTTCTGGGGAGATGTTTTTGGAAGTATTCCAAACTTACCCTGATAAAAAGTGGAATGGTGTCTGCATAGTAAGACCAATTATAATTTTCACAAGCATTTTTTCAAATTCTCTTCACTAAAATTTCATTTTCTCTTAGCAACCAGAATTTGCTCAGGTGAACTAGATCCATGATGAAGGAGTGGATCAGGGGAATCACTGTCCTTGCAACAGTGATTCGTGCCCTTATCGCAGTGCAGTGACTAATGCATTGTGCTTTACTTGGGGCTACCTTTGAAGACCACCTGGAAACTAAGGTTGGTCCAGTAATGCACCCACTCAGTTTCTGGCCAGTGACAGCTGCTACAGTCATATCAGACCACTTTTGTAGGTGTTGCACCAGTTACTAGTAGGTTTTTGATTGCAATTAAAAGTGCTGCTTAACCTATAATGCCGTACATGGTTCCACTCCTGGATACTTCAGGGCAGTGTTTCTCAACCTTGGCAGCTTGAAGATGTGTGGACTTCAACTCCCAGAATTCCCCAGCCAGACTTGCTGGCTGAGGAATTCTGGGAGTTGAAGTCCATGCATCTTCAAGCTGCCAAGGTTGAGAAACACTGCTTTAGGGACTGTCTTCTTCAGGTAGAATCTACCTATCTGGTATGATTTATATGAGAGGGCAAGCTTTGGGCTCCTTGCCTAAGAGGGGCAGTGCCTGGTGACAAACCCTCTCAATTGTTCCTCCTTTAGACTCTTCCTTGTGGAAGAGTCCCCCCTGCCCCCAAGGCTAGACACTGTTTTAAGAGGATGGTAAAAACCATTGCTGGGGAAAGTGGAAGGCAAAAGGAAGAGGGGCCGACCAAGGGCAAGATGGATGGATGATATTCTGGGGGTGATGGACTCGACCTTGGGGGAGCTGGGGGTGGCAACGGCCGACAGGAAGCTCTGGCGTGTGCTGGTCCATGAAGTCATGAAGAGTCGGAAGCGACTGAACAAATGAACAACAACAACAAAAACATTATGTTCTGTCAAATATTTGAGGGTGATGGGACCATTAGAATTTGGGCTGTGGATTATTTGCATTGTTTTCTAGAGATTCTATGCTGTTTAATTTCACCGTGGCTTTTATTGGTGGTGTTTATTCTGTTGTTGGTCATTTTTGTGAACTATCCAGAGTCTAGTAATGGAATAGAAATTTGTAAAATAAGCAAGCTAACTAACTAAAATTAGGGCTGTGCAAAACTTTTGAGAGATGCTTTACAAAGCTTGTGAGAGCAAACAAAAACCTCTCTTCAAATAATTAAAGCAACCTTGTCTTTTGTAAGGCTCATATGACTGTTCCTGACTGTTTGCAAGCATATGCGAGCCTAGTAACCTCACTTCATTAGCAGTCATAGCAAAAATGTTGTCTGTCCACATACACAAATGTGCAAATAACTGGAAGCAGCTTTTGAAGCTGCTGTATGAACTTTCCAAAGGATGTGGCTCCTTTAACCATCTGAAGAGAGGTGCTTTGTTTGTACTAAAGTACTTTGTGGAGCACCTGTTTTGAACACTTTGCACAGCCCTAACAAAAATGGTAAAATATAAACACAAGGGTAGTCCACGGAAAGGCTACAAAATTAAATGAAGCTCCTGAAGCCCAAACAAGTCCCAGCTGTGTTGGTCTGGAGTTGAAAGATACAGTCTGATACACACATTCTTTCTTTAATAAGTTCCACTCAATTCAGTTGGACTTGTTCCAAATATGATTTCAGCCTATGGTTATGGAACTTGTCTTTAAACCTTGATTCACTTCAAGGAGCATCTAGAGTCAAAAGGAACTAATATAGTGGTGCTTCATGTCTTACAGAGAAAATGAAGCTCTTTGAACACTGGAAGCCAGTCTTCTATATGGATAAGGGGCCTGTTAGGCTACATTTGTGCCATTGTTGTATCTGACATTGAAATTGTTTGAATGGAACAATAAGCAAGACTGTTCTGACAGTGAGAATATGATTATGAAATCGCAATCCCCAATCATTTCCATAGTCTCCTTCTGCCAGGAGAATAGTTAACCTGATTTGTTACAAGAACAAAATATGGTTTTGACTGAGTTGTTCTAAGAACAACAGGAAGAGTCCCTGCTTCAGAACTCTCAATGAATAAGCCAGTGATAAATTTATCTAGGCTGATAGCTGTGCTGCCTAGCAGGAGAAGTCAGAGTTTTGAAGTCTGTACAAATGGGGAAGAATATACAGTACAGACCTAAGGGTCATTCTTCTGGCTTAACACACAAATAATTTATATAACTGTGTATGAACCCAGGCCTAGTACTGAAAGTTGTCATATGATAAATTACTTTTTTCCAAATTAGTTTAATCATTGCAATGAAATGCCATTAATATAGTCTCACAATGGGACAAAAAAAAAGTCTTACACATTGCTTTCATTTAGCAGGTTTCGACTACTGAGACAGAAATTGGACCTATGAGACTGACACAAGATCCTATTCAGGTAGGACTTGTCTTACTTGACCAATAAAGAATCTATCTGTCTTACTTTACCAGTAAGTGTTAGTGGTACAGTTCCAAAAACTTCTATAATATTTTTGTGCAAGGGAAGTGCACATGTTAGTACAAATCTTGAGTACCTAAAAAAAAGAAGAGGTAAGACCCTAATTTTAAATGTGTTTTTTTCCTGATAGCTGAGTTAATAGAATTGTAGCAGTTGATATTTATGTTTACAAAGATTCAAGCAATACTGTAATGTCAAATGCAATTTCTGAACTTAATTATTTTTCCAAGACTATATCCAAGAATGCACTCTACATTTGCCAAAGGCATGAGTCCAGAATAAAGTATGTAAGTGTACCTATACTTTTAGCCATCAGACAGGATAATCCTCTGATAATTAATCCATTAGGTTAATTGCATATGGTATGGAAAAGTATTTAAAATACTTATATAATGAATCTCCATGTATAAAAAAATTGTGTTGTAGATTAAAAATTGTTAAAAGCCAAATGGTACAGATATCTTTCAAAATGCAGGTGGTGAATATTGAAATTGAATGACACATACTGCTCTGTAAGTTTCTCTCTTTGAAAAGCTAGTGTGTTGTGTTCTAGGGTAGAAATTTTAAATTGCCAAAAATCAAATATGCACTTGAAAAGCAAACATGAAAAATAGGATTATGTCTAAGTTAAATCATTGGTCTGTGTAGCTCAGCATTACCCAGACAGGAGTAGTTTAGATCACATGTAGCCTATAGCACCCTATTTGCAACCCATGAATAGGTAAGCCATCATTTTAAATTTTTGTTTGTTTATTTAGGGTGGTTGGATGGTTTAATAGACAAAACTGTTTAACCCCTGCATAGGCTTAAGGCATCCACAGCACTTCTTAAAAACCTTAATTTTCACCCCAGATTGCATATAGTCTCTCTATTTCATGGGAATTTTAATAGGTAAAATGAGGGCATTAAACCTCTGCAAGGTCTCATGTACCAATTTTGACCCATAAACAAACAAATATGGACACACAGGGGAAAAAAAGGATCCAAAATTTATCTCTGCTCTATCTGGTGATGGCACAAAATCATCAGTTATGGTCTCTGCAACTTGAGGGCACAAAAAAGAAAGTGTGACCAAGACACCCCCCCCCCCCCGCCGCCAAACAGTTGTCCACCTAGCCTAGACTCCATAGCTACCTAATATCAACTCCAGGAATATTTCCTAGTCCTACTTGGGTATGGCAGTAATTGAACCTGGGACTGTCTAAATGCAAAACAAGTGTTCCGTCACTGACCTGTGGAATGTTTTGTTGAGAATCATCAGTTAACAGTGAGGAAAATAGCCCATGAACCATTGCCTTATGGGCAAACCAACACAACAACAACAATAACAATAACAATAACAATAATAAGGTTGTGAGACCCTGTTTTTCAAGTTGGGTTCTCGAGAACAGTTGGGAGTGTTGCTGCTGTACCAGCCTCCCTGCTGCGTAGCGACATCCCTGCCTGAGCTGCTGGAGGCCGTCTCGGGGCTGGCGGTGGAATTCCCTAGGCTTATGGTTCTGGGGGATTTCAATCTGCCGTCCCTGGGACGTGCCTCGGAGGCAGCTCGGGAGTTCATGACTACCATGGCAGCCATGGGCCTGTTCCAGATTATTCGAGACCCAACTCGAGACAGTGGACTCACCCCGGACTTAGTTTTCTTGTCGGAGCAGTGGCAGTATGCTCTGAGGGGAGAGTTACATCTTTCCCCTTTGTCATGGTCAGATCATGCCCTGGTGACCTTGAGATTCTCTTATGCCGCCCCACTCCGCAGGGAGGCAGGACCCAATCGATTGGTCCGCCCCCGGCGACTAATGGACCCAATAGGGTTTCAGAGGGAGCTGGGGGCTGTACCTCAGGATCTACTGCACGCTCCAGCGGAGGTCCTGGCCGCAGCCTGGAATAGGGAGGCGGCCGGGGCCTTGGACAGGATCGCGCCTATGCGGCCTCTCTTGCCACACTTGACCCGATACTCCCCTTGGTATACAGAGGAGTTGAGGGTCTTGAAGAGGGTTAAGAGACGCCTAGAGCGCCGCTGGAGAAAGATAAAGACTGAATCTGACCGAACACAAGCTAGAGTCGCTGTTAAGACCTACCTTGTGGCGGTAAGAGCGGCGAAACGTCAATATTTCTCCGCTCTTATTGCGTCCGCAGAATGCCGTCCGACGACCCTGTTTAAGATAACAAGATCTCTGTTGGGTAAGGTGGAGTCTGTGACCCACCTACAGGGCTGTGCGGAAGAATTTTCTGAGCATCTGCAGGATAAAGTCGCTCAGATTCGGTCTAAGTTGGACTCTAAGCGTGTAGCACAGTCTGGGGAGATGCCGAGGGAACGTCTTTGCCCGGTTATCTGGGAACAGTTCGATCCTGTTGGACCTAAGGAAGTGGACAGGATCCTTCGGGTTGTAAGGGCCACCACATGTCATCTGGACCCATGCCCTTCCTGGCTGGTACAGGCAGCCCGGGAGGTGACATGTGGTTGGGTCCAGGTGATGGTTAATGCATCTCTGGGGGAGGGGGTGTTCCCAGCTGCTTTTAAAGGGGCTTTGGTGCACCCCCTCCTCAAGAAACCATCACTGGACCCTACTATATTGGACAATTTTCGTCCTGTCTCCCACCTTCCCTTTTTAGGGAAGGTGGTTGAGAAAGCGGTGGCGTTGCAACTCCAGAGGATCCTGGATGATACGGATTATCTGGACCCCTTCCAGTCAGGTTTCAGGCCGGGATATGGGGTGGAAACTGCATTGGTCGCGCTTACAGATGATCTCTGGCGGGAGCGGGATGGAGGGAGTGCATCCATCCTAGCTCTTCTTGACCTCTCAGCGGCATTCGATACCATCGACCATGGTATCCTTTTGGGACGGCTCAGGGAGTTGGGGGTGGGAGGCGTAGTTCTGCACTGGTTCACCTCCTTCCTCCGGGGCCATTCCCAATCGGTGGTAATAGGAGAGGAAAGATCCGACCCTCGCCCCCTCGTCTGTGGGGTACCGCAGGGTTCGGTTCTTTCCCCTCTCCTATTTAACATCTACATGAAACCGCTGGGTGAGATCATCCGTCACCATGGGATGAGGTACCATCAATATGCAGACGATACTCAATTATATATTTCCATCCCTGGTGAGATAAGTGATGCAGTGGCTACCCTTTCTCAGTGCCTGGAGGCTGTGGGGGTCTGGATGGGGAACAACAGGCTTCGACTGAACCCTGGTAAGACGGAGTGGCTGTGGATTGATGGCTCCCGTGGATCCAGGAAGTTGTCATCTCTAGTTCTGGATGGGGTTGCACTACCCCATTCAGACCAAGTGCGTAATTTGGGGGTTCTTCTGGACTCACGGCTCCTGCTCGAAGAGCAGGTGGTAGCCGTGGCCAGGAGGGCTTTTGCACAACTTCGTGTTGTGCGTCAGTTACGCCCTTTCCTGGATCGGGAAGCCCTCCGTACAGTCACTCATGCCCTGGTCATCTCCCATATAGACTATTGCAACGCACTCTACATGGGGCTACCCTTGAGGAGTATCCGGAAGCTTCAATTGGTCCAGAATGCGGCTGCTCGCGCAGTTATTGGTGCACCTAGATCAGCGCATGTGACACCTCTGTTGCGACAGCTGCACTGGGTGCCTGTGTGCTTCCGGGTCCAATTCAAGGTGTTGGTTATCACCTTTAAAGCCCTACATGGCATGGGGCCAGGTTACCTGAGGGACCGTCTCATCCCCATAACGTCGAACCGTCCCACTCGGTCATTCAGAGAGGGCATGCTACGGATCCCGTCCGTAAAGGAATGTCACCTGACGGGGTCTAGGAGGCGTGCCTTCTCGGTAACGGCGCCCACCCTTTGGAATATGCTACCCCCGGAGGTGAGGCAGGCCTCATCGCTCCCGGCCTTCAGAAAGAACTTAAAGACCTGGTTCTGCCGCCTTGCGTGGGGGGAGGAGGGGAATAGTTCCTCGTGGGGATGGCTGGTGCCATAGGGCCCTTTTAAACATCAACCATCGCATCTTGGATTTTTATACTTAATTTTATTATACTAGAGTATTTTATTAGGTTGTTTTAATTGTCGGATTTTAATTCTTGTGTTTTGTAAACCGCCCAGACTTCCCTTGTGGGGAGATGGAGCGGTATATAAATTGAAACATAAATAAATAAATAAATAAAATAACTGATTGGAAAGTATAATAGAATAGGTAAAGGTAAAGGTTCCCCCACACAGTTGTGTCCGACTCTAGGGGCTGGTGCTCATCTCCGTTTGTTAGCCAAAGAGCCAGCGTTGTCCGAAGACGCTTCTGCGGTCATGTGGCTGGCATGACGCACGCGGAACGCTGTTACCTACCCACCGAAGTGGTACCTATTTATCTACTTGCATTTGCATGCTTTTGAATTGCTAGGTTGGCAAGAGCTGGAGCTCACTCCGTCACGTGGCACTCGGGTCTTTAACCTCTGAACTTGCGACCTTCCGATCGACAAGCCTGGCATCTTAACCGCTGAGCCACCGCGCTCCCTATAGAATAGAATAGGTCTTACCCATTTTCACAGTACAGGTAGTCCTCACTTAATGACCATTCATTTAGTGATGATTCAGACTTACAACAGTGCTGAAAAAACTGACTTACAGCTGGTGCTCACACTTACAACCGTTGCAGCGTCCCCACGGTCACATGATCGCGATTTGGGTGCTTGGCAACCGGTTCACATTTATGACTGTTGCAGCATCCAGTGGTCATGTGATTGCCATTTTTGACCTTCCCAGCCAGCTTCTGGCAAGCAAAATCAATGGGGAAACCACGTGATTTGCTTAACAACCATGTGATTTGCTTAACGGCCATGGTGATTTGCTTAATGACCGCCACAAAAAAGGTCATAAACTCAGGTTGGATTTGCTTAATGACCGCTTTGCTTAGCAACCAAAATTCCAGTCTCAATTGCGGTTGTTAAGTGAGGACTACCTGTATCTTGTGAGCCTTTAGGGCAGGGCTTTCCAAAGTTTTTCCCGCGGCGACACACCAACCAGCGTTGGTGTGTCGCCACGGGAAAACCCGGAAGTGCGGCAGCGCGCAAAAACCCGGAAGCGCTGCTGCTGCTTTCGGGTTTTGCGCGCTGCAGTTGGTGTGTCGCCGCGGGAAAACCCAGAAGCGCTGATGATGATCAGTGCTTCCAGGTTGTGTGGCGACACACCAGACTGTGTGTGGTGACACACTTTTGTGTCGTGACACACAGTTTGGAAAGCTCTGCTTTAGGGAAGTACACCTCAGGTTTTAGATTTGAGACATTGTCCAGTATAAGGTTAGCAGCTTTATAATTTTTGATTAGATATACTAATATTATATTATATTCTAATAAATACTAATAATAAATGCTAATAATAAATATTAATATTTAATATATTTAAATAATATTATAATATTTATAATATTAATATTCATGAGGGGCGTGGTGGCTCAGCGGGTAAGACGCCAGGCTTGTTGATCGGAAAATTGCAAGTTTGGAGGTTCGAATCCCTAGCCCTGCGTGCGGAGTGAGCTCCCGCACTAGCTCCAGCTCTTGCCAACCTAGCAATTTGAAAGCATGCAAATGCAAGTAGATGAATAGGTACCACTTCGGTGGGTAGGTAACAGCATTCCACGCATGTCATGTGGCCACATGACTGTGGAAGCGTCTTTGGACAACGCTGGCTCTTTGGCTAACAAACGGAGATGAGCACCAGCCCCTAGAGTCGGACACGACTGCACAAATGTGCGGGGGGTACCTTTACCTTACCTTACTAATATTTATATACGTATGTATGTATGTATGTATGTATGTATGTATGTATGTATGTGATACAGTAAAGTCTGCTAAGTATAACTATTTGGGGAGATTTTGCTCTTGTACTGTCTCGGTTTAGAACTATAAAGAGCATCAATTTTGTACAGACAAATGCACTTAGTAATTTAACTATATAGTCATATGCTGACATATGTGATGCTGCAATAGTTTTATCATACCACTTATTTTTGGGGAAAATAACCCTTCAGATAGTTTCTGATAATAAAAAATCATGGTCACCTTGCCAACTTCTTGGACTAAATGTGTTGATTTCCACATAGTGACATCATGGCTATAATAGTTTATTTGCTTTGCTTATCCAGGATGATCTAAGAAAATCTACATGACAATTTATTTGTGTGAAATAAATAGGGTTCAAAACTTATAGGAGAGGTGGTTGGGTAGTCTCATCAATTCTTGGCAGATCTTTAAAAAGTTGAGTCTGTCTTTCATTTGATTATATTTACTATAAAGCAAGCTTTCTTTTTTAATTCATCTGTGACTGCAACATATATAAGAATTGCTATGATTAATTTATGTACATTGCAGAACTCATTATTTTGAGACCTGTGTTGTTATGAAATGTGAAAACTGCTAATAAATATTGTAAACTTGACAAATACTCTCCTTTCTTCTGAACGGAAACGGGGAGGTGGTGGCATCATTGTCTTCTGGACCAATAATGACATTAATAGATGTGCAATGGATATAGTAATTTATGTCCCATAGTGTATTGCCAGTAGAATTATTGTTCACTTGTACAAGTTTCCTCCCAACTCTGGGAATGTTAAGAATATAAACTTTATAAACACATTCACAAGCACACACACACACACCCCTTTGACAATATAAAGTTTATGTTCTTAAAAGCAAAAATAACATTCAAATATGTACACACATTTAAAACATTGTTTTTACTTCTTGCTTTTGGAAAGTGAATGTGTTCAGGGGGTTTCTGAGGTTATTTCAAAAATCTTTTTAATACTAAACATTACTGGGTCAACTGTACAGTGAAAAAGGTTAGTTTAAATTTATTTTTATTTTATTTTATGGTTATAGACCAGAGTTATTGTTTTCAATGTCCAGTAATCTTAAACTATCTTCTGTATTTTATAGGTATTGTTAATCTTTGCAAAAGAAGACAAACAGAGTGATGGATTCTGGTGGGCTTGTGATAGAGCTGGGTATAGGTGTAACATTGCTCGGACACCAGAATCAGCACTTGAATGCTTTCTTGATAAACATCATGAAATAATTGTCATAGATTATCGAAACTCCAGACACTTTGATGCAGAAGCCATCTGTAGGTAATTACTTGTTCTTGTATTTCATATGACCCTGGCAGTATAGGAAAATGCTATTATGCAATGCCTATGTTCACTTCCTAACTACAGTGGCAAAACAATTTCTGGACTATTGAGCAGGGCTGTCATATGATGAAATGTTCTTCCATATGGAATCAGTACATGAAATCTCTGGAATATAGAAAGTTAGATTTCAAGGAGAAGGATTCATCAATTCTCTGCATGAGGTGTTTGTGGGAAAGCGGTAAAAATAAATCAAGATGATAGCTGCGACTACACAATTAAAATTCTGCCCCTTTTTTATATGTGTCACATGTGCAACACGTATGACAAAGGGACAGGGCTTTGATCATGGAGTCATGGTAACCTCCCCCCCCCACTCCTGTGGAGGCCCTAGAAAAATGTTTTCATGTGGACGAACCCTGTGGAACTGTGGCAACGCTGCCTGGGAAGCACTTGTTCTGTGTTCTAATGACAGGAGTAAAATGGAATAAAAGACATGGCTGGGAGGTGGCTCTCCCCAAACCAAAAATAAGACCAGGAGTATTGCTGGGAATGTAAGGATTATGGTGACTAAACAGAGTCGGTCTGGCCATCTTTAGTGATGCTTGGGTCAGATACATCTACAGTATATTGCAGATAGTTACATAGCAGTGCAGTCAATGACCTGATCCTCCAAAGTCCATCCATTTAGGCATTTATAAAATTCAATCCATGTATAAGCAGTAGGAGTACATTTTATTGATAATCACTGACCAATCAGATGAAGCATATGCAAATACAACAAAAATAACATAGAAAATTAAAAATGAGAGTAAAATCAAAACCAGAAATAATTGAAACACTTAAGGGGGAGAGAAAAATTACACTAACCTGTTGATATAATATAAAGGGATTCGGCCACACAGCCCGGAAGACCCACAACAGCCAATAAAGGGATTCATTTGGGCTGTGCACGTTTTTGTCTCTGGTGCCCAGACCTCAAATCTTGTTATTTATAGCAGTAGCATTGTTAGCAATCTGAATAGTTTTAAATATTTGGTAGTTACTCTGCTATGCCATGTAGAACCCGGGGGTGTATTTTCATGACTGCTAAACAAAATTTGGCTATGGAACAAGTAATATTGATCTGACAGTGGGACAGGAGGAATGAGATCTATATTTCATTTTCTATGCCAGGCAAGTCTTTTAGAAGGGGCGTGTTTAAGATGGCTCATAAATCTCTATAAAATTTGCAAAATAGTAAGACGTGGTCTACATCCTCTGTTGCATGAGAACCACAGTGGCATAAAAAGTTCAGAATAGGGGATCTTACAATATCTAATAGCTGAAATAGGTCAAGCCTGGCTAGGAAAAATGCTCTGGGATGGCTGATTTTTGGGAAAAAACTGGCAATAGTCAGCTGGACTGGCATATATAAGAATAAATGTAAACTTTCCCAGATTCTAATTTATAAGCCAGGTTCTGAAGAAAACACAAACATGTAATTTGCTGTTCCACTGCAGTTCTTACTGCAAAAGAGACAATAGATGTTTTGCTTTAAAACTGACTTGCGTCTTTGGCATTAAGTACATGTGTAAAAAACCTTGACCCTCAGAACTTTCAGGGTACAGCAGAAGACTGATGAAAATGAGGCTTATATTGCTTTTCTCGGGAAAGGACACTTGGTCCCATATTCAGGATCCCATCACAAAGACACTGTTTTGCTTTTATAAGTTGAGTGGGATAAATGAATAATCAATCAGGATGGGCTCTGGTAGAACCTTGTTCTCTCCAGCTTTGTTGAAGTCAGAAACTGCAACATTAGGCAAGAGCCTTTGAACAACCCATATTCCTTCTCTGACTGCTGACCACCATCCAGAGGGTCCATATACTGTTTCAGTTGAAGTTAAATTAAAGTTAAATTATGCCTGAGACAATTTCCTTCTAAAGTTCTAACTGGGAAGAGTTTCAGCCAATAAAATTTATTTAGAGTTCAAAGTATAAGTTCAAAAGGGACTCTGTTCTTATTAGCCTGCCATAACTGCAGACATACCTTCAGTATATTGGTTCTACTAGGTCCAATCTTGCTTGACAAGAATTTATTGTTTCATCTGGATTTTAGCAGAGAATTTATTGTTTCATCTTGGATTTTAGCAGCCTAGGTCTGGCCTTTCAGAAAATATAGAATAAGAACAATGAGACAGGTAAAATAACCATCTGATTTGCTTGCAATTTATGTGCAGAGGGAGAGAGAGAGAAAGAGAGAGACAAAAAATTATGCAACTTATGTTAATATGTGGTATTGGGCTGATAAAATTTTGTTAATAAAATTGTATAATCAAATATAGCCTGGACGTTCTTAATTCCAGGTCAGTTCGTGCTACAAAACCTGCTGAACATACAGTGATACTAGCTGTTATCTCACAAATGTAAGTATTTTGGGCAAGTATATTTATTTAATAATACTTTTTTCAATGGGTATGGTTATTCAGTGAATAAAGTACCTTAGCATCCAACTTCATGGCTACTGTGGAATAAGGTACCGTAACGATGTAGCATTTTGTGATTGATTCAGGCTCCAATTTTCACAATAGACAATTTTAGTAGAGCATTATAATAAAACGTTATATTGAAAGGAATAAGTAGCAGTTTCTCATGAATATCTTAGTCTATGTGAGAGGATAAGCTGAGGCCCCACAGCTGCATGTGGCTCTTTAAAGCCTGTGGTGTCCATTGAAGACCTCCAAATATTGCAATTGTTAATGTGACAGAAGGAGAAATATGTACCTCTCAACTGTAACTACATTGGATTTTAATTAAATGTAAATGGAATAAAAACTAGCTTTTGTTCTGGCCAAATGTACTACTTTTGCGACTGCAGCCCCCAACATGTCACTTAAAGTCAATTTTTTCTTGGCCTAGAAAATGGTCTGCACCATCAGAAAATTCCTTTGATATGTAAGTCATTACATGGTTGAAATTTCACCCAGGAGCAGGTAGAACATGGCATTATTGTTCCTGAAAGGAGACTTTCACATGAACTGAGATCAAGCCAAATGAAGCTCAAGTCTTCTCTATAGCAAAGTTTCTGACAGCGGTTCCAAGAGACGAGTTTAAACCTTTTAACATCTAACACCATGCAAACTAAATATTTTATTTTATAAGAATTTTATTAAGTTTAGAGCAGAAATAAAAACTACAAAAAAGCAAAAAAAAACTACAAAAAAAAAGAAAACTAAAAAGGTGTAGAAACACAAAAAGATTTTTTTTTAAAGATTACATAAAGAGGTGGCTTCCGACTTTAAGCATCAAGAATATACGACAATTTCCCACAATTAATCCCTTACTCTATCTTAAAACAAAATCACATTATTTCTATAAATCATTCCATTAGCACATTATAAAAATCAGTGAATACAATCGCTCCCTGCCCTTATATTAATATATATATATATATATATATATATATATATATATACACACACACACACACACACACACGCACGCACCACACACACACACACACACACGCACACATACACCCCCAAAACAACCTCCCCCCCAAAAAACAACACTTATTTAATTATTTCCTTCCTACCACTATTCTATACATTTCTGTCCACTATAATAAGAATCAAACTAAAAAGCATATAAATTTTCTGCCCTTATAATTAATACTACTACAATTATAACGATCTTAATCATATTAAACCCAAAACCAAGCATTTATTATTTACCTTATTAATCTTAATCCAAATCCTTACAGAAAAATAACATCAAACATACCTTAAAAGCAATCCAGATAAACATTCTCAAACCCTTACTTCAAAATCGACCAAAGCATTCACATATCTCCACAATAAACACAAGGCATTTTTCACAGAGAGATCAAAGAGCCCAACTGCCCTTAAAAACTCCGACTTCTCATCAGAAAACCACCCATAGATAACAACCCCTTCCTTCCCATAACATTCCATCACATAACATTCCATCAGAAAAATGATTCCCTTTATATTTTGTAATTCAGGCTGTTCCTTTAATTTCTTCGAGTTGACTGCCCGGTCATCTGACAATTCAGCAAAAGTCTCAATCTCGCTGTTAGTAGAAACATTTCTGTCATTGTTAAATTCCTCAACTTTCTCCACAACATCCCCAACCAGATGACACATTTTAGAACTAATGTTTTCCACAATGTCCCAAATATCTTGAATAATAACTTGACAAGAGTCCAAAAGGATCTGTTTGAGGTCTCGATGGAACTCAGAGAGTCTGCTTGAAATCTTCCATGTCTCACGTAGTAAATTATGGCACCCTGTAGATACTTAACCAGCGAAAATAGAAGAGAATGGAAAGTTTTCAAAACTTGTTTATGAAATTAAAAGTCTAGTAACAGGCAGTTGGTGTCAGGGAGATAACGGGCGGCAAAGGAGGGGGCTCTCTCCAGGAAGGGAAACGCATGCGTAGTACTGAGAATCTATCTTCCCCTCCCAAGAGACTCAAGAAAGCCCCACCCTAGATTCTGGACTCTATCTATGGGCTTTGTCAAGCCGTATTAGTTTAGCTAGATTCTGTTAGGGTAGTAGGATAATAAATCACTAGAGCTTGATTCCAGCCTCAGCGTGTTATTTCTACGCCCGAAGTCAGGACAGTTTCCCAGAAAAAGTAGCAACAGAAAGCTAAAAGTTCAAAGCAGCAGATTCAACGTGTAGGAAAATATTAAAATCATTAAATTCAGTAGAAAAATAATAACAGAGAGACAAATAGTTACTTCCAGTCCTGTTAATATTTAGATAGGAAACAAGCGAAAATGTTTAAAAAAATTTTTTTTAAATTAATCCCCAAAATAATGATAAGTGCCAAGAGAGATCTCTTCTCCTTGATGTAGAAAGCCTCTCTTAGGGTACATAGACTTAAAAAATTAAGAATTGGGTGATTTAGAAATGGGGTGGCTCGACTTAGTGTCTCTTTAAGGCTACAGCGCGGCTTGGAAATGGTGACATCCCGGCCTCCCGGCGGCTCTTACCCAATCGGCGCGAACGCTGTTTGTGATTCTCAGGCTGCAAGTCGCGGTTCTGGAGGACAGATGGGATGATTCCGGGCATTTTCTTTGTCCATGAAAATGCTCCAGGGCTTCAGGAAAAAGCCTGCCTGAGCCCAAAAAACCGCCGCATTGTCAGTTCTGTCCGTGGAGCCCACGGACACCGCTGTTCAGTCGACCATGTCCCCACCGGAAGTCCATGCAAACTAACTAAATCTTTGTTGAATTTTTCTCTGCCCATCTCAGCAATGCATAAAAAAGACTAAACTCTGGAAAACTCATAATAGCTGAAAAGCTGAAAGGACAACAGTAAATATATTCTTCATGATGTATTATTTGTGAATTCAACATGAACATTTCTTTTGCAGTAAGGAAATGTAAGCTACCCACAGGCCACGTGCATCTCCCAGCCCCTATTTTTTTTCCTGTGGCCTCCAGAGCCTCTCAGAATGGCCCTTGCAAAATTTAGCAGCAAATGTATGATTTCTCATGTGACTTTTATTTTTTAAAAAAACCAAAGGCTTGACATACCTATTTTGACTAGAAAAAATCAAGAAAAGAGAGGCCAAGCATTTCAGCCTTGCTCTCTCTGAAGATGTTACTACATTTCTGCCATTCCTTCTGTAGTCTGTAGAGGCCTTACCCCAAAAAAGGACAGCCACAAAAAGAGAATTTTTAAGCCTCTTGAATAACTGACTCTGTGCCATCAAGTTGGTGTCAACTCTTGGTGACCACATAGATGTTCTCCATAATTAAGTCTATTGACTGATAATATATTTTGCATTTCTGTAGATCTGCTGGTCAAGAAGAAGCTTCTGTTCTCCCACTTCTCCATGCAGGATTTAATAGGGTATGTTAAAGTTATTCTAACTTTCTTAGGCTATAAATCAGTGTTTCTCAATCTTGGCAACTTTAAGATGTGTGGGCTTCAACTGCCAGAATACCCCAGCTAGCAAGGGGTTTATAGCTGCTATAAACAATTGATCTATCAATCTTCATGTCTTATTTTTTCTGTTTCTTTATGTTATTATCCACATATTTATATCACGTGACAGTTGTGACTCCTTCAGCTCCTCCACATTTTAATTCATAAATAAACAGCCAAGTTATAGACCTACTATTGCTGGCCAGGTCTAAGGAGATTTAAAAGATACTGACAAATACGTTTTTACAAGCCTGGACATGATTTCCTGTGTCAGATGCCAAGAAAACTGTTTTCAGTTTGAAAATAGGGTTCTCCAATGGTATCACATAAAACATCTATAACTGACTGAAGTATTTGCTGGTGCAGCCTAGCCAACACTGATTGGAAAAGAACCAAGGAAATGGTTGGCCTTTTGCCTTCAGAATCACTATGTAAACAGAAAATAGGGCTGGGTGGATAAGGATTAGGAGGAAGCTGATGCCTTTCCCAACAGCTTGCTGGACTGTAAAAGAGAAGCAGGTTTCAGAAAGATTTTTTTTTTAAAAAAGAAAGAAAATATTTTTAAAATTATGTGCTATAAATGGTTTAAACCTCAGATTTCTTGCCAAATTTCTTTCTTGAAGATGCACTCTTTTACGTAGGTTCTATGTTTCTGGAACATCTTGATAGGTGAAGTTTGTTCCATTAAGCCTACATTCTGCTGTTTTTTAAAAGAACACTGTTTTAGTTAGTCTTTACTTAATAGATGTTAATTTTTAAAAAAACCAGGCTCCCTTCTAATTTTTAGTCCCCATTTTCTTTTGTTTCTTAAATTTTATGAAATATTAAATTGTGACTGTGATATTTGTTGATTTTTCTTTTTAGCATTGCTATGCTTGCTACCCTGCTATTCGCTATTGCTATTGCTAGCAATTTGAAAGCACGCAAATGCAAGTAGATGAATAGGTAACACTTCGGTGGGTAGGTAACAGCGTTCCGTGCGTGTCATGCCGGCCACATGACCGTGGAAACGTCTTCGGACAACGCTGGCTGTTTGGCTAACAAACGGAGATGAGCACCGGCCCCTAGAGTCGGACATGACTGCACAAATGTGCGGGGGGAACCTTTACCTTTTTTACCTTGCTACTGTATATGTGTCTTCCTGTTATTGTAACATACCATGTGGTCCTGGAAAAATATTGGATTTATTGGGCCCCTTATGATGTAATCTAAAACTATAGTCACTGATACATCTGTTGACCTCTCCCCTCACAGACCTGTGTGCACAAACTACTCTGATGAGACTTATGTCTCATTACAGACACCTCTATTTCTGTCTCTAAGTTGTTTTTTCTGGGAATACTTCAGCAGGAAGCATTTTCTCCAGCTACCAGCTTTCTTTGTTCATCAGAGACATTTATGGGCAGATGGAAACCAATGCATCACACTACAGTATTCCCCGCTATCTGGGAAAGAGCTGATGTAGTGGAAGGGAAATAGAAGATAGGCTAAGACTTAGGAAAACTCCCAGTAGGATGAGAAGAAGTGAAGAGACTGCAGCTGGGGGGAAGACAACTGAAGAGAGCAACAGGAGATGATATGAAGGCCTATAGGGCAACCCAAGGAAGAGGGAGAAGAAGAAAAGGAATTGGGATGGTAGTGTGTGTATATATTGAGGGGCTTTGACTCTGAATGGGAGCATTATAAATACTAAAACTCTGTAACAACAATGCTATGGTATAGATCTAAACTCATATGAAGCAGGGCTAGAAAACACAGTGCCTACCAGACCCCCAACTGACTTTAAAAATATTATCTTGTTATCTTCCTCAAAAAGGAAGTTGGCCTGCTGTAAAAGAAAACCCCTAATCTCTAGCATCAATACTTTTGGATTATAGAGATCCCATAAAAAGGTAAAGGTTCCCCCTGCATATTTGTGCAGTCGTGTCCGACTCTAGGGGCCGGTGCTCATCTCCGTTTGTGAGCCGAAGAGCCAGCGTTGTCCGAAGACGCTTCCACGGTCATGTGGCCGGCATGACGCGCGCGGAACACTGTTACCTACCCACCGAAGTGGTACCTATTCATCTACTTGCATTTGCATGCTTTCGAATTGCTAGGTTGGCAAGAGCTGGAGCTAGTGCGGGAGCTCACTCCGCACGCAAGGCTAGGGATTCGAACCTCCGAACTTGCGATCTTCCGATCGACAAGCCTAGTGTCTTACCCGCTGAGCCACCACGCCCCTAGAGATCCCATAGGCAGGGGTAAATGTGCTCAGACAACTAAGATGAAGTGTGAAGAAACAATTGCATGTAATAAAATGATATTTTGTGGCTGGCCATCCCACCTAAACATTTTGTGAAAATGTGTATATGCTCTCAACATTCCAAGTGTGTCCACTGAACCCAAAAGGTTGCCTACCACTGCTGAGAACCGTCTCTAACCTATATCTTCATCCTCCACTGTCATGAGTCATATAACCTGTCCATACCAACTCAGATTTCTTTCTTATCTTTCTTACATATTTGCACCGTTGCCATCAGAGCAGCAACGATGATAACCAACTTGTTCAGACAAAGTCCCCTGCCATCATTCGCCTGTGCATTATAATTCATAAGCTACAGAAACAAGATGAGCATAACAAAGAATAGACTTTAACATAATTATTGTGTTGGTAGCAGAGGCATTTTCTATGCTTCAGTGGTTAACCTGAACTGTTGTTTGCTCAAGGGGGAAAAAATGGAGACTCAGCTTTTGATCCCCCTCCCTCCCTCTCTATCTGATAAATATCCTTCTTTCCTTTGAAACATAATTCTTTATAGTAATGTTCATATAATAAATATAATATAATATAATATAATATAATATAATATAATATAATATAATATAATATAATATAATATAATAAATCAGAAGACGTCTACTTCTTGGGAGGAGAGCAATGGCAAATCTCGATAAAATAGTTAAGAGCAGAGACCTCACACTGACAACAAAGGTCCGCATAGTTAAAGCAATGGTATTCCCTGTAGTAACCTATGGCTGCGAGAGCTGGACCATAAGGAAGGCTGAGCGAAGGAAGATAGATGCTTTTGAACTGTGGTGCTGGAGGAAAATTCTGAGAGTGCCTTGGACTGCAAGAAGATCAAACCAGTCCATACTCCAGGAAATAAAGCCAGACTGCTCACTTGAGGGAATGATATTAAAGGCAAAACTGAAGTACTTTGGCCACATAATGAGAAGACAGGATACCCTGGAGAAGATGCTGATGCTAGGGAAAGTGGAAGGCAAAAGGAAGAGGGACCGACCAAGGGCAAGATGGATGGATGATATTCTGGAGGTGACGGACTCGACCGTGGGGGAGCTGGGGATGGTGACGGCCGACAGGAAGCTCTGGCGTGGGCTGGTCCATGAAGTCACGAAGAGTCGGAAGCGACTGAACGAATAAACAGCAACAAATATAATAAATAGAAAAGTAAATTAAAAGTATCACATTTAGTGACTAGTGAAAAAATATATGTAAATATTAGAATTATCATTTCAAAACAGTATTTTTTGTTATCTAATCCTACAATGTGCATCAATATACATACTTTTGATCTTTTTTGCATATGCACAATAAATTAATATTGCTTTGATAAGACAACTTGCAAACATATAAAACTTTAAAGTAATAGTTGCCGAGTTAACTTAAAGAAAACATCCATAGAAGACCTTTATTAGGTCATCTGATGTTGTACCAATTGCTACAGGCTTTCAGATTTCAAGAACTTTGATCAGACAAGAACGTTAGAAGAAGTGCGAGAAGGACAGGAAATGTGCCTGAATGTGGAGGTGTGTCTGTACCGCAGGGCTTTCCAAAATTTTCCCCGCGGCGACACACCAACCGGCGTTGGTGTGTCGCCGCGGGAAAACCCGGAAGTGCGGCAGCGCACAAAAACCCGGAAGCGCTGCTACGCTTTCGGGTTTTGCGTGCTGCAGTTGGTGTGTCGCCGCGGGAAAACCCGGAAGCGCTGATGATGATCAGCGCTTCCGGGTTGTGTGGCAACACACCAGACTGTGTGTGGCGACACACTTTTGTGTCGCGACACACAGTTTGGAAAGCTCTGCTGTACCGGCTTCCATGGTTAGATCAAGTAATAGAAAGTCTTCAAATATGCAAATTATCAGGGCCAGAGTTGTGTTAGGATGCAAACTTAGACTTTCAGTGTTTCTACCTAAGAAGATATTTGAAAAGGGCAGATGGAGAAGGTACATAATGGTACATTTCCAGCTTGATAAGGAGTCAAGAGATAGTTGGGAAAGACATTATTCAGTTGTAATAAAAATAAATAAATAAAAAGAAATTGAAGAAGTCTCCACCCTAACAAGCTGAAAGATAAATTTGGTTCTAAAATGAAAGCAATCCAGTTGTTGAACACTATCCCTCACATTTTCAATAAACCTTGTTAAAAAGGACTCAGTGGAAATCTCGCTTTCAGTTCCCAAGAGCCTGTCAAGGTACATATTTTTTCTTTACAATCAAGAAACCCAGCATTATCTGGTCATTTCCCCCCAATGTTCCTAGTACTTCCATTTTCTTAACTAGTTTTTCCCTATTGGTTGGTATCAAGTAAGTGTTGCTGATTCTTTTGTACCTTCCTCTTCTCTCTGAAGGAGAAATACAGTATGTCCACAAGATAAGTCAGAAACCTCCTGGAAGGACCATGTTTGGCAAAGTTGGTGTCCCAAGATATACAGTATCATATAATTCAAGTCCACCATCATTAAAACTTCATCCATTTTCCCTGGGGTCAGGATAAGCAAAGTTCCCCATTATAGTATATTTTAGGTCTGATTACCATTTCATTGTCTTAGTTGATTTTTAACACTATGGGGGGTGTTTTGTTTTTGTTTTTGTATTTTTAGTTTGTTGATTTCTTCTATACACCCTAGAGTCATGTTGCCTGACTTTGGCAATCATATAAATGCTTTAAATAAATAAATATTGAAAATGCAGTTTGCTTTTGGAAGATATCATCTATATCTTTTTCTTGGATGAGTGAGCTATAGTAGACACCAAAGACAGTATTGTTTTTATTTGTTCTTCCATTTATGTTGACCCAGCTGATCTCTACAACATTGCCAAGTTCATTCATTTGGATTTCTAAGCAGGAGTATATATATTTTAACATACAATACAACTTCATGTTTTCTAATTATTTTACTTTTGAACATATTGTATCCTTTGGTTGCTATATTCCAACAATGGGAATCATCCCACTAGATCTCCATTACACCTAGTAAATCATGTTTCTGTCTGGAGAACTCAAGCTCATCTTGTTTATTTCCCATACTCTGAATTTTAGTTCAGAGTATGGGAAATAAACAAAATAGCTCAAGCTCATAAAGGCTATGCACTGTATAGGCCAGTGAACTTTATAGGTCGATGTTCTGTTTTTTTCCACCAAATGGTTTTAAAAGCTCAGTTTCACAAATACTCCCACATTCTACAGCAGTGTTTCTCAACCTTAGCAACTCTAAGAGGTGTGGACTTCAACTCGCAAAATTCCCCAGCCAGCATGCTGGCTAGGGAATTCTGGGAGTTGAAGTCCTCACCTCTTAGAGTTGCTAAGGTTGAGAAACACTGTTCTACAGTATACAAATGTTTATCAGAGGTCCATATTTCAGGGTTTTTTTCAACCCTAATCAAGATTACCTTGTTCTGGCAAACACATTTTTATTTGTCCTTATGAAGTACAATTCATTTCATGCCAGCAGCACATCACCTAGCTAACTCAAACCATAGTCCCAGAAACAAAATCTCTTCCATTGATACCATTTGCATAGCCAATCTTTCCCTTGCAGTACTGTATTCTTATTTCTCTTTCCTGTCCTCTTCCATAGAGTGGAAGGATGGATGAGTATCTCACCTGACCTGCAGGGTCTTGAGATTCCTTCCATCTATCATTTATCCCCTTATATTTTAGTAGGAAGGGAAATTGCCAGGGAACTTGATAAATGGTTACACTGTATATAGTTAGACTGCAGTCTCCTCTGGCTTGTTATTGTATTTTTTAAATGTAGCTTTTAATTTTTTTAAATTGATTTTAATGGTGGAAGGCTATGATAGTTAGTTGTGTTTTAACTTTGTACGCCGCCCAGAGTCACATGCAAGTGAGATGGGTGGCCATATAAATTTAACAAATAAATAAGTCTTGTAAATTCTGTGATCCGTGCTCCTGGCAGACAATGCACTTCCTGAGCCGTGGGTTGGGTCAGCTTGGAGCCACTTGTTTTGATTACTCATAGTAATAAGTCACCAACTACCACAGCCCTTCTCTTCTTCTTCTTCTTATACAGCGCACTTGCATTCTCTCTGCATTTTAGGGACCCACCGTCCTGTCTCCCACTTGGCATTATCTCTTTTTCTTCCTCTAAATGCTCATAGCCTGTTTCATCTGCACAGGCCTGAAAACTGTTTCTGAGTTCCAAAGCCTTCCATGTCTCTTACTTGGGTTTCCTTTCCTTTTTGATTATTTGTCTTGTGGAAAGTTGTTTCCACTGTCACTTTCTGTTGCAACGTCTCCTTTCTTTGAACTAATAAAACCTTGCCCATTCCCAACAGTTGAAGTATGACCTTTCAAGTGTACCTTGCATTTAGGCCACTGAAAGCATTACTTTATTTTAAAATGCATCTCCTGAAGATTTTAGCATCCAGGCTAAGAGATATAGTCCTTCAGATAATTACACTGCAAGCTGTACTGGACATTCAAGGTTAACACAAATCCTGAAATTGTGCTTGGAAAACAACTTGCAGCCAGTGCAGACTGGCATGGCCCACTATTGGACATAGTTAGTAGCCTAACTGCCATATCTTTCAGCAGCCAAACCTTCCAGACATATTTTAAGAGTATCTTTACCAAGAACACATTACAGTAGTCCAGTTGTGATGCAACAAAGGCATGAATAATTGTTGCCAATCCAACAGGTTCAAAGCATATCCACATAGAAGTGATTTCTATTAATGATGATGTTGCTTGCTTTCAGACAATACTGTTCCTGAGGTGCAACTGTCATTTGTACATGCATATTATACAGAGTAGTTTGGTGGAGGCTACAATTATTTATTTATTTATTATTTATTATTTAAATTTATCCCCGCCCATCTCCCGGAATAAGGGACTCTGGGCGGTTATGACACGAACATTGATATTTTTCCAAGACAAAAAAGAGAAAAGAACGTGTGGCATGCTTTTAATATTACATTTCTTTCATTGTGTGCCTTTGAAATTTCTTCAAAGGTTTGTATGTTGACCCCGGGACTGTTTGTTCTTAATTAGGGTAAGTAACATCAGAAAGTAGCACCCACTGAGATTGCCATCAAAGTTGTGTGTTCTCTTAAAAGAAGCCTTCTTTTTTCAGTTGTGTATTACTACAACTAGCAGTTTCACTGGCAAAAATCCATTATCACCAATGGGTACAAAATAGAATCTTGGAAATAACAGGAAACCATAATCAACCATAATCTCTTCGATTGGAACCATAATAATTTTGGCTATGATTTTTTTTTGTCTTTATTTCCCTGTTGCTATTCAGGAATGTCAATGATGTTTGAAGTCTCTTAAAATTGCAGTTTTCATGCATTACTGTATGCCTGAGATTCGCAACACAGCTTTCTTTTATTTTTTCATGTGTTAATCAAAATAGTGCTTGTTTGACGTTTCCTATCAATTGAGTTGTGCTATGGACAGATATTCTGTATTAGTAAACATCCTTGTTATGTGCAAGTTACTAATTTCTGTTAGGAAATGCCTCCCTGTTTTTGTCTAATTAAACTGTTATACACTTACCTTAGAGTGTATACCTTAGAGCTGTTTTGGTGTAGTAGTTAAGGCAGCAGGCTAGAAGCGGGAGACTGTGAGTTTTAGTCCCACCGTAGGCACGAAGCCAGCTGGGTCAGCCTCTCTCATCCCTAGGAAGGAGGCAAGGGCAAGCCAATTCTGAAAAACCTTGCCAAGGAAACTGCAGGGACTTGTCCAGGCAGTTGCCAGGAGTCAACGCTGATTTGGAGACATACATACATACATACACTTACCTTCCACTGGCAGCTTATTATTTTATAAATAAAGAAGATGGATGCATGCAATAACTTCTAGTTATTCAAGTTTCTAATACAGCAAAGACAGTTTGTTCTCCCTTGGTAATTATTATTTCCTTGAAAATGTTTATTATTATTTTGTACTACACTGAGAGAAGCTATACCCTGGTCTAGCTTTCCCAGTAACCACCTTACCCAAATGGAAGCATTACTTCCAGAATTTCAAGCCAGTGTGACAGATTGTAATTCTAAGAGCTGTAAAATTAATACATTTAGATAGTATCAGGTTCCTGGCCTCCCTTATTAGAGCACAGGGTAGGCAACATGACACCAAGGAGCACTAATGTGATCTCCCACACTTCTTGCCCCACCATTTTAAAAAATACTTTAAATTAAAAAATGAAGTTGGCATGCTATAAAGTCAGGCACCAGCCTCTAGTGCAGAAATGCTTTTGTCTTCACAAAAATCCCACTGGGAAAATAGAGAACATCCAGGAGACTCATTCACATTTGCATAAATTGGAGTTTCAGTTATTAGTTATGCCTGCCGTGACACACACTGGATATGGCTGGCACCAAAACAAAACCAAACCCAAATGCACTGCAGTGGGAGATGCAATTGGGCCACATTTTTATTTATTTATTTATTTATTTAATTTATTCCCCGCCCATCTCCCATGCAAGGGACTCTGGGCGGGTTACAATAATTAAAATTTAAAATTTAAAAATTTAAAAAACAATACAAAAAGAAGATATATAAAAATATATCCAATATAAAATAAAATAAATAAAATCCAAGATGGCTTGAGGACCGTAGCACAGATCACCTACGGGGCCAGCCAACCCCAGGAGGCACTACCGCCTCTGTCGTCCCAGGCCAGGTGGCAGAGCCAGGTCTTAATGGCCTTCCGAAAGGCCAGGAGTGAAGGGGCCAGTCTCACCTCCGGGGGCAAGATGTTCCATAAAGCGGGCGCTGTCGCAGAGAAGGCACGCCTCCTGGACCCCGCTAGATGGAATTCTCTTGTTGAGGGGGTCCGAAGCATGCCCTCTTTGCATGCACGGGTGGGGCGGGCCGACGTCATCGGGACGAGACGGTCCCTCAGGTACCCTTGCCCTATGCCATATAGGGCTTTAAAGGTAATCGCCAACACCTTGAATTGGACCCGGAAGCAAACATATCTGAATGTTGTTAATGCCTCATTCTAAGACTCCTCCTTTTTCTGGGTCATAAGAGTCAAAGCATTGCTATTATTAAGGGGTTGGAAAAAATTCAGGAGCCAACCCCTACATGCTTTCTCTATCTTGTTTGTATTCTAGAATTGTATTCCCTCCAGTTTGGGGTTTTGCAAACTAAAAGTATTAATTGCTTAACCCATCAGTAGGTAGATTATTGTAGAAGTAAATTAATATAACCAGTAACATCTATTTTTGTTTTTTCCCCCCTGCCAGAGATTTTTGGAGAATAGCAGCATCATTGCTTGTTACAATGAACTGATTCAAATCGAACATGGTGAGGTGCGATCACAGTTCAAACTACGGTATGTAAACATATCTGCTACCATTCATCTCCTGGGTTAGTGCAAGAAGCAGACTCCTAGTATTATATTGAGATAACCCTGTTCAGGTCTTTGTATCACTGATGCTGGGTATTTATGTATCAAGAATAACTTTTCTGACTCTTGAATTGTAGGTTTCTCATTGCCTAAATAAACATAGTTGAAAAATTTTTAAGCTCACATATCTAATTCACTGTCTTTCAGGAATAACGTATGAGATAGATTTTGCATTAGGAATTTTCTCTTTATCCAAGAGTCTCTCAGGACTCGTCTAAATTATGGTACTTCCATGCCCATGCATACTCTTTATCTCTGGATCAGGCAATTTCTTAATGGCCAGAATTACCTTTTAAAAAAGACCAGCAACTCAGGAGACACTAAATTAATATTGCAGAGAATGGTTGGGAGTGCCTTTTTTATGCCTTTAGATGGATTGAGTTTTGTTATGGCTTTAGCTTTTTGTTTTAGGTGTGTTAAGCCTATCCAGAGGTTTGCATATCTTTTAAAATGTATTTTTATTTGGAAAATCAGAAGAAAGGTTTGCCTCTGATCAACACCAAATGTCAGTGGTACAACCTCAGGTGGACGCATAAAGAGTTTTAGATTACCTGCCTCCTCCTGTTTTACTATGTGGAACTCTAAACTTTCCTAGCCAGAACATTTCCGACCCTTGGCCCCTCCTTTGTGGGGTGCCGCAGGGTTCGGTTCTCTCTCCACTCCTCTTCAACATCTACATGAAACCACTGGGTGAGATCATCCATCACCATGGGATGAGGTATCATCAGTATGCCAATGATACCCAGTTATACATCTCCATCCCGGGTGAGGTAAGTGATGCAATGACTTCCCTCTCTCAGTGCCTGGGGGCTGTGGGGGTCTAGATGGGGAACAACAGGCTTCAGCAGAACCCTGGTAGGACAGAGTGGCTGTGGGTTAATGGCTCCTCTGTATCCGGGAAATTGTTATCTTTAGTTCTGGATGGGGTTGCACTGCCCCAGACAGACCCGGTGCGGAATCTGGGGGTCCTTCTTGACTCACGACTCCTGCTCGAAGGTGGCAGTCGTGGCCAGGAGGGCCTTTGCGCAACTTTGTGTTGTGTGCCAGTTACGCCCTTTCCTGGATCGGGAAGCCCTCTGAACAGTCACTCATGCCCTGGTCATCTCCCATATAGACTATTGCAATGCGCTCTACATGGGGCTACCCTTGAAAAGTATCTGGAAGCTACAATTGGTCCAGAACGCGGCCGCGCAGGCAATTCTTGGTGCCCCAAGATCGGCACATGTAACACCTTTGCTGTGCGAGCTGCATTGGGTACCAGTTTGCTTCCAGGTCCAATTCAAGGTGTTGGTTATCACCTTTAAAGCCCTACATGGCATGGGTCCAGGTTACCTGAGGGACCGTCTCATCCCCATGACATCGACCCATCCCACCCAGTCATGCAGAGAAGGCATGTTACGGACCCCGTCTTTAAGAGAATTCTGTTTGGCGGGGTCCAGGAAGCAGGCCTTCTCTGCAGTGGCTCCCGCCCTTTGGAACATTCTGCCCCCGGAGGTGAGGCAAGCCCCATCGCTCCTGACCTTCCGGAAGACCCTGAAGACCTGGATCTGCCACCGTGCTTGGGACGGGGAGGGGAGTAGTTATTCCTGGGGATGGCTGGCGCCTTAGAGTGTTCCTCACATCTACATGATCCTTTATTGCCATCTGGATTTTTATTTTATATTTATATATTGTATTTGTATGTATATTTTATATATTATTATGACTATTGTTTTTAACTTGTTTTAACTTGTTAGCTGTGTTGTAAACCGCCCAGAGTCCCTCTTTTGGGATCTCCATCTTTATGCAAGATGCAAACTGTGACATAAATAAAAACATGCATATTTAACATGTCTGAGGAAACATCCTGAACAATTGTGTTGTTCATCCATGTCCTTCGGATTTCTTTCCTCCCCCAAAATACGTAGCCGTTGTAATTTTATTTGGGAAATAGGATCTCTTTATATTACTGCAACAGTAATGTACAGTATATCATTCATACATTAACATCAATATTGCATAGTTTAATAGTAAACTAATATCTTCTAAAAAGAAGTATATTTTTACAGGAAGGTGACATATTTCCATGAATCTGCATAGGAATCAAGCAATTATAGCATCCTGAATTGTTAATCATAGATTATAACAGTTTCTACTTATTGATTCATTACAGGGCTTGTAATTCAGTATTCACTGCACTAGAACACTGTCATGAAGCTATAGAAATAACTAGTGAAGATCATGTCATTCAGGTATGGAAAAAAGCTTTCTTTGGAAAATTCATTTATCAATGTCACTTTAAACTATTAAAGAAAAGAATCACCACTTGTGCCTGTAGTATATACATATAGGTATGTATTCTGTTTAGATATTATTTGTATGGGGAGGTAGCATGCAAAGTTTTCGGTGTTTTATTTTTGACCCATCTTCTATTGGTGCATTTGCACCAAATGAATCCATAGAGTAGGTTGCTTTCCCATTGAGGTATTTGCTAGGAACTTTTCCCTTACTGGGAATGTGCAAACAGGATATGAAATTTATCAAAATTTGCTTGGTAAGTTTTCTGTACTTGCTCATATACTTTTCATTTCATTTTATTATTTTATTATTTTTTTTACAGTATGTTAACCCAGCCTTTGAACAGATGATGGGCTATCAGAAGGGAGAGTTAATAGGGAAGGAGCTTACAGAACTTCCAAAAAGTGACAAAAACCATGCAGACCTGTTGGATACAATCAACACATGCATCAAAAAGGGAAAAGTAGGTGATAATTACTCTTTGCTTTTTGCATTCTTTAATGGGGTTGATTGGTTACAACCTGAATATGAAAAATCACTGCAATGTGGATTCTCCTTTACTGGAGAGGGTTAGGCAGAGACTGGACAGTGATTTACCGTGGATGCTTTAGCTTGGATTCCTATTCAGATCACAAGGTTGGACCCAGTCTGTCAAAGGCCCCTTATATCTCTGGGATTCTCTGTATGTATGGTACCGTACGTGCGTATGGCATGCTGCATGAAAGCATCAGAGGGGCACCTGACTGGGAAAGACTGGATGGCAACTTGGAGGATCCCACATAGGGAAAGACTGCAGCAGACTTTATTATTTTTAATAAGGCAGATTGGATACTTCCTTGAGTGTTGGTTTCACTTGACTTGTTTAGGAATGGCAAGGCGTTTATTACGCACGAAGGAAATCAGGTGATAGCATCCAACAGCATGTAAAGATAACACCTGTGACAGGCCAAGGAGGGTAAGTGTGTTAATGAAAAAGTGCATTAACGAATAAGTGACATGTACCAGGTTTATTTATTTATTTATCACATTTATAGGTTATAAGGTTGCCCCTAGAATCTGGCTCAGTTGACACGCTTTCTTATTTTTTTAAGCCCAGCTCAGGGACAGGTAACACGTGTCCTGTAGGTTGCATTTGGAACCCCAGGATCCCCTTTCTGCTTCCTGGCACTCTGACATTTACAAAATAACTAAATCTGAGTAATACGAGTTTTGGATTTTCATTCATTCACTCGCTCGCTCACTCACTCACTCATTTAAGGTGGAAATCAGAGCAGTTTAGTTATAGGGGGCTCCTACCGCCATCTCCACCCTTAAGCCCCGTCCCCCAAAGGGGTGAAACCATTTAACCCTGCTTCTTCTGCTTCACATCTTGCCCGGGGGCCTCCTCTGGCTCCTCAAAAGGCTGGGAGGCTAAGTTGCAGTAGAACCCAGCTGACAAGTTTTGCCATCCATGACGTACTGTAGCTTGTTAGTCTTGTCTTCTCATTTCCTGTAGAAAAGAATCATATGTTGCTCTTTCATTATCTCAAAATCCATGAACTGCACAATTAAACCTCAAGCCTCACTCATTTCCAACCAGTTTTGGCAAATTGCATTGAATATATAGGAGGATGCAGTTAGCATATAACAACGAAAGTTTCTGAGAAAAAAAAGAGCAGAAAGAATGGCAATACTGGTCTGAAAATACTTAAAATTCTCAGGTACTTTGGTGAAATGTGATAACTGTGAATTTATAAAAGATTAAACTTGACAATGCAAAGGAATTCCATGACTGGAATGTCCAATGCCTTTTGTTAAATTAAAATAGCAGTTGGGTGGAAGTTAAGGATTTGATTATCTTAGGCATGTTACAAACTTTATACAAATCAAGTATCATTTATCTCATTCACTGAGATGTTGGAAGTTTCAGTTGCAGTCTTAGACAGAGTTTTCTTAAAATCAGTTTATCTACATCCACAGGATTCTGCTGGAACATTAGCATCTTGTGCAGGCGTGTCGAACCCACGGCCCACGGGCCGCATGCAGCCCTGAACAGCTAGTAATGCGGCCCCCAAAAATCGTAAACTTTTAACATTATTTTGCAATTTTTTGGTTGCTGTTCTTTCTTTCTTCTGTTTTGCAGCCAGGCCCACGCCAAAAATAGACAATCCCGGTACATTTGAGACAGTAAAAAAGCTCAGGGTAGTTACATCGCCTGCGTAGAGCATCCGCTTCTCCTCTCAGCTTCACACGCAGGCAGGCAGCGGCCTTCTGCCAGTTTGCGAGCAGCTGCGGAAGTCAGTTTTGCAACTTGACTCGCAAGCCAAGCAGAGTCCGCCGCTTTACCATTAATGCGTCTGTAGTTAGTAGGCGAAGATTGGCGGAAGCTGCCGCTCGGAGCAGAGCCGAGATTCCGAGTGGGAAGGGGAGGCCGCCAGCGGCTCTAGCAGAAAAACGCGCTGTTAGCAGCAGTCGCCAATGGGTGATGGTTCTCCCAGGTAAAAGCTGACAGCACCTTGAGAACTCACTGAGAATTGCAACCACTTTCATCAAACCAGACACTGATGCATTAGTTTCACAAAAACAAGGTCAAATATCCCACTAGTTTTATGTTGCCCATTTCTTTTAAATTTTATAATAAAAATATAAAAAAATAAATGAAGTTTTATTACTTATATACATTAACTATATTATATATTTTATGTGTGGCCTAAGACAATTCCTCTTCACTCAATGTGGCCCAGGGAAGCCAAAAGGTTGGACCCCCATGATCTTGTGTTTTTGATCCAGAATCCTGCTAAGTAGGCTTTTATCTCACACCAATATTAACCTGTGCCAATTATAATTTATGAGTATTTTATAGGATTACCTCAATAACTGCCATAGGTAATAAATATAGCATTGAAATAAACTAATTGGAACTAGATTTTTTGCTTTATTAAAGAGGGCAATAATTAATCACCAATAAATACTGCATTTAATAATAGTGGATTATTTTTTATATTCATAGAAAAATTCGACATTTTGTGTCTATCAAAAAACTGTGTTGCAGCAATGATAGCAACAAACAGGTATGATTTTCCCTTCATAAAATTGTTTGTCACCTTATTAACTGGCTGTTTCCAAAGTCTTAAATGACGTATTATTTAAAATATAAATGTCAAGTCACGTTATCATAAAATGTATCTTATGAGAGTCAACTTTTGTTGCTCAGGCAAGATGATTTGCATTTATTTTAGAGTCCTCTCCTGTGTCTTATCATATAGAGCTAATGAGGATATTCAAAAATCTCTGTTTTGAACCAGATTTTGCAGCTGAGAGTTATGGTAATTCAAATTATAGCATTATAATCATTCTAATCCAACATAATGGGGAGGTAGCTATGCAGAGAGAAAAACTGGTTAAAGTTTTTAACAGGAGATATAGAAATATGATGTAAGCACAAGCAAAGTATACAGTAGATATGGGAAACCTTTAGTCCAGTGTTTCTCAACTTTGGCAACTTTAAGATGTGTGTAGTTCAACTCCCAGAATAGCATGGCTAGCTGGGGAATTCTGGGAGTTGAAGTCCACACATCTTAAAGTTGCCAACGTTGAGAAACACTGCTTTAATCCCTAACCATAACTTAACTTCCTCTTTGCCATCCCATCAAGAAAACTGATCAATGACACAGTCAGCTCCCCGAGCACCCCCATGTTGCAGCTGTCTGAAAAGTTGTCTTTGGCTGCCTTCAACTTTTTCTGACTAAGAAAGTTAAGGGACAGTCAGTACAGAGAACCATGACATGAGGAATCCCTGTGTGTTAACATTTAGTTGGCTGAGTTCATACAATAGATTTAAACTGGTTACTAAATTAACCCACACAATACACTATAAGAATGGAGATGTCTTGCTAAGCCATTAAAAAAAACTAAATGAAATTAATACTATCCAAGCTTGGTATGGTCTATCTGGCCATTAGGGCAGAAGTTTATATGTCTCTTTTGTGCTTCTTTTTTCATATAACACAAGACCTACAGGCCACATCATGATGAAAAGTGTGCAGGAGACCAGTTTCAATCAGGTTAGAAAATTGTCTTTCTATTATTTGAAGCATCAGAACCAGTCTTCCTATTAGGCTGAAGGATGCTGCATATATTATGGCACTCATGCGGATGCAGTTGATCCTGGAGTGGAAGTTCTGTCTGTGAAATCTGGAAGCAGTTTAAACTCTTCACGTAGCAAATTATGAGCTCTTTAGCAGACTGCCTCCATGATGTATGAAGAGATCCTCAAGCTAATCAGTCTGTTCAGTCCATGCATGTTTGAATAGATTGAAAAATATAATTATCATCCTATGCAATAAAATGGAAGAATATGGTATTAAAAATAATTTGTGACATAATATTGCAAGAAAATAGAAGAATATGGCATTAAGAGATTGACATTAAGAGAAGGGTAGAGATTATGCTTGTATGGCATAGGGCCAGGCTGCTTGCAGGACCACCTTTCTCCTATTGTTTCTGCCTGCCCCACCACATCTAGTACAGAGGGCAGGCTCTGGGCCCCTCCCGTTAAACAATGTCATCTCATTGGACCCCAGAGTCGTGCCTTCTCGGTGGCTGCACCTGCTCTGTAGAACAGCATCCCCCCAGAGATTCAGATGGCCCCAATCTTCTTAGCCTTTCCCAAGACATTGAAGACCTGGCTGTTCCCCCAGGCATTTGGGCCAGGTTGGAGATGAGCTCAGCTAGAATGGATGTTTGATAGTTAATTGTTTATTGGCCATCAAGGAGGTTATGCTTGGGAGGTTTGTTTGTTTTTAATCCTGTAAGCTGCTTAGAGTCACTTGTGTGAAATGGGTGGCTATATAAATGCAATACATACATACATACATATCGTGGCGAAATACTATTCATTTGGGGAAGAACATTCTTATAAAATAATACATGTACAAATTCATGGGCTTAATGTATTCCCAGTTATTCCTCTTGTAGTTTTTTTTAGTTTTAGCAGCACATTATCTTTAAATCAAATCAAGTTTAGCATATAGTAAGGCAATAATAAAAACTGGCTTTGAAACTGGGAAATTAAAGAAGTTGGTTTCTCTATTTTGTGTTATCCTTCCCCATCTAGTTGTGGAAGTGTTCATCTCTAAATTTCTGATCTGAATTTGGGAGACAAGTTAAAAGTCAGTCTTTTAATATGGGGACAAAATGCAGCTGTGAAAATAAATTCTGTCCCTTTTTAAATACCTTCCTCTAACATTTGCAGACTCTCACTCCTTCAGATGCAAGAACAGAAGGAAAGAATCTATTGATGTTAAATCAATAACTTCTCGAAGCAGTGATGGTAAGAAATGAAATGTGCCGGAGATATTATTCAGAGCCCTGTGTTAAAAGGAATAGCAATTGATGCATTTAAGTGAATGGCATTTGATCTGATATTTTATTATAACCTGTTTCCAACTATCTAGGCTATTGAATAGCAAGAAGAGGCAGAATAAGCTTGAACAATGGGGAAAATAGACAATTTCTTATTCTTTAATCATACAGGTAGTCCTCAGTTACTGACCACAATTGGGACTGGCAACTCTATTGCTAAGCGATGCAGTCATAAAGTGAAACATCACGTGACCACGCTCAACATACGACATCGGTTCTGGCTGTGGTCGTTAAGTGAATCACCCACGGTTGTTAAGCAAGACATCATGTGACTGCGACTTGCAACTTCCTGCTGGCTTCCCCATTGACTTTGCTTTTTGGAAGCTGGCAGTGAAGGTCGCAAATGGCAATCACGTGACCGCAGGGATGCTGCAACTGCCGCAACTTCAAGGACTGATTGTAAATGTCCTTTTTCAGCAGTGTAGTAACTGAATGGTCACAGCACAAGCAGTCGGTAAGCAAGGACTACCTGTATATGCAACATAAACATAAGAACGTATCTTATTATTTGGATCCACCTAATTTAAAATAATGCAGCGTAGAAGAAAGTAGATTTTTAAAACTATCTTTTTTAAAGAGCCCAATTCTTTTCTGTTTAATGCAGCACCAAGTTTACAGAATCATCGATATTCATCTATAGCAAGAATCCATTCCATGACAATAGAAGCTCCAATTACAAAGGTATGAGGCAAAGACTTTCTGATGTCATTTTATACATCAACAATCCTTTAAAAAAATGAGCACATCTACATGCCTATTGAAATATGAATTCATGTCACGTACAGATGATGTATCCGAATAGCAAGGATGGTATTTACTATAAATAAGAGTTTCTATTTATGTATTGTTGGCTGTTTTGCAGTTCTTTCAAATATCTCCCAAAGTCAGTTATGGTGAATTTTGATAATATCGAATTATATTTTAATTTAATTGATTGATGAATTAGTTAATCGTTTTAAAAGCCGACTCCTTTATTCAATTGACAACTCTTTTACATGATAACTCAATAGTTCATACAGATTTTAAAAATATAGTGGATTGAAAGCAACAATGACTTTGTTATTTCTTTTCTATTTGTAATCCTACAGGTTATTAATATAATCAATTCAGCTCAAGAGAATAGCCCTGTGACTGTAGCAGAGGCCTTGGATAGAGTGTTGGAAATCTTACGAACAACAGAACTTTATTCTCCACAGCTAGGAACCAAAGATGATGACCCTCATACTAGCGATCTTGTCGGAGGTCTGATGACTGTGAGTAAAGAGACATAAATCACATCATCAGTTTCACTAGTAGAATTGGTGGCTGGAATCCAGGGTCGCATGAACAAGTCAAAAAGAACAAGTTCTGTTCTTCTCCTCCATTAAAGACATAATAAAAAGAAGTGTATAGAAACAAGTGGCCATAGCAATTGCAGGAGGAAACAGTTCTGGATTATCACCCATAAGGAGAATAGAGTGTCATGAGGTGCCTCTTTTGATTACTCGTAAGAATGGCCTTTCATGAAATCCGTGAGCTGAGATTTGTGATGAAAATTTGGTAAACCCAAATCTTACTTTTATGAATGCTGGAAAGTGTTCTAGAAGAAATTGGTTGTTACTTCCTCGCTTTTATTGAAAACTCAGTATCTTCTGTGCCAGCTCTTGGATAAATAAAACTGTATAAAATAAATAAATAAATTAAATAAATAAATAAATAAATAAATAAATAAATAAAACTCATTCAATATTGGATAGGATTCAGGTTGTACTGCATTTTCAGTGACAACTTTTTGCAGGTTATGTACAAAATTTATATAGACATATAGACACTTTTATGATCATTTATAACATAGTATTTATTATGTTATTATAGAGTACATATTAGCAATATCCTTATCTTGCTGTTTAACTATAACATGTATTGAAATGTAGTTTCCTCTTTTTTCCCTTGGTATATGGAATGCTGTGTTGTAACTCTTACTTTTTCCTTATTTCAGGATGGCTTGAAAAAACTGTCAGGAAATGAGTATATATTTTCTAAAAGTAAGTTTCCATGTTAAACTCTCTTCTTGTCTGTTCATTCACTGCCAATATTGCAGAAAAGTTGCTTTTACTGAAATATCAGGAATACAAAACCTAATGTACCTTAATTTATTTCATTAAACTATCTGTTGAATTTGGTGTGTAAAGAGTTTAGATGTAACAGGTTTTCACACAGCATTTGGAAAGATATGTTTATCCCTTCCAATCTCCCAAAACAGTAAACAGAAAATATTCATTAAGCTTTTATGAAAACATAGAGAATGTTTTTGCTGTAATACAAGAAATAGCCCTTGGACCATTTAATCAGAAGCCATAGACAATTCAAACTTCTGGATTTATTTGTAAGACTTGTCAAATCAGTATAAATTCATTTAGTTTTACTGTCTGTTTTAGTAGTGCAAGAACTTTTCTTATATACAGTAGTATTTTGGAAGAATTCATTAAAAAGATGGCAGTATTGTTAGCAATGTGAGGGGCATGTGCAGGGAGGGGTCAAAAAAGTCAAATTGATGGTTGTGACTGTGCATTCAGACCCCTGCCCCTTTTTTACGTGTGTTGTGTGTTTTACATGCTGAGAAAAAAATTCTGGGAGTTGAAGTCCACACATCTTCCAGATGCCAAGGTTGAGAAACACTGCTCTAGATACTATATCTGTTTGCATCATGATGTGCACATGGGCTTCATTAAACGGACTCCTTGCATCTTCTGATGGCCTTAGACTCCCCCTTCCAGAACTATGAGTTATCATCTGCACCTAGTTGGCTTTTGCTAAAACAGCACCGGGACCAGAATCATCAGCACTGAACAAGCATCAGACAGGCCATGGATTTTATAAACTCACACGCTGAAAAGTTCTCACACATCCAAGTTCACAATCTGACTTTTGAGATTACCTACTAGATGTGATAGCACTAATGTGTTCAACACAGTTGGGCCGCAACCACTTTGTAAGGAGGAGTAGAAAGGAGGGCAAAACAAGGCTAGGCAGGGTCAGTGCAGAAGTCTCTCTAAGCCTAGAACGTATGTCGCCCGAGCCTCTTTTTCAGAGAACCTTCCTTTCAGCTGATCAAACATCAGCAAGTGGCTAAGATGACACCACATTGAGCATACAAATATAAGAAGATAAGGCACTCCTTTCCAGCAGCCCCATTTTATATCTATGTCTCGCATGTCTTTCCACCGGAGTGGGGCTGCTCCATGCTTAAGCTTGCTAGCATCTGTAGTTCAGCCTCGAGACTCTCTTTTTATCAAGGGTTCTTCAAGTGGATGTATGTTTATAGAATCATAAACTCTCTGTTCCCCATTTGTACAGATATGAACCAGAGCCACCATCACCTTTCAGTGCCAATTACCATCAGTGATGCTCCACCCTGCATTGCACACTTAGTGGATAATGAAGAGAGCTGGGACTTCAACATTTTTGAATTGGAAGCTGTTACAAATAAAAGGCAAGCCTTATGTCTGGGTCCATTAGATGGATAAAGATAAAAGTTGCAGGCAATTGCTGAACAAGCTTTACCATACATGAAGTTTGTATGGCTTATTTATGATTGGCTTGGCTGTGTTACCTAGCTCTGGCAGGACTATGAATGTCAACAGAGTAAGACCTGTCAAAGGTGTGTTTTTCTTTCTGTGCTTCTAGGTTAAGATGCAAGTGGTTTGTAAATTCTAAATATGCTAAAAATATCCTTTTTAAATTCATTTTATTTTTTTCTAGAAATGTATATATCAGTCTTAATCAATTATGTTTTACTGTCTGGCTAACAGTGTGTTATTCTGGGATGACAGTACTTTAGGGTGGTACAAAATAGCATTTATTGTTTAAATGGAACTTTCCCTAAAATCCTGTGCTGATATTGTACATTTCCAAATAAATAATTTGCTTAAAAGTAAATTTCATTAATTCTGTCTTTGTTAGTTTCCCAGATCGTCTTTTTAATATACATTTTATAGTGTAAGTTTTTTTTTAATATAACTACTCCATTTCATATGTAAGTTTCAAGAAGATTCATAATAAAATTTCATATTCATCATAAACAAACATTTTTAGATGAATTTTTGATCAGAAAGGATAGACTAACTGCTAAGCAGACTGTTCAATATTGCTGTGATGAATCTGTTTTGGTGCATCTTTTAAATCTATTCCCATAGAAATTCATGGTCAGTTTCTTTGAAATCTATAGATTAAACCTAGATATATCATGTTTCTATCGCTTGTGACTTTTATGGATGGAACTCCGTACAAGGACTTCCTCACAGAATCACATCTTTTTTTCTGCTAAATTTTACCTCAAAATCCTCTCATTCCATGAAGAATGTTGTTGTATCTCCTCACTCCCAACTGAGACTAAGCTACAGAGTATTTAAGAGTATTTCATTACCTTTCCCTCTTTAAGACAGATTTAATTAAACATGATTTTTGGAACCCTCAGTTGCAATAATGTATGTTGCTAATATGGCACCTGTTGTTTTTCTAATCCTTTCATCTGACATTGCAAAGACTCCTTTCCTGCCAGATGTTAACACAGAATGAAAACTGTTACTGGTGCCTGCAGCTGGGATGATGGTTGCCGTTGGGATGGCAACTCCTGTGCATGTGAAAAGGAATTGGGGAACACCAAAGATACATTTCAGATAATGTGTAGTTTGGACCTTCACTTCCTTCCTTTAGTCCCTCTTCTCTATTTTTTTTCAACTGACAATATTTAGTTCAGAGCTTTCCAAACTGTGTGTTTTGACACGTTAGTGTGTCGGCTGCAGTGTGTAGATGTGTTGCGCGAACGTAACGAGAAACCTCTGAGTCGGATGCTCAGAGCCTCAAGCGCCTCGCTGCTGCTGTCTCCGAGCCCTGCCAGGATTCCGCACAGGTCCTAGTGCCTGCCTTGTGCCCTGCTGCCTCCAAACCTGCCCTGCCAGGATTCTGCACAGGTCCTAGTGCCTGCCTTGTGCCTCCAAACCTGCTGTGATTCCATATATGGGGGAATACCACTTTAATAGCAGAACATTTAAAGAGGGCTTTAGGCCAGAGCTTTTCAAACTCTGTGTTGCGACACGTTAGTGTGTCGGCTGCAGTGTGTAGGTGTGTCGCACGAATGTAACAAGAAACCTCTGAGTCGGACACTCAGAGCCTCAAGCGCCTCGCTGCTGCTGCCTCCGAGCCCTGCCAGGATTCCGCGCAGGTCCTAGTGCCTGCCTTGTGCCTTGCTGTAAGAGGGGAGCTCTGTCCAAGCCTTGCCCTGCTGTAAAGGGGAACTCTGTTTTCATGAGATATGTTGTGCCCCCATACATTTTGCTATTACAATTTATGTATGTGTCCATATCTCTTATAAGTTAGTTAGTTTAACCTCCAGTTTGCTAGTAAAACTGAATTACTGTGTCGCGAAATGATGCATGTCTAAAAAGTGTGTCACCAACATGAAAAGTTTGGAAAGCTCTGATTTAGTTAGTAATCTTTGGGGAGATGGGACCCTGTACCTTTGCTCATGAGAAAGCAAGAGTGGTGGTATAATTTATCTAATAAAGTTAAACTATCAGTAACCGAAGTCTATAAACATAGGAAGTTTGATGGTGAGTGATCTTGTTTCTTGGTTCCCATCTTGTTACGTTCCAGGCCATTGGTTTACCTGGGTTTGAAAATTTTTTCCCGTTTTGGCATCTGTGAATTCTTAAACTGTTCGGAAGCCACATTGCGAGCATGGTTCCAAGTGATTGAAGCCAACTACCACTCTTCCAATTCCTACCATAACTCCACCCATGCAGCAGATGTCTTGCATGCTACAGCATTTTTTCTGGGGAAAGAAAGAGTTAAGGTACAGCTTGTGTTGATAATTATGTATCCATGTTCAAGTGTTATTAACACTTTCATTTTATAAGAAGGAAGAAGGAAGATCAGTCAAGAAGATCAGTGATTTCAAAACCACAGGAAGATAGGTTTAGGTTAAATGCTGAGGAAAAGGTATCCATCTTTCCTTTATTAACTGATTTCCTATGGTAAGAAAAAAGATGGAAGTTAGAGAAAAGTAAGAGGAAGTTACAAATGGATGAAGATATCAGATTCCTCCCCACCGTGATCAAACAGGTTGAGAATGGGATAGGGCAACAACACAATAAAAGGCTTGTCTATAAGCACCCTAACCAGAAGCCCTTTCCGAAGTATTAATTCAGAATCTTTCATTGAATAGGGAAAAAAATCACAGTGAGATGGCATACCAACCAAGTTCAATCCTGCTTAGCTTTTACAAGACAGCCACGGTTGGCTTGGTGCTTCCATCTGCTGTGATGCAGCTGTGTAGCCAGAGGTGTCCGCGATGCACATACAAAACAGGCGGAGCTTCATTTGTATCGTTGTGGCCACCATCTTGACTTTTGTGGCCATGCCCTGCAGATACCCCTGGAATGCAATTTTGCATTCTATATAGTTGAGTCTGCATTTTCCTAACTACTCTATTTACAAGAATAAGTAAACTATTGAAGAATCACAGGGAAATGTCACCTCAAAATGTTATTGAAGAACAATGTATATTGCCTAAATTCATCCAAATATGGATGCAGATCCATTGATGACTGACACATTTTAGCTGATAAAGACTTAACTTTTCCTTCTAGGGAAGCCTTGATCATTTAGACCAAGTCGCTGCATTAATAGCGGCAACAGTTCACGACGTGGATCACCCAGGACGGACCAACTCTTTTTTGTGCAATGCAAGCAGTGAACTGGCTGTTCTCTACAATGACACTGCTGTCTTAGAAAGCCATCACACGGCTCTGGCCTTCCAGCTGACAGCAAAAGACAACAAGTGCAACATTTTTAAAAATCTCAACAGGTTAGGTTCTTCAAATTTTTCTTTGATTTGAGCCTGGGGATAGTTTTGGATCTGTGTGTAGCATGTGAAATTAGTCTCCTCCAACGTTTCGATATATATAATATAGCAAAGTGCTGAAATTTACGAATATCAGTTCATAAGAACATCCACATCCGAAAGATTTGATTGCATGTGATTCCAAAATAAATTCACATTTATATCTCATGTGAATGTCAGAATTCTTTTCATTTTGGAGATATGCATTTGCATATAGTATGTACTAAATATGTTGCAAATTAATGTGTTAGTATGAATTAATATAATAACATAACATAACATAACATAACATAAGATAACATAAGATAACAATATAATAATATAATATAATATAATATAATATAATATAATATAATATAATATAATATAATATAATATAATATAGGGGCGTGGTGGCTCAGCGGGTAAGACGCCAGGCTTGTGATCGGAAGATCGCAAGTTCGGAGGTTCAAATCCCTAGCCCCGCGTGACAGAGTGAGCTCCTGCACTCGCCCCATCTCTTCCCAACCTAGCAATTCAAAAGCATGCAAATGCAAGTAGATTAATAGGTACCACTTTAGTGGGTAGGTAACAGCGTTCCACGCGCGTCATGCGGCCACATGACCGTGGAAGCGTCTTCGGACAACGCTGGCTCTTCGGCTAACAAACGGAGATGAGCACCGGCCCCTAGAGTCGGACATGACTGCACAAATGTGCGGGAGGAACCTTTACCTTTTTTAATGAAAATATATTTCTTTCTACTATGGAAAGATATATAATTTATTATTTTAACATAGGGAACATAATAGTGTGTGGTTCCAGAAAACTAATGTGGGGAATTTATTTTTGTTCTATTAAGCAACTAAAATAAGACCAAATACCAACATCATGAGAGCCAGTTTGGTGTAGTTGTTAAGGCATCAGGCTAGAAACCGGGAGACCGTGAGTTCTAGTCCCAGGTTGGGCACAAAGCCAGCTGGGTGACCTTGGGCCAGTCACTTTCTCTCAGCCCTAGGAAGTAGGCAATGGCAAACCACTTTGAAAAACCTTGCCAAGAAAACTGCAGGGACTTGTCCAGGCAGTCTCCAAGAATCAGACACGATTGAATGGATTTTTTTAAAAAAACCAACATCATAATGTCCAAAGAAACACAAATACTGAATCCAGTATTTCTATGAAGGTTCTCAGTCATCCAGGTGGAATTGTCTGTAGCTTGAATCATGTCAACTGGATTTCTATTTTCTTAATGGAAACGTTTCGCTCCTTATCCAAGGGGCTTCTTCAGTCTGAGCAAAGTTGGTAAGGGAATCCTAAATATGTTCCTAGGTAGCTGTGTGACCTTACACCTGGGGCTAGGTCATGGTTATATTGAGATGTAATTTTTAAGTCCTTTTATCATCTAATGGAGGGTCGTTAAAAACACCATGCTGCTGTTGAGCTTCTGAAATGGTCTTAATCTTCCTAGGCACAGAAGACAACACGGGGAGGAAGATGGGGGAGAGTTTGTGCCTGAGGCCCCCACCTCTATTCAAGGAAGGATTTTCCAAGTTGGCATAAATGGATTCCTTGAGAGAGGGGTCAAGGAATCCATTTATGCCAACTTGGAAAATCCTTCCTTGAATAGAGGTGGGGGCCTCAGGCACAAACTCTCCCCCATCTTCCTCCCCGTGTTGTCTTCTGTGCCTAGGAAGATTAAGACCATTTCAGAAGCTCAACAGCAGCATGGTGTTTTTAACGACCCTCCATTAGATGATAAAAGGACTTAAAAATTACATCTCAATATAACCATGACCTAGCCCCAGGTGTAAGGTCACACAGCTACCTAGGAACATATTTAGGATTCCCTTACCAACTTTGCTCAGACTGAAGAAGCCCCTTGGATAAGGAGCGAAACGTTTCCATTAAGAAAATAGAAATCCAGTTGACATGATTCAAGCTACAGATGAATCCAGTATTGTATAAATATTAACAATATATAATGTAAATGAACAGAACAGTGATGTAAACATCATTTATAATCCAATAAGATATAAGCTTTATTAAAAATAAAATTATGAAGTACACAGAACATAAATGAATGGGCAACTGGTATTTTACAAGACAGACATCGGATAAAATTGAATAGTGACCACAACTAAGTACGACAGTAAGTACTGCAACTAAGAAAGGAGCCTACTTGCCCATAAAAGGAAGACAAAGATAAACTGGGAAAAGAAATGGAATGAAACAGCGGTACCTCTATACCTTTTAATAATCAGATGTTTCGTAATTGGTCACATTCACCAAAGTAGTAACTTTGAGACTGAACAAGCTTTACCCTTTCAGCAGCAGCCATTTTATGACAGCATGCCCAAACATGCTCTCAGAATTGACCCCCAACCCAGAGGATGCCTACTCTTGAGTTTGTGACCCCCTCAGATGCCTGCTTGCATGGGCCTCAAAAGCTAAAGCCCAGCTGTAGTGCAGTCAAAATGGGTGGATGTATTAGTAACACATAATTGCTGCACTGCAAGGAGATACCTGTATAGTCAAAAATGCATCCGCCAATGTTATCCACAGTAAATGGGAAATCAGGAAAGGAATCAATCCCACCAATATATATTCAGATTGCTCTTTCTCTTTCCAGAAATCATTATCGAACTCTTCGCCAAGCAATTATTGACATGGTCTTGGCAACAGAAATGACAAAGCACTTTGAGCATGTGAACAAGTTTGTGAACAGCATCATCAAGCCCATGTCCTCAGATGAAAGCAACTCCAACGTAAGCAGCAGGGCTTGTGAATAAACGAAAGCATTTCAGTCAGATGTCTTTTCTCAGCTTTGGTCATCTTTCATTCATATGATAGCAGTATTCTAATGGGAACAAGGGAGATTTGCATTTCATTTTCAACCATAAGTGCCCATAATTTTGTCAGAGTATATCCTCCTTTGTTTTTATGCTGTTTTAATGTTTGTATTTTGAATTATTAATGTAATGCACGCTTCTTCATAATTTGAAGATTTTACCAAAATGGAAAGACTGGGTAACTTGGAAATTATTAGCAATAGACTTTCAAGGCTTTTTGAATGATACATGAGATCATACAAAATGGCCTTAATCAGTGTACTGTATCTCAGGATAAATCAGAAGATTGGTTCACCCAACCAGTTCTTTTATCTCTTTCTGACTGGCCGTGGTTCTTACAGTTTTCAGTGTGATCTTGCTGCATAAGGAGTTTACATTTTAGTCTAGCAAATGAGCTGTTGCAATAAAATGCTGCAACATGCAGTGGTTCTAAATTGGTCTACAACCACTTCACACCAGTCCATCTCCCCCTCCCACCGAAAGAAAAATCAAAACAAAACCTGAGCCTTTGGTTTTTTATTTTAAATTCTCTGCAGTCAAGTAGCATTCATCGAATACTGAAAATGCTCAGTCTAAAGTTTTTTAGTTCTTTTTCAAACCTTTGTGTTCTCTGATTCTGCTGATCCTCTTTCTTTTCTATGAATGGTGCCATCACTGAATATGTAAATATAAGCACCCTTAGTTGAAGATTGGCACTTGTATGTATTTAGCAGTGCAAATACACATCTAATGTTGCATATAGTATAACCCAAACACCATATTCTTTCAAATATGCACCTTTTCTCACATAGTAATGAAGGCATAAATAGACTTTAGATTTACAAGTAAAACAAGAGTTTTATCTCTACAGATTTAGGAGACTTACTTACATAACTGTATTGATATAAATATCCCATGTGGAAAGATTTCTAGAAATATATAAAGAGCGAGAGGAATGTTTGCAATAAATACTTTTTACAATAAGTATATTTTTCATATTGGGGTCACCTATATCTACACTTACGGTTAGAAACAGCTGGCAGGATTCTGTGGAACCTCTTTTTTGCAGCATGCAAAACATGTGATTGCACTAAAAACTCTTAATATAAATTTAACCTAACTTTAAACTGCCCTGTTCTCTACACAGTTTATTCTTCTTAATTAAGAATACCTGAACAAAGTCAGTCTAACTGGCACAAGGTGATTCTTGTACTGAAGCTCAACTAATATTTGGTTGAACACCTTGCCCCTAATACCTTGTGTGTTATACCGTAGACCCAGAAATGACTTTGCAACCATATTAAAGGGCAATCTGACATACTGGTTTCTTTTGAAAAAGAGAATAGCTTCAATCCTAGAAAACTGTGGCGATGAGGTGTTGCATATAGTTATACTAAAGCCAACTGCCTGGTGGAACTGAGAGGCACGTTTTATCATTGTGTTGGCTGTTCTGCCAGTTGACAAGTGAGCCAAAAACATTTGTCAAAGATTTTCAGGCATGCATACATACATTGCTACTCCTCTTCCTACATACAACTGCCAGAGTATCTAGAGTTGCAACCATGTGTTTATTTAGGGAAAGTAGAGGCTTGGTTTGGGAAAGAGGAAATGCTCTGTAAGGTTTACCAGGCACTTACTTCTTATGCATTAGGTGTTACAGAGTACACATTGTGTATAATGTGTATAATGAAAGTTTATAGCTTTTTTATACTTTTGGTTTTTTTTATTGTATGCTGTTAATACACTGTTTTTATGATACTTTGCATTTGTATAATTGAAGCCTTGATCACCAGTTCCAACACTGGAAGAGTTTTTTTCGGCACCTAGGAACTGCCGGTCAAAGCCTTGAAAGCAAGGTGAAGCGAAGCAACTTGCAATTCTTCACTTCACAGTTACTAGTATGGGGGCCACATTGTCTCACAATGAAGCTCTGAAGGGATGCTGTGCTCGGGTATCACCAAAGCAAAGTGCAGTATATTTTGAAGGGTTGCACAGCCTAATTCCAAGTGGGATTTCTATTTTCCTATAGTTGCTCGGGCATTTGACACTTGTGAGCCAATGCATACAGAAAAATCAGTTGGTTCACTGAAATAATAAATGTAGTGTCTGCAGCTAATATTCTATTATTAAAAGTACTTTAAGATGTGGGGAGCAACACACGACAGAGATGTGTTTGTAGCATAGCGGGCTCGAATAATTCAGTAGCAAAAGACAGACACATCTAAACAGGAACCCTCATCCCTGTTTTGGTTGATCCATTGTGATTATTACTATAAATTGAGGTTTACAATATTCTCTAACAACCTTGAATTCATTAGAATGAATTCTTAGACCGCCCAATCAGTTTTCTGAGGATTGTACAATAACACACAAACCACCAAACCACCCCCCAAAGCAATGAAAAACTATAAATGCAGCACATTATTTCAGTTAAAAAATTATTGTGCCTTCCGATAAGTCTAAGTAAGGAAATAACTTCTTACTCGCTCAAATCTAACTCCTGAATTCCCACCAAAACCCCATCAAGTGACTGTGTAGTTTTCCTTAGATTATAGTGCATATTTACAGTGTTATGGTAACATTATATAGTGACTATGAGCAGTAATGCAAACCCACACTATGAATATCCGTTTTCCAGAATGAGAGTGGTGATTGTGAATATACAAACAGTCTCAAGAACTTTCCAGATAACCAGACACTGATCAAGCGCATGATGATAAAATGTGCAGATGTTGCAAATCCATGTCGTCCCCTAGAATTGTGTATTGAATGGGCTGGGAGAATTTCTGAAGAATATTTTGCCCAGGTATGAATTTACTGTTGTTAGAAAATGTATAGAGAAACATTTTAGTTTATCATTCTAAAAGCTAATGCTTCTGAAGCAATCAAATTAACATGAAAAGTTTAATGTAATCATTTTATTCGCTTTGGTGAACAACTATTTCCCATTCCCCATTTTTTAAAAAAATTATTCCATTTTTATGATTGCCCTATGTACATATTTGACTCTGGGTGATTAACATTGTGTTAAAATGGATAATCTGCTCCTCAATCATCTTGTAAGAGACAGCACTTAATGCCAGAGCCATAACTTCAGCTTCCCACCATGTTAAATGGCTGAGAAGAGGAATTCTGGTCTTGTTCCTGAGATCTAAATTGTGTGTGAGAAAAGCAGCAGCAAAATAATCCTAAAAAAGAAGTGAAATGCTACTTCTCATGCACATGATCTGTAAAACTTCTATTTATCTTAGGATACTTTGATTAAAGTAGAAAATGATTTACCAATGCCAAATGGTTTTCCCTTACAAAAAGTGGGATAGTAGATCTTTCCTTCTGATCCAGTTTAATTTAGGATCACGTTTTGAGTTGCCAGCAAAAGCTTCAGTTTTTTTCACTGAGACATTTAAGTTTTCTTTGCTAGATCAGCTTTAACCCAATAATTGATTATACAATGGACTGTTAATCTACTTGTGTAATTTTCATCCTGGTTGTAAAGTTGAAAAATTCCCCCCACAGACTGATGAAGAAAAGAAACAGGGCCTACCGGTTGTGATGCCTGTATTTGATCGAAACACCTGCAGCATCCCTAAGTCTCAGATATCCTTCATTGATTACTTTATAATGGACATGTTTGATGCTTGGGATGGTAAGAATTTCCATTTCCCTTTTTCCCTTTTGAGGAATGCATTTCTTATTATTTTGCCAAACAGCCCAACTGGGATGATGCATGAAAGAATATCCTTGATTTTTCCATCATTGTATACTCTGAGGGATGTTTCCTAGCCAGACACCATTGTTCTGGCAAGAGGATACTGGGGGAAGGGGGGCACCTGTTCCCACTGATTAGGTGGCCTTACTAGGTGAAAAAAAGCTTCAGGTTTTGTGCTGGTTACAGTATTTTTAACACTATTTTTAAAAGGCTAGCCTGGAGGGAGATTATTTTTAGATGATTGATAGCTGTATGCGAATTAACAAAAACTCTAATACTACAGCTGTTTGTTTTTAAAACTGGCAGAATCACTGAGTTATTGTAGGCAAAATGAAACCATCCACCTACAAAAGGAAGAGATACCACTTCCATAAGGAATGGCCATGCTCAGTGCCCACAGAATGCTGATTATTGTTGGGAAAAATGTTAAAAGCTGGGATGTACAGCAAAAATTCCTGGAGGACTCTGAAATTAGCTCAGTGGATTTGCAACTCCCATAAATGAATTGGAATGTAATTATATGAATCAGAGTGCAATTATCTACTTCTCCAAATTTCACAAAATATGAATTTTCATGTACTTTTAGAAATGACTAAGTCAGATGCATGATGGAGCAAATTTGTTAATGAACACGTGCAAAAAGTTATTAAGCTTTAAACTGGAAATCACACCCCACATTCTGTTGTAGACTGCAGTTGGAAAAAAAAACTTTGAAGAGGAGGGTTAAGTTACATACTTGTGCTACTGGCTAAGCATATAAAATGATTCTTTGTATAATGCTAACAGCTGATCATCCTAATCATACAAAGGCTGAAAGACTGCAGAAATTGTTCATGCTTTTTAAAACAAGTGTGGCATTGCTTCCCCACCCCCCTCTGTATCTCTTAGCATTTGCACATCTACCTGATCTGATGCGACACCTAGCAAATAACTACAAACACTGGAAAAAACTAGATGAATCCAAGTGTAGGAGCCTTCGCCTCCCTTCAGAGAATCATCTTGGAAGCTGAAGAGCAGAAAAGGAAGATCATGCCCTACCACTTACACTGTGAACCATATACTGGTACGGACCCAGGAAGGGTAGAATTTCCTTCACAATGAAGTAACCAACTGGGAAATGAGGAGAAAAATATTGTTTCTCACTTTTAAATAGTTCAAAATTCTATAAAACTGTGGGCTTTTTTTTTTATAAAGGAGATAATTTAAAGACAAGAAATGCTTTATAAAAGCTATCCTGTTTTTTTTGTGGAACAACAGATCCTTTTCAGGGTAGTTTTATAAAATTGTTGTATAGTTTATTAGTGAGCCAAAATCAATTATAAATGTAAAAGAATATCAAGCAATGAAAAAGTAGCTTCTTTGAAAATAATTATGAACAATATTTAATTTAAAGTTTATTTTAGAAAAGCCTTGTTCGTAGCAAGTATCTTTTACATTATACACAGGTCACTTTTTTTGACCCCAAGAACCACCCAAGCTGTTGTGCACACTTGAATCCTTCACCCACAGGCACCAAGTGCAGTGTTTCTCTACCTTGGCAACTTGAAGATGTGGGGACTTCAACTCCCAGAATTCCCCAGCCAGCATGGCTGGCTGGGGAATTCTGGGAGTTGAAGTCCCCACATCTTCAAGCTGACAAGGTTGAGAAACACTGCCCTAGTGTCTCACCGAAACATGGCGATACCTCATTTCCCACTGTATCTACTCCCAGGATCCATTGCAGATCTCTGGTCTCCTCCTGCCACATCAGCGGGAGCCAGAGATCCAACCCCTTTAGACAGCTAGCCAGTCTTATAAGGGCCCGTTTGCTGCTTTCTTCCAATTAGTACAGCAAAAAAACCCTGTGCTGACTCGTTGAATGACAAATATTTTCTTAATGTAATTGCCGATCTGTCAGACTTTGTTCTCATTTATACATTTATGACTACTGTGATGCAAGCCTGTCTGTGCATAGAGCTCTCCTCCCTATGCAGGCTTCCCAGCAGATGTCATTATCAGGGGCAAGTCTGTATGCACAGAGATCGCTCCATCGTTGGCCCTTTGCTACAGCGAGGACTTGCTGCACACTGTGATTTCTATACACAAGAAGTCCTTGTATGTGTTTTGCTTGTTAAACTAATCTTTTAGAAAATTATAGTTGGTGATACAAATTCACAAATTAAACAAATCCATACTTTTCTCTGCCTTTTTATAGGTAACATCAGCCATATATGAAAGTCTAGAGAAGTAGTACAATGAACAACTAGCACCCCATCCTAAAACATTTCTTTGCATCTGCAAGAGTATGTCATGCTCTATGATGTTGTACAGTTCCAGATTACATCTACATGCTTAGAATAGGGATTGCTGGTACAGATCTTATGAGCAGAAAGTGACAGATGCTTTATACACACGAGCCGTAAATAAAAGAAATCCTGCTTATATATTATGTAATATATGAGCCATATTAATAGAAAAATTCCAGAATCTACACCCACACAAAGGCCTCCGACCCTCTTTCTTGGAGAAGGGAAATGGAAGCTGATCCCTCTGTGAGGGGTAAGAAACCCCAGTGCCTTGATGTCCTGGATTGCAGCCATAGCAATTACTCTGAAGACCTGAGTGTTAAGAACATAAACCACGTATATGCTGAATAGAGAAACCTCTAACATTAAAAAAGATGTACTTTAAAAAAAAAACCTAAAACAAAATAAATAATATAACCCTAAGGAAATTGTGGTTCATATACTGAATGTAACTTTCTCATTCAAGTATGAAGTTTTTACCTTAGACGCCAAAGCACAAATATTTTTACATTTACTTTAATCATAATGGAAGACTATGATGGGGCTTGCAATGGACAATGAATGAAAACTGTGCTTTTAAACAACTGCCATTTATTTAAATTGAGATCACACAGGAGCTATTCCTAACAAATTGAAGGTTTTTTCTCAGTACCATGACTTCTAATTTTTATTAAAATAGAAGCATTCTTTAAATAAGCTCATGAGCTTAGACAATCTTCAACTTACTTGGCTATTACTCAAACATTATTCTATTTAACTAATATTTTATATTGTGCTTTATAAGAGGCTCTTGAAAAATTGACATATAATGTAGAGTAGTATATTGCCCATGAAAAAAGATTCTGGTTCTCTTTTGCACAGAGTCGGAGAAAATAAAACAGGTGAAGTAACTGAAAAATGACAATGATTGTAGCTTACAGAATGTGCCAACATTTTTCAATGTTTTGTATCAAGTTATGTAAAATAGTATTATACCCTCATAATTCCCATGCTGAGAAATGTACAAAAGCTATATTTTTGTTAAAACTGTAATAGGACCTAACTTTGGTTGCTATGTATTAAAGTGCTACATTGTGTTTAAAAATGTGTTCACTGCAGAATTCATCATTGCCATTATGTATTTCTATCAAAGCCTATGTCTTATTAAATTTTAATTAACTTTTATTCATTTAGCCTTAGCTGCCATTTTATTTAGATCAGATTTGATCCAGCAGGAGAATCCTCTTTCCCTTCTCCAACTGCTTCAAGAAAATTTGGCAGGGGATATTGTCCAAAACAGTGGAAGTGATAAGGTCCTGGGTCTCCAAAGGGGAAAAAGAAATTGAAGATCACCTTTCATTCGGAGTGTTCTGCATTAACTCTCAAGAGCTGCTCTCACTTGTGAAATAAAAAGTGAATTCAAATCTTTATATACATGCCCATATTTTATTTTTCTGCATTGACACTATTCAGTTTATCAGTCACAAAATAATAAGCAATGAAGACTAGGATAATGCAAATATGCCACATATAACAAAAGCCCTGAGTTTCAGGAATCCTACACTCCTGTATTTTACTTGTAGTGCTTTGTTAGCAAAGAATTTTGGCATGCAGAATTCCTCATCAGAGCTGGCTTTGCACCTATATAATTCTACTGACTTGCACAATAACTTTTTTTTGCTCACGAACTGTCCTATGTAATACAGACTTTGAAAAATAAATATAGACTACACTACTTTGTCAAAATACTTGAGCTGGCAAATCATTCAGTGAGATCCTTTGCCTAAAAAAGTTTATTTTGTACAAATCTGCAAAATATCTCTAAAGCCCTACTCAATTCTCTATAGAAGTCTGCCTCAACAATCCGTTTAATCCCATGACATATATGGGGAAAGAACAGCTTGACAATCCACAGGTCCTCAACTGTTGCTTCCTGACAGAGAGGACCCTTCAAACTCACAAATAATGTGGAATAACTATAAGTTACCACAGAAATTCACTGAAGGCTTGTCTGGCCAGAATCCCAAAGTTTGGCATAAAGTCATAGTAAGTGTACTCACGATGCTCTATGTTAAATTAGAGCAATGCAAGGTCTGCAAAATGAAATACCAATTGATTGCTTCTATTATCTCTCATCAAATGCTATTTCTTTGGAAGAAAATATGCCATTCTAGTCTAATATTTCGTGTCTAATAGGGCTGTACGGTGATTTGGATTCAAAAAGGTGCTTTGGAGCATGTGGGTACTCATACAACATCTGTCTGCCATTCCTTAAACCAAATTCAGCTTTTCCTGGGATCTGGCAAAGGGCAGTCATGCAGTCCTGGGACCTGAATCAGCTGCTCTAAGTAACTGTGGACAGATGTTTTACGAGTGTCCCCACAGCCTCTGAAACACCTATGCCTTCAAATCCAAAGTGCTACACAGCCCTACTATCTAATGCCATTATTTCAGAGAGATTGGCAAAAACATTCTTCTGCTAACCTATGCTATTCTGATTTCAAAAGCTATCTTGCTTCAAAAGGAAAAAGATTTAGCTCAAGGGAGAGGGCCAAACGAAAGTAGCCAGGAATTAAGTCCTACCCACCAGCACCACCCAACTCTCAAAGAGGAGCAGCCAGATCTTTTAAACTTCTCGTTTTGGGAAAAAGGAAGGGGCAAACAAAAATTTGGAGAGTTAGTGACTGAATTCAAGCTGTATATATACTGGGTCCTTTGTTTCACCCGTCCTTCATCTTTTCCCTTAGCGAAAGGTAAGGAACAAATGAAACACTGCTTCAAGGCACCGTCTTGGCGTATTTATCTGGTGAAGAATCCAAAATTTGGAAATGTCCTTGACTAAGGCATTGTGGGCTAAATAGGAAGGCCAGTGGACCAAAGATTTAAAATTACTTGTATTTTATACATTACTTCATCTCAGACCTTAAGTGCAAATCTTCATTTTGTTCTAACTTATGAAATAATATTAAGCTGCGCAGTCTAGACTCTCGTTCTCCATCTTTCCACAAAATAATAAGGTGATCAGCAGAGCATGTTGCTAGGCCATGTTCACCAAAGTAAAGGAACATCTGCAATAAAAAAAAATCAAAATAATGTACTCAACTATCAGATGTCAGAAACATTCCTATTAAATAAAACTAGTCAAATAAGTACTTTCCCAAAATTGTAAATGTTAATTATAACATTAATGGAAAACTTTCAAGATTCATCTTTAGGACATCAAAGCAAACTAACAATGGTAAAAAAAAAAGTTTAGAGCAGCAATAAATGATGCAATGATAATTAATTCCAAAAGTGATCATAAAGGTCAAGATCTAAGAAGTGATTTGAGATACATTAAAAGGCTTGATCACACTGAATGAGGTTTTTGGCCTCTTTGTACAAGAAAACATCCCCATATCACTTCACAATTTTAACGAAATGAATCCAAAATGTCATATGGAACTAGCTGCAAAGTTACCAAAATTAGACTAGTATGCCCACATGTTTAGGTGAAAAAGTTGATGATATATATTTATTCTATCTGTAGTATATAAACGCTATGTAAATAGTATTGTGTGAAATTATTAATCTGTTTTGATTTTGATTAAATCTGTATTTAGTTTTTAGTTTAAATATACTACTAAGTCTGCATAATAAAAGCTTGATAACAATAAACACTAGCTAATACAATGCAATGGAGGGTAATAGTTTAGTATCTTAGAATTCTGTGCAAGCAGAATATCAAATGAATAAATGTATAGCAAAATTCTGTACAACTCTAGATATAGACAGATGGCTGAAAATAGATCGGTATCAATTGCACAAAGTGAAACTGTGGGCATAAATAGGTGATTTTTGTTAGAATGATATATTCTCAGTAAATAAAATTCTTGAGAATCCATTTTTAAAGAGAGTCCATTTTTATAGACAGAGGTGACTGCGCAAAGCATATTGTATGTTTCATTATGTGTGAAAAACACAGTTTTTAGGGAACATTTTAAACATGATCATGGCAAAACAAATACGTGATTTCATATATAGCTGATCAAACATTTGCTACATTTTTTCCTACACCGATACAGGAATAGGGTTACATATAAAATGGTCTTAGGAAGACAAAAAGCCCCAAGGATGAGGCACCAAAGCCAAGGTAACAGTTGTCTTAAAAAGTAGCCACAAGCAATTTTTGTTATTTGCTATTCTAGATCCAACAAACCTGCACAGCTGCAGAGTGTCCAATCAGATCCCCGGTAAGGTCGAGGGAAAAAATAGTAGTACTCTCTGGTGCTTTTTTAGCTGTGTGGTTTGCTTGTTTGCTTGTCCTACCAAATCCCCAGATGCTGAAAAAACCTGGAATATAAACAAAGCTAATTTTTTTTAAAAGGAGTTCTACGTCTAGCCACAAAACTCTGGAAATATTGTTCTGTTCTGTTCTGTTCTGACCCAAAATCTGATAATCAAAAACTTCACTGAATACCTTAGCACAGTGTTTCTCAACCTTAGCAACTTTAAGATATGTGGACTTCAACTCCCAGAATTCCCCAGGAGTTGAAGTCCACATATCTTAAAGTTGCTAAGGTTGAGAAACACTGCCTTAGCATCTCTTTTATTTGCATCCATTCTTGCTATTGCCTATGCATCCAGAGTATGTTGTCAGCCACAGCGCCTGGAGACTAAATGTCACTTCAAAATATTATGCTATTTTGTAATCATAATCATGTTATATGTAAGAGCAAAAGTGTCTAACTCAGGTCACATAATCTGGAATAAACTAAATAATTAAATACTAAAACTTATAATGGACAATAGACCCAACATTGAATAAGGTAAGTTATAAATAATACCACCTAATCACATTTAGCCATAAAATATTCAGCCACAAAAAAGGGATAAAAAGGTAGGCAAGATATTTCAGCCATTCTACTTTAATTTACTAACTGTGTCTTTAGTTCAACAGCCACTGTCAGAGCTTTCCGAAGTGTCATGTTGTAAATTCCAGGCAAGAGCCTGGGGTAATCATAGTTAGATCTGCCTGACTTGGTTTTTGGTAAAGGCCAGATTAATTTCCACTGACTCCACATCTTTGCTGTTGCAGTGGCAAAGTCCTCGTACTAAGGTATCCCCCTAAAATCTACATTTCAGCAGGTGAGGGAAAAGCATTTAATCTAGCTTCAGTGAAAGCAATCTGGTATTTGCTATTTCTGAGTTTATTTAAATAAGGGGCCAACTGAAAGGCATAGTTAATGCATAAGTTCCATGGCAAGCAAGAGAATTTAGTGATAGCTATTAGCTCCTGCACAGATGTCCCATAATCTTTGTGCAGTTGGAAGTGAGGCAGATTTATGGTCCCTCTGGAACAAATAATCCAGTGCCACACTAATGTGGGTCATTTTTGAAACCAAGCTTTAATCAAAGAGCTAGTGAAGCCATTGCTTGAAAGTTCTAGTAGTAACCGGCACTGGCACTTTTAAACACATAGATTTTGACTACTTTTACTGTGGCTAATCCAGCTTTGCTTTCAGGAGAGGCTCTCAAGCAAAATAGCAGCATTTGCAATGCAGCTTGGGCCATTTAACAGGGTCCTTAAAATTTTACCTGAAAATGATTTAAATATTTGAAAGATGTCTTTATCTTAGCATTAAAAACCTGAATAACATCCAGGATAGACTTCCCTCTACGTATAAGAATAAACTTTTTACCATGCAAGACTCTAATGAAGAGACTGTGATATAAAGTGGCAGAATAATAGAACTCCTAAATAAGTAAGCTTCTTACGTGTTCCACAGGCTGATTATACTGTAAACAGGACTGCATCTTCTCCATATAGCAACACACAAAAGTTCCTTCTCCCCAAAACTGGTAAATGCCCTTTTGGCTAAAACAACATCATCTCTAAATCATTTAGCTACTCATTAAACAGAACAGAGATGAGAATGCATTCTTGCCATTCTGAGATAATTTGTGAGGAAACCCACACAAGTCTGACCTGTAACCTATTTTTATTATAATAAGGGCAATAAGTATCCAGAAGGAATATCTCTAGTTTTACCCATAAATTGGCTCTAGGAATATAATTGAATGCAGTTCTTAAACTGAGAAATGCTGCCCTCTTTAGAGAGCCTGTGTACTTTTCTGCTAAAGGGGAATATATACTTTTTACTTTTTCCCTAATATGAAAACAAAATATTGGCTAGATTCAAATTAAAAAGGATCTCCTTGGCTTCCTAAATTTTCACATATGCTAATAATAATAATTTAAAAAAGGACTGAAGAACATTTTTACTATTATGCATGGGAATCTGAATGGGACAATCTATGGCTAATCACACACAATTTTTTATGCAATTAATCCTATTTTTTGTACACAGACCTGATGGAACAGGTTCAGCTGTAAGATGTTGTTTTTCATGTAATTCCCACATACGAACACTACCATCTTCTGAACAGGATATTAATTTCCTATAAGAATAAATCAAATAGTTGTGAAGAAGCATAGTTGCACAATGGTACAAAATCAGTTGCTACCAATTTTTAAGAATTAGCATTATCACTAGAATTGCTTTTACAGATTTATTTACACAATTTGTTGCTTCATTAGGCTGACCACATTTCCTTGAGGCAAAAACATTGCCGGACAAAGTGGGCATCCGGGCGCGCACGTGGGGGGGGCGTGCGTGGGGGGGCGTGCGCGTGCGCACTTCACTGGGAAACTTTCAAAAACGGGACAAAATTTGAGATTTTTACTATAACGACGGGACGCTCCAGAAATGGTGAAATAACGGGATAGTCCTGTTCAAAACGGGACGTATGATCAGCGTATGCTTCATCAACAACTCTAGGCAGCTTATATCCATAGAAATAAAAACATACAATTAAAGCCACGACAAGTGGTTTAATCACAAATGGGACAATCCACTTTAAACCAGAAAGGAGGGGAAAAAACACGTCTGTGGAAGACTCTGTCAGGTTCTGTTTGTCCTGTGTGGAGCTGTGCTGCCTCAAAGGGTAAAATCTAGGGATTCTCATGGATTCGAGGTTTTTGTTTTTTCCTTAATACTTTTTAAAAAATTATCTCGATTTTAAAAAGAGGTAGTCCAGGCTAAAGATTAGGTTGCCTGTATACAAACTGTGATAGAATACGATGTAAGGAAAGTCTGAGAGGGAAAATGCATAAAAATTCAGCATGTCCCTGGTCATCTTTCTGAATGTTAAAGAATGTATGAAATACATAATGCAAATTGCACCTGTTTGGAACTTTTGTAACGTGCAGGACCGTGGAGTCGTGAGCAGTCTTCTGGAAGGCAGTCACACGTTTCATCTGAAGGTTATATACATATATGCCCTTGCCAACGGCAGCAAACACACACTGGAAAAAATCATCAGTAAAACATCTTAACAAATGATACGTATTTTATGTAAGAGGTTTCCAATTATTTCTAATTAAATCAAATACGTAAGAAGGGAAGAACTATGCACCACCCTGATTTATGATTATCACTGTATTTATTAAAAATATGTTTACATCAGCCTTCAGTTTATATCAATAGTATAATCTAATTATTAATTACATCTAATATGAAATATGGATGGTTATTTGCATTCTTTCAGGTTTTACTATTACTGCATTACCATTACTATTTTTATTATTTAAATTTATTGGCCGCCCAATTCCAGTGGACTCAAAACAACAACACCTTATTTTATTAGGTCTTTGCCAGCAACTTAGTTATTTTAATAGATGTATTATTTACCGTGATTTAATGAATTTTCTCTTTTACATGCACACATCTACATAATTTTACGGCTAACCATCTTTGAGTGTTCCCGTGACAGAAATACACCTACAAATAAAATATCTCTAAAAATGCTAGACCATTATAAGTAGCTGAAGCACGCATGGAAATCATTGTAGAGTTTTTCAGGTTTTCAATTACACAAGTGGGATCTGCAACAAAATGTTCCCATTTCAGCTATCTCTTGCATGAGGTGCTTTGCTGGTATTAGAGACTCTACTGACCTGGAAAAGAGGCCAAACCCTTTTGCTCAAGACATGACAGAAGAGGGGAAAGAATCTGCGACTGAAGGGCATCTTGTTTACTTTCCACCCACCAAGGCCTTTTATATGCTAAAACAGTCAAGTAGTAGATACGTAAGCCTATAGAACAGAGCTTTCCAAACTTTTCATGTTCGTGACACACTTTTTAGACATGCATCATTTCGCGACACACTCTTACAACAGGGTGCAAGGCAGGCACTAGGACCTGCGCGGAATCACAGCAGGTTTGGAGGCAGCAAGGCACAAGGCAGGCAGTAGGACCTGTGCAGAATCCTGGCAGGGCAGGTTTGGAGGCAGCAAGGCACAAGGCAGGCACTGGGACCTGCGCAGAATCCTGGCAGGGCAGGTTTGGAGGCAGCAAGGCACAAGGCAGGCACTGGGACCTGCGCAGAATCCTGGCAGGGCAGGTTTGGAGGCAGCAAGGCACAAGGCAGGCACTGGGACCTGCGCAGAATCCTGGCAGGGCAGGTTTGGAGGCAGCAAGGCACAAGGCAGGCACTGGGACCTGCGCAGAATCACAGCAGGTTTGGAGGCAGCAAGGCACAAGGCAGGCACTAGGACCTGCGCGGAATCACAGCAGGTTTGGAGGCAGCAAGGCACAAGGCAGGCACTAGGACCTGCGCAGAATCACAGCAGGTTTGGAGGCAGCAAGGCACAAGGCAGGCACTGGGACCTGCGCGGAATCCTGGCAGGGCAGGTTTGGAGGCAGCAAGGCACAAGGCAGGCACTGGGACCTGCGCGGAATCCTGGCAGGGCAGGTTTGGAGGCAGCAAGGCACAAGGCAGGCACTAGGACCTGCGCGGAATCACAGCAGGTTTGGAGGCAGCAAGGCACAAGGCAGGCACTAGGACCTGCGCAGAATCACAGCAGGTTTGGAGGCAGCAAGGCACAAGGCAGGCACTAGGACCTGCGCAGAATCCTGGCAGGGCAGGTTTGGAGGCAGCAGGGCACAAGGCAGGCACTAGGACCTGTGCGGAATCCTGGCAGGGCTTGGAGGCAGCAGCAGCCGCGACACACCTAGGCACTGCAGCCGACATACTAACGTGTCCCGACACAGAGTTTGGAAAGCTATGCTATAGAACCATGCCAAATATGAGTCAACTATACTGGGTTGGAAGGTTAAATCGTATGTTTTAATATACGTAGGGCCATTTTCTATGGCTTTAGCAATAAAGGAATCAGTAGATGATTTATTTGAGGATGCCAGACCCAAACACAAGATTATATATACCTGAATTCTGGGGGAGTGGTGAGAGACCAGAAAAAGAATGTATCCTGTTTTGTTTCCTTCTTTTTGAAACACTCCCAAATAACGCAAAGAAATGAATAAATTTAAGGCACACATCTCCCTTTAATCCCAATTCCTCCTCTCTTATATAAACTATAGACTTGTGCAAGCAAATGCCTTATTTCCCTTAAGATTCTGTCCTGCCAGTTCCACCTCTTAAATTGTCAGTCATATCTGGCAGGGGTTGTTCAAAGAGTGCGCAACCAGCACTGCGGCCAGATCCTACCTTGTCATTTCTGGAAGGTATTTCATCTTGATTAATTACTAATTCTGCCGTTTATTCAGGTAAGTGGAGCTCTGCCCTCCCATTACCTACCAAAGGAAAGATATAAATTCCTAACAGTGCCTGTAGTGTTTGTATTTTAATCAGAATTGGATAAATATGCAGAGAAGTTACACTATTCTGTGGGGATGAAGCCTGCCAAATTGTGTGTGTGTGTGTGTGTGTGTGTGTGTGCACGCACATGTCTGCTTTTCTCAGAATGGCATACAACTGAACTGACAGGAAATTTAGACCATTAAAATCAGTGCAGAAGTTTTCAGTTTTCAAGGTCCTTTGACAACAGCAGCCATTTCTAAAACATGCCCAATAACCCTTTGCCAGCACAATTTGATTGAGACTCCTTCTTCCTATGTACTCACTTACATGATGACACTATGTAATATACTAACACCCACAAACTTATCAGCAGAGCCACAATGAGACTGGGACTGGTGGTGGAAGGAGGTGCTTACAAGGCAAAAGACAGGAAGAAAATATTCCACATGCAAAATATTGACAAAAATAGAAGTTAATAATAATGATTTGCAGGATTAAATGAACAATAGATGAGGACTAAACAAATTAGAATTGAACAATTTTTGTCTTTAAACAATATTTTTGGAATGTGTTCCAGTGGGAAATAATGAGAGAGGAGAAAAGAGGGATGGGAAAGTTAGATTAGAGATTAACTGGGCAGAATCAAGCAAGAATGGGAAAAGGATGATAAAAAATAGATACAACTGTTTGTAAGAGAGAGCTCCATTCATATATACCACCTCATGATAAGAAAGGTTAATTGAAAATAAGTTTTTACTGCAGCATCCCTGAATATACAACTATGTCTCTTCACCCTCTATGATCTCCTGATCTATCCAACTGGCTGCACTTGGAAAATCTGTTGCAAAGGTCACTCTGATTTAAGAACAGAATTGATCATCTCTGAATCCAATGTTCTTCCTCCCTACTAAGAGCCAAAAAGAACTACACTGTATTTATTTTTAAAAAGCTCCTTTTGGCATGTGGGCAAAACTCCTGGCATTTCCAGCACACTATGTTCTATATATTAGAGGCAGACCTCCGTAAACGTGTGAATTGGAGATGGGGCAAATTTAGCTACCTCAAATTCCATGTTCAGCGTCAGATTCAGGGTTTGCATCAAGTCAAAGTATCGTTGATTTCCTGGGTGTTATGGCACTTGAGGATTTTAAGGGGTTTTTTTAAAAGTAATTTACCAATATCTCTCTTCATCTGTACCTAAGGGGGTCCCTCAATTATACGAAAAACTAACTTGATTGGGAGGGAAGCTATCATTATTTTATGTCTTTGGTACATGTACATTTCTCCTTCCTTCCTGGAATTTAAAACAACATGCATAGGATTCCCAGATGCATCATATACATTCTTACTCTTATACCAGGATCAACTTGAAGTATTCAGCCTGCCAAGTACACTGCAGTAAATTATGATAAGTCAATAAAGCAAGCCTGAATTTAAGATTACTACTAAATATAGGGAAAATAGGAAAACAAGAGGAATATCATAGAAGTTATCTAACTTTTCCTGAATGAGAACTGATTTCAGTAATGAGGATTTCACTCACAAATTATATTTCTCATATTCCTATCTACCTCACTACTACTACTACTGTGCCAAATACCCCTTTCATTAGGCATTAAAGTATATTCTATTTCAGCTTTGAAATGAAGTTTGCAACCTGCATTTAATGGCCTTATATATGAATGATTTCCATCTGAAATGTTCAAGCTTAAGACTATCTTAACCATAGGCCCCTTGCTCAGGACTGATTAACAGTATTTCTAGTTGGGTTGAAAATAACATAAAACTGCAAAATAATCCAATTAGGTAATCATCTATTAACAAGAAAGAAAAAAATAATAATTTACATAACTTTTATACTATTTTGTTTTTACCTCCTCATCAGAAGTTAAATCCTGAATTGACATTTCACTTTGACTTTGTGATAATTTTATTTCTTGCTGTGGGTTCACATGAAGGGATGCATCCCAATTGCATTCATATGCTTGCATTGTCCAGTCCAATGAATCCCAGACAATCATTTCACCCGCATGGGAGCCAGTTGCAAAAATCAAATCTAGATACCAAAATAGTAAAAATCTTGATAAATAACAATCTATTGTTTATTCAAGCACTTGGAGAAAACAAAAAACATTGGGCAATATACTGTGTTTGATAAAGAGAAGTAAATGTTTGTAAAGGGTATAACCCTTTAAGAAGAGGGATATTTAGTAAAGTCACAAAGAACATAGTAAAATATTCTATTACTGCAGGTTACTGACTGGCAACTGATGAAATTTGAACTAACCATGGCTTGCTGAAACCAACTATCAAACATTTCCCAGAAGCTTAATTTTATTTTGCTGTTGTCTTCTTCTCACCTCTCTAAAATAGGAATCATAACTTTCAACTAGACAATGGATCTATGTTGTCTCTTAGTGTATATAAGATATAAAGTTTTTGTATCTTTCCCAAGTCAGCCTACAAGAATGTGCCATCTTATTCCGCCCTCCCCCCTCCCCATATTTCTAGTATAGTCATTTGGAATATTTAAAAAAAACATATAACTTTATTAGGAAAGGGTTTGTAGAGGAATCTAAACTCCAGTTGGCAAAGGCAGAAGATAGTTATGAAAACAGAGACTACAGTAAAAATCAGTCAGGCAAAAATCAAAACAAGAAAGATGTAACAAAAAATTGATTCAGATTTTTAAAATGCAAATTCAAAGCCCTAAGTGGCCATGAATGCTCATTCTACGCCCAACTTATTTTACATACTTACTGTGAAAATAAAATGGTTAGGGAAGAACCATGTAACATCCACCCACTTGAAGGAATGGAAAGATAAAATGTAAAATATATAAGAAGCCCTATAAAAACAACAGAGTCTGCAAGTTACATTTAAAAATGTCACTATACTATACTTAAAACTGTCATTAGATAGTCCAGTGTATAGTATAGATGTTGCATGATGACTATTATGGTAAATTTATCACATGCAAATAATTTCACATTAAAATATTTACATGCAGGGATATTCAATGCTGCCCATCTAGATTGGAGTACCCAGCTATCTGGGTTGATCTCAAAAAGCTAAACAAGATTTGGCCTTGGATGGTAGTTTCCCCCAAAATACGACTGTCAGCTAGACTGGAAGTCCAAATAAAACACCTGAGGAAGGAACAGCAAGCGGCTTCTTTACTGCTTCCAAGAGAACTACATGGGTATGTTCACAAGGCCACCATGACTGAAGCTCAACTCAAGGAGACTTTACCTGATATCTGATTTGAGGTTATGGCAGAAAGTTTTGATACAAGTCAATTCCATATTTTCCCTTTAAAACAAAATCAAAACCAAAAACCGGAAGGTTCATTTGGAGGAAAATGTGTAATAAGCAATGTACCAATAATTACAAATAATAAAATTGGAAACAGTCTTACCACTGACACTGACCAATGACACAATATTATCTTGATGATCAATAAGCCGTTTTATTTCAGACACATCCCATTCAGTTCCATCTCTGGAAGCTTTTAATCTTAGAATTACTTAGAAGACAAAGTTGAAGATAATGTTAAAAAAACTTTAATATATTAAAGGATAGCAAACTATATTATCTGAAATATTGTTTCCTTACCTCCTATCAGTGACATAATGCTCTTTTTCAGGATATACCATTCCATTCCCACCCCCTTTTTTTTTCTTTTTTTTCCCAATTGATACACACATTCTGTGCATACTCAGGCTGATTGTTGGGAAGTATTTTGGGATGATAATGGGGAGATGCTAGAAAATTATCTATCTAGAAGTACAGTATGCTGTACAGGTAGTCCTCACTTAACGACCATTCGTTTAGTGATGGTTTGGACTTACGACAGTGCTGAAAAAACCGACTTGCGATCGGTCCTCACACTTATGACCGTCACAGCGTCCCCATGGTCATGTGATCATGATTTGGGCACTTGGCAACCAGTTCGCATTTATGAACGTCGCAGCGTACTGCGGTCACGATTGCCATTTTCGACCTTCCCAGCCAGCTTCCAACAAGCAAAATCAATGGGGAACTGTGTGATTTGCTTAACAACCACATGGTTTGCTTAATGACTGCAGTGATTTGCTTAGTGACCATCACAAAAAAAGTCATAAAATCGGGTTGGATTCGTTTAATGATCGCTTCCCTTAGCAACCGAAATTCTGGTCCCAATTTTGGTTGTTAAGTGAGGACTATCTGTAGATCTGATTTAAAGGTCCTTTGGGATGAATATAAACACACTATAAATATACAAACTATAATAAAAAATACAAAAAAGGCAACCAGTTATCTGAAAGGCCAAGTTGATGTATATAGCCATTCAAAACTGTTACTCTAATTCAGGGCTTTCTAAAGTGCCGCCGCCGGCGACACATCACTGGTGGCGGTGGCGGCAGTGCGGCGGCGGCACGCGCACGTCAGCGGTGCGGGGGGGCGTGCGGCGGCGCGCGTGCGGCTGCACACGGGGCCTGCAACAGCGCGTGCGCACGGCGGCAGCAGCCTCCACTAAAACGCAGAAGCACTGATCCCGCGCCACTGCCGCCGCCGCCGTACACGCACGCCCCGCCGCTTCCGGGTGGTGTGGCGACACACCACGCTGTGTGTGGCAACACACTTTTGTGTCGCGACACACAGTTTGGAAAGCTCTGCTCTAATTACTATCAAAAAACGTATCTCCAGAATTTGCTTAAATTTGCCTAAAACTGAAAATAAAGAGAAAATGTTTTGAAATCTCAAATCTAAACTATTGGCATGTTGCATAGATAACTTTTTAATAAAAATATGTACAGTATCTTTATAATTACCACAATGTGCCATACTTGTTATGGGGAATACCACTCACTATTCATAAAAAAAGAAAAATCACCTGGGCTCCTTTTCTTGTGAAAGAATTAGGTATCCAAACTTTTGTATCACAATCCATAACTATAGTTAGATACAAGTAAAGATTATCATCATCCTAATATAGATAGAACACACTTCAACATATAAAATGCCGAATATGTTTTTCCCTTTTGTAGAGAGTAAAGAAGATAACCTTGATGGAGATATACAAGCACCACTGCCAAGATAACAAGGGTAAAACATTGTCTAAGTTGAGAACGTCTAGATAACGTTTGGAAGCAGCTTGCAAGGTTGATGTAAGTCCCACTAGTTAGACCAGACCAAGAAATCAACTCCCCAGGAAGGCTAAAACTACTTTTATTGAGACTGGCTATAATATCAGAATCTTGCAAGTCTGACTGAGTTGTATTTCCTACTCCTCTTATGGGGAGGTGTATATTTGAGCTGCTTCTGAATGTTATCTGGACGTTGTGGACTTAGGCAATGTTTTACCCCTCATTGCCTTGGCAATGGAGCTTGTGAGGGGGGTCCAAATGACCCACAAATTACTATAAATTACTACGGGTGTTCTGAGGAATGTACCCACTGTGTTTGTGACAATAGACAGTAACGGGAAATGTTTTGATAGATAAGGATTGTAATTAAAATAGGATGTTCCCAGCAGTTGCAGTTAATCTACTCAGTTTGGCAAACAGCTCTGTTGCCGATAACAGGATAGAGCACAGGCACATAGGCGAAAACCAGGTAAATAATGATTAAAAACAGCTGTGCCATGTATGCTTCTGCTTCGTTTGGGAAAATATAAAAAGAGGAGGCTTTGCCTTGTTGAGCATTCTCCCCCTCAGAGGAGACTCTCCATATTTTTCAGAGCTCTGAAATAAAATGGAATAAAATTCTGATCCCTGTCTCGGTGCTTTATTGGGGTCGTGCCGAGTCCCAAACCTAAGCCTCGGGTGCATTTTGACGCCCAACACTTGCACATCTCTGTCAAGGTCATCTTCCTTACTCTCTACACCTATTTATTGCAGGAGTGCACAACTACTTGTACATTTTAATGTGTCAGAAGACATAAAATTATTCCATTCCCAGTGAATAATCAATGTACCTATATTTAACTACGTTTAATTATAATAAACTTTAATTAAGTTAACCTCAATTTCTTATCCTGGCTCTATCAACTTTTTGAAATGTGGATTCCAGCTCACCATTCAAAGACCAAATACAGCTCTCAGACCACAAGAGCTTGCATTCCTCTAATTTACAGTAATACTTACTCAATTCTTTGCCAACAGCTGCCGCCACACAATTTTTCGGCAATTCAATCATAGCACTGATATCTTTATTAAGAAGGGGAAAAAAGTAGAACAAATAAGTAATTAATATCTAGCTTACATGTTATTATTTCAAAAAATTATGCAGTACTCTCTGATTATTCTCAGAGGGCTACTTAAATCATCTGATATGATTTCCGGGTATTTTGCTCTTCTTAAGAACACTTACAAAGCCATTAAAAATATGTTATACAAAACACTTTTTATTTGCATAGGACAGAAAACACAAACACACCCCATGAAAGATGTCCCAATTCTTTTATCAACAGATTTTGAGACAATGGCAACTGTTGGAAGGGCTTACTCTACTTACAACTAGAGGTGTGCATGAAGCAGAAAATGCATTCAAACCTGAAACAGATACTATGTTCAGAAGTTCTGCCAAATTGTGCTGGATGTACTGTGGTTCCGCTAAACCAAAAAAAACCCAAAATCGGTGTTTTTGAGTTTCAGTTGAAACAAAATCCAGAGTGATCTCACAAGGATAGTAGGGCTAGACTGGTGTGCCTTGCCTATCTCTCCTATCTGCATGCTGGCCCATCTACTAATCATCCAAGTGCCTTCCATTCCCTATCTTATGTTGCACTTGAAGCCAAGGACACCAGCATAAAGGGAGGTACAGAAACTCTTAGAAAACTGGGAAAATGGGCAGGCCATTTGGGTATCTGCACTTGAAGTGAAGGGCATGGTGGTGGGTATACCATTGGCCCATCCATCCCCAATATCCCCAGCATTTTACTTTTCCTGCATCACCTTTGCTACTGCATACTACCAACGTCCTTGGATTTTTCTTGTTCTCCCATATAAAATACTTATGCCTGGAACATTTGTATTCTAGTCAATGCCCAGGCCAAAACATATATGTCTCAATCCAGACATGTCAGGCTTCACCTAGCCCAAGCCTCTAGGAATCTTTTGCATGTTTGGATCTGACATGGTCAAAATGTCTAGTTTCCCAATTCAAACTGTGTTTGAACTTGTGAGTGTATTGTGAAATTAAGGAGTTTGTCAACTGTCAATTGATGTTTATGGATACATTCTGCCAATCTTCTACCTGTTTCTTCTTCTACATAGTGGCAATTTTAGACCAAGCGAGATCCAAAAATGCAAAAGAATTCCTAGCCTTGACACTCCAACAAATCAGTCATTAGCAGATGCATTGAGATAACCTCCACCTACAAACCATTGAAAAAAGAAAGCAATCAAAGGTCAAAGAAAGAGGCCAAGGGCCCTAAACATATCAGTTCCTGTTATCTATTTTATGATTTGGAAAGAATCTGGAATGTTCTGTTTTAAAAAGTCAGGCTGAGAAGTTTTTTTTCTGTTGGAGTCAGGAGGGCTCATGGTTTAACTCCCTCCTCAGGAATGTTAATTAATTGGTGCCAAAAGGTCTAGCTTGAACTGACCAATCAGAATGTTTCTTGATGTTTTGTTTCCAAATAAAGTAAATGGGTGAGCTGAGTCAGGGTGGTCACATGTTAAACTTTGTCGACTCAGGTAATGCCAAGTTCTTCTTGTAAAGGCTTTATATTGTAAATCTTCCTTTTGTGTTCAGCTGCAGCTATGTAGTATTGATATGTAAAATAGACCATGTGTTTTTTCTCCACTGAGAGAAGCAATGGTTAAGTTCCTGTTCTTTGTTTTAAAATAAAAGTAACTTTTTTTTCTACTGCAAATGTTCAGTTTATTTTTTTTGATCTCTCAATATGTTTCTATAACTCTGATCTAAAATTATTAAAAACAATAAAAGTTCCCATCACATACCTATTAACCAACCAGATAAGTAGGAATCAGTGTCAGATAAACAGGAACAATAAAGGAACAACAATACCCCATTCAAAGAGCAATCAAAGAAGAAACAGTGCCCCAATCAAGTAGGATGTGAAAACAAACAAACAAAAAGGATGGGGGGAAGTGCCAGTAAGATTGTTATTGTATTTGAAAGTCCTAAATCTGTTCAGTAAGGGAAAAAAATTCTTACAGGTATTGACACGCTGTAGTCCCTTTTTACCTGCATTTTAAAAACAAAAGTCAATACATTTGAAATCAATACATTTGATAGGGGCATGTCCACTTGTAGTTCCTTATTATTATTACATATTATTACACTGGTAAACCAGGTGTTTAGCAGACAGCTAGGGGTCAAATATGTCAATTGTTTTTAAATTATATTTCCAAAATCTGAAATTTCTCAATTTATGAAAAACTTTGGATATATTGAACATACTTTGTTAATTCTCACCTTTTGAATTAACTTGTACTGAAGGAGAGGCAAGACCGGACAACATGATCCATATTTAATTCATTGTTTAAAAATTGAATCATAATGCGGAAATTCAAAAATACCACCTCAAAACTTGAATAGCCTAACATTTTAATTATGGGGTTTTTTTTCTTTTCTTCTCTCCCCCCCCCCCGTTTTCCTAGTTTCCTTTGCTTAGTTGTTCAGTTTTGTACCTATATTTTCATTCAATGTTTTTTAATCTCTCTTTCCCCCTTTCCTTTTTTAATATTTTATTTTAATATTTTAAAATTTAGTATTTATTTTAGTAAAGTATAGGTTCTTTTTTGTATTTTAAGCATATAGTATATTATTTGATGTTAGGGTTTTTTTTCTTCTAAAATACACTGTTTTTATATAACAGCGGGTAAGACGCCAGGCTTGTCGACCGGAAGATCACAAGTTCGGAGGTTCAAATCCCTAGCCCCGTGTGACGGAGTGAGCTCCCGCACTAGCTCCAGCTCTTGCCAACCTAGCAATTCGAAAGAATGCAAATGCAAGTAGATGAATAGGTACCACTTCGGTGGGAAGGTAACAGCGTTCCACGTACGTCATGCCGGCCACATGACCGTGGAAGCATCTTCGGACAACGCTGGCTCTTCAGCTAACAAACAGAGATGAGCACCGGCCCCTAGAGTCGGACACGACTGCACAAATGTGCGGGGGGAACCTTTACCTTTTATACTTAATATATATTAATATATATATATATATATATATATATATATATATATATATATATAATGAGGGTGGTGGCTCAGCGGGTAAGACGCCAGGCTTGTTGATCGGAAGATCGCAAGCTCGGAGGTTCGAATCCCTAGCCCCGCGTGACAGAGTGAGCTCCCCCACTCGCCCCAGCTCTTGCCAACTCGAAAGAGTGCAAATGCAAGTAGATGAATAGGTACCACTTTGGTGGGTAGGTAACAGCGTTCCGCATGCGTCATGCTGGCCACATGACTGTGGAAGTGTCTTCGGACAACTCTGGCTCTTCGGCTAACAAACGGAGATGAGCACCGGCCTCTAGAGTCGGACACGACTGCACAAATGTGCGGAGGGAACCTTTACCTTTTTATACTTAATATAGTTTATATATAATATTTCATATCAACATGTAATGCCTTTTAAGAAATGTTAATAGTAACCATTTTAAACTTCATTAATTAAAAAAAAGAAGTCAGCTTTAATATACAGTATGTTATCTTTAGAATCAAAGACACTTTGCCAAATTAATTTTATATCATTATACAGATTCATTCTACTTTTTAAAAAGTTATTTAAATTTGTTTACCTGCATCAATTAGATGACTTGTCTTACATAAGAGATCTAATTTTCGGTTCCAAACACATAAATCACTTCCTCCAGAAAGCCATACATCCAGCCTTTGAAGAACAGTCAAACACTATAGAAGCAAATTACATAATCAGATATATAAGACGTAACATTCTTGAAGGATGTTCTCAAATAAAATTATTATCACCTTTATTTATTAAGACTTTAGATACTATGACATTCGATTTCCTAGCAACATTTATAATCAATAGAGGGATTTATGCTTCTTATGAAGCAGAAACCAAAAAAGATGAATAGATACTCTAATACTTCAAGATCATGTTGAATTAAAATGCAGTTGAATATCTGTCTTCTCAAAGGTAAGTCCAACTATATTCAATAACTCACTTACTCCCAACTTATATAGGATTGCAGTCTATACTTTTCAAAACTTTGAAATAATTATTTTTGTCAAGATATCATATTAAAAATGTTTTCATACCTTACTTCTGATTTTGTTTAAAAGAAAGCAAATCAAGATGTGATTTTAAATACCACAAAAAGCATTATTTCTTGAAATTCTCCAGTTTTTTCAAATTAAGTTTTTTCAAATTAAGATTTTATGTTACAGAGAAGTTATCACACAGTGATCATGATACTTCAGTACTGCCCTCTGAAAAGTATCAAACTGTTTAAAGACCAATATTGACATTACTTTCCACATTCTGTCTCAGATAGACAGAGAGATTTAGAACTATCAGAGAGCTTAGAACTATTGCACTCAACTATGCAACAAATGGTAGAAATGTTCTATTTGTGCATGCAAAGGACTTCATACTGGCCTCTTCCACCATAATCTCAGAGATACAATTTCAGAAGTAATCAAAGATACATTGGTTGAGATCAGAAGGCTTCCAAGCTCACATAAAGCTATTTATGTTAGTGATTAATATTCTTGTAAACAGACAAAGTGATGGAAAGCATCCCATTGTAATGTGCAATGGCTCTAACTAAGAAGATTGAAAATGTATGGTTGACTGATCTCTCAAGGTACCTAGGCTAGGCTGTGAGTCTACCTAGGTTGTTTGAGTCTATCTACCTGTTTGAGTCTACCTACCTGTCTGAGTCTACCTAGGCTGATGGGGTCTAAAACACAATCCAAAGTACCTCAGATTAGACACACAAACACCAAAACCTTGCAAATCCATTAGCTGCAATTGGGTTCTACAGTATGTAACTAATATGTAGCTGATACAACTGCAAACATGACTGACAGCATAAATAAATTAAATACACAAAACCACATTCATTTTTATTTACCTTTACGGTGGAATGAAAACAGGATACTCTGTGAATCTGCCTGCCATTGTCACAATCCCAAACCTGGTTTCAATCATTAAGGAACTAAGAATAGCAGCTAAAATATCTTATATATCTATAATAAAAGTTTGAACCATAAATGGAGGAGCCTAATTAGGTTTGATTTCTATTTCCCACAGATGTTTCCTGTGCAAAAGTGTTTTCCTTGAGCCTCTTACTACCATACAAATGATGGGAGAAGACATTTGCAGAACTTATTTCCTTACCAGAAGAGAAGAAAGAACACACTAGGCACCAGGAATGCAAATATACTATATCTTTTCCTGAGAGTTTCTATTGTTCAACCTGAAAGAGATTATTAATTATCACAGCAATCTTTTTTGCCCATGCAAAGAAGATTTGTGCAGAGAAAATAATGTTTCCACAACTGCATCTTATTGCTGTCATCTTGAGTCACACATCAATTTGTCATGCAAATGATAACTATCTGCTTTTATAGCAGTTTGCTCATTGAAGCCCCAAACTTTGATGTGATACAATATGATCAGTATGCACCATTTATTATGCAACACAGACCAATTCTGCATTTCTCTGGTCAAGAAGTAAAGGATACAACTACAGTTCTGTCAGCACTTGCTGTCAAAATCATATGGCATTTTTCTTCACAACTATCTGACAGAGGAAAAGCTGCAAGAGCTGTAATTTTTTGTGTATGTGCATGTAGCTCAAATAACTTTTCTCCAGTCTGAAAAACAAAAACAAATCTAGTGTCATAATAAAAGTGCTAAATGAAAACAAAAACTTGTGCTATGAAGGAATAATACAAGTAATCAGAATAATCAATTAAAATATTATTTAATAAAAACATAGGAACTCACCATATACCATGCAAATAACTGGTCCATCTAGCTTAGCCTTCCCTCACCTGCTGCTGCTATTTCCCAGAAAACCCAGCCAATCCCTATAAAGCTGTTCACCATGTTAGCTAAAAGTTACAGAAGCTGATGTAAAACATGTCTGGACAGCAATAGGCTGAGAAAGGCTAGCCAGCGCTGTGTGGTAGAGGCTCTCAAAGTTTCAGATAGCGTCTTTTCCAGCAATACCATAGATGCTGTATGGAGTCACAAATGTGAGATGGGTGGCTATGCGAATTGAATAAAAATAAATAAAAATCCACCCCAGAACAATGATCTTCAATTCCTTTGTAAGTATTTTTTTACAGCTGAATCTCAAAATATTTGCATATTTCAGCATACATGTTACAATGCCCAATATGGAGTGCATACCTTTTCTAAAAATATATCAGAGTTCTTATATGAGAAAGTTGAATTCTGAGAGTAATACAAAATAGGTAAATTAAGGAAAAATTGATTATTGCTTGATTTGTTGTGTTTCTGCTAAGTATGGGAAGGAGTAAAGAGATATGCAGAAGCCTGAGGCCAACTAAAATTTTTGCTCTGTCTTCTTAAATTTAGTTGGTACTGTGTATACAGTCCAATATTCCAAACTGTGTGTCGTGACATAGTACTGTGTCGCCTGCGGGGCCCAGGTGTGTCGCAAGAAAACCTGGAAGCACTCATGGCGCGCCGCCGGCGGTGTGTGGCAGCGCACGCAGTGGTGGCGGCGGCCCATCAGCGCTTCCAGGTTTTCATGCGACACACTAGGACGATAATGCGCCACCGCGGTGCGCGAAAACCTGAAAGCGCCGCTGCCATGGCGCGCGAAAACCCGGAAGCGCCGCTGCTGTAGCGGCGCTTCCAGGTTTTCATGTGTCACCACAGCGGCGGTGCTTCTGGGTTTTTGCACGCCGCCACAGCGGCGGCGCTTCCGGGTTTTCGCGTGCCACCGTTGGTGTGTTGCCAATGAGAAAAGTTTGGAAAGCCCTGCTCTAAATGCATTAAAAAAAAAAAGCCAACATTCTTAAGAAGCTTGATTCTGTGGTCAAATATCTTTCACCCCATACAACCCAGATTATGCCATCTATGAACTTTAAAAATGCTTATATTTTTTAAAGATCTGGCAACATATTTGTATGTACAATAAAAGTAGAAAGAAAAGTCCATATTCATTACGTACAAGGACCAATAGCCTTCCAGCCATCCAATAGCACTTCCAGCCTTCCAAAATGAACAGCAAGGCATGGTGAAAACTGACATCAGCCACAAAACGAACAGCTGCAGGGAACTGCTTCAACCTACTTGGCCATCTACAGGTAGACCTCGCTTACCGACTGCCTCGTGCACCAACCGTTTGAAGTTACGACAGTGCTGAAAAAATAACTTTGTGACCAAGGCCAAGGCATTAGGACCTTCACAGCATCTCTCTCTCTGTCACATGTTTGCCATTACAGTAGTTAATATGCACTGTCCTGTTCCTGACCCATTTTTTTCTTTTTTTCCCCCTTGCAGAATGGAGATATTGCCTAAACAAGCGATCTCTTTAGGCAATCTCTCCTGTGCCTGACCCGTTTTTTTTAATCCCCTCCTTGCAGAGCAGAATGATTGGAGAGGAAGAGATTACAAAGAGTAAGCAGGCACACAATGGGGAATACACATTGAAAGGAATGTTCTCACTGGCTGTTCGCCTAGCATTCTCGGGGCTAGGAGCCGTAAGCACACTAGGCAAACAGCCGGTGCTAGCACATTCCTTTTGATGTGTATTCCCCACTGTGTGCCTGCTTATTCTCTTGTAATCCCTTCCTCTCCAATGAATGTAAATATGAACATTAATTCCCTTCTTGCTAATTATCCCAGCACCAGGATAAGCATTCCAAATGGCGGGGGAGTGGGGAAAAAGGAAAGCTGAAGTAAAATCATAAGCACAGTCGCGTTCACATGATTTTCCACTTAGTGACTGAGTTGCCAGTCCCAATTGTGGTTGCTAAATGAGGACTACCTGTATTAAGAATTTTGCAAGTGCCTGAATTACTTTTCTCTTTCTCCCAATCTCTTTTCATTTTGTATCATGAATTTTATCAGCCTAAGAATCAACTGAAGATCAGGGCAAAAATACCCTATATATATATATATATATATATATATATATATATATGTATGTATGTATGTATGTATGTATGTATGTATGTCTTTGTGCTACATACATACTCACACACACACACACACACACACACACGCAATTCAGGAAGTGAAGACTATTAATTTATATGAAAAACCATTGTGCCAAACCCACAAGGTATGGAGCTATACAAAGGACTTTGCATATCATATTATTAACTTTTATCAAATTTAGCATTCTGCCTAAATATTTTCTATGTTAATGAACAGTCCTGCAGTATATAAACAGTGTATAAGTACTGCAAGCTTTCAAAAGTTTTGCTACATATAATATTTTTACTTACTTTTTTCATACAGTTACAGATCAGGATAGGAAACTGATGAGGTAGCAAATGAATTTCTATTCCTCTGACAGACTGGCATCTGCTAACAATCCATGACATGCCCCAAATCTGTTACAAAGAGTTATGGCATTCTCAACTTTGGGGCATCAGGGGAATAAAGAGATGAGGGGAGTGAAAGTGGGTCTATTGCAATGACTGTCTGATCATATAAAATTTGTAAATTATCTACTGATTTGTTAGCACCGTGTTACAAAACATGTAATTAAACAATTTTTGCAAAAATATCATTTCTAGTATTGCAGATATGCAAAGATTTTGATAATATGCATGCCCATTTTGTCTTCACCTTTTCAACTGTAAATTACATTCATACACCCATGGTTCTTTATGCATTTTTAAATTTATATTTCTGCTTCTGTAATAATGTTTCTGCTATAAATCTTTGAAATAGGAATTATAAATAATAGCTAATTTTATATTCCAGCAGCTCATGAATTTAAACTTCACCCAATCTGCATCTGTAGATATTTTTTAAAACAATTTTTCAATTTCTTAAACAAACCTGAACATTCCAGAGACATACAATTCCATCATCACCAGCAGATGCAAACCTAATAAACAATGAAAGTGATAAACATATTAAAGAGACTATCCCATCTGTTACTACATGACGGAAAAAAAAAAAAGCTCATTGATAATCACTCTTTAAATTAAGCCATGGACAGATATATACAAAGAGAGATGAAACATTAACTGATCATTAGAAAGTATGTTTAAATCTTCAAAATGAGATCATGTTTTTATTACTGCATAAATAAAAATATGTATTACATTACATAAGGGGCGTGGTGGCTCAGCGGGTAAGATGCCAGGCTTGTCAATCGGAAGATCGCACGTTCGGAGGTTCGAAGCCCTATCCCCGCGTGACGGAATGAGCTCCCGCACTAGCCCCAGCTCTTACCAACCTACCAATTTGAAAGCATGCAAATGCAAGTAGATGAATAGGTACCACTTTGGTGGGTAGGTAACAGCGCTCCACGTGCGTCATGCGGCCACATGACCGTGGAAGCGTCTTCGGACAACGCTGGCTCTTCGGCTAACAAACGGAGATGAGCACCGGCCCCTAGAGTCGGACACAACTGCACAAATGTGCGGGGGGAACCTTTACCTTTATTACATTCTCATATGATTAGCCTCCCATCTCTAGCACCTCTGCATTCATGTGTTATCACAAGGTCAAAATAGTCACTTAAAACGTCTTTGGCGTTCATTATTTTAAAAGGTAATGGCTGAATCCAGGTAAAAAACACTAGTCCTCTACTAGCTGAATTTAATGCTGAAACCTTATACAGCATTAGTAATATCACATTATGTAGCACAGATATACCTTTTAAAATCTTCTAGGAAGAATTAATGTCTCAATAAATACAATGGTCTAGATTTTCTTTAAAATAATTAAAATATGAAATCCAGGCTTTCATGTGACACTCTCCTGGCAGATCAATCCCGTATTGCAAATGGATTTCTTTTCCCTAAGTTGGTGTTTTCATGGGTCATCTGATTCTTTTCCAGTCATGATCACCATCCTCTATAATCTTGTCTGTTTCCTGGAGGAGCACCAAATGGTCAGACAAGCTATTCTTAAAGTGTGTTATGAATTCAGCCCAGTTTAATGTGTCAAATGCTAGAGTATTACTTGCAATTTTATTTCATTCCATTTTTTGAAAGATGCTTGCTGAGGCTTAGTCTTCTTTAGTGATCTTGCAATCAATATGACCTTCTCTTCATGTTCAAAAACATAAAAGAAAAGAAGTGAAAAGCAGCTGTCTGTTAGGTTGATACAGGATTTATTTAGTATCTTCAGAAACCAATCTGAGAAAATTTTCCACTCACTGGTTTTAGCTGAGCCATGGAGAAAACAAGAAAATCCCTCTGCAAAATTCTCAATAAGATGAAATTATCTAGAGAGCTGAAGCATGAAACCTGGCTTACAACAGTTGACAAAAATGCAATCTAAGAACTATGAAAACTAAATAAAATCATTTCAGAAACCAAGTAACAATGCTAATGTTATTGGAAAGAATCAAATAAGATCATCATGTTTTAGTTAGCAACCCTCTAATGACTGAATAAGAAACAATGAAAATGAAATATGTATTATAATTAAAGGAAGATGTAATATTTTACTGCTTGTCTAAATAATTTTTATTCTTGTTTATAAATGTATTCCTGTTTAAGTATATATTTATTATCTAAAACATTATTTTAGTTGAGTATGTTGAATTTGCTTTAAAACTTTCTACTACATTTCACTGTTTATTTAACTATTCAGCTAAAGAAAGCTGAATTATTATCCATGAGCTTAACATTCAAACAAATTAAAAGAATCTGCTCTTCAAAAATGTGAAATCAAGGGCAAGTGACTCACATGTCTGACAAGATACAATTGATAGCATGTAGATAATTTACACAGTTTATTCCATCTGTTCTGTGATTCCCCAAAATCACAGTAAGGTACATTTTGTTTTGTGTAAAATGCTTTCTTTCTAATGTTTGCCAATAAGATAACAACTTATAAAAATGTATATAGTTGTTGTGAAATAATGCATTCTGAGATATCTGTTTCCAGTGAAGTGGGAAAAGCTAATGGCAATTAAAATCATACAACTTGCTCTGTCAAAATCTGTGACAGATGTCTTTTAATTAGATTTTAGCTAAAGACTTGTAGGGATTTCTTATATCAATTTATATATCAGAACTAAGCTGTCTATCATATATTTTTCAATTTGGGAGAGAAAAACAAGGTTCATTTAAAAAAAATTAAAGTCACCCTTACAGTGCAAATGAGAAATATGAAAGTAATGTCTCACCTGTAGTCATCAATTGCCACTAGAAATCGCACTATATCATGGTGAGCTTTCAGCACAAGAAGCTCGGTGTAAGGATTCTGAGCTTGTTCTTCACCAATGGTCTGTACAGATTTCTAGAAAAATAAAATGGAGTATCACACAATTTATTGCTTTAATCTTTCTTTAATCAATAGCTTTTGCCCACTTTCTATTACTCTTGGCCCTACCCTAACTACTTAATTATTTTAATATGCAATTTATTTATCAACCTGTTATTTAAAACAGGAATAGGTAAAGGTAAAGGTTCCCCCCACACATTTGTGCAGTCGTGTCCGACTCCAGGGGCCGGTGCTCATCTCCGTTTGTTAGCCGAAGAGCCAGCGTTGTCCGAAGACGCTTCCACGGTCATGTGGCCGGCATGACACACGCGGAACGCTGTTACCTACCCACCGAAGTGGTACCTATTAATCTACTTGCATTTGCATGCTTTCGAATTGCTAGGTTGGCAAGAGCTGGAGCTAGTGCGGGAGCTCACTCCACACGCAGGGCTAGGAATAGACCATTTTTAAAACAAAGAATGTCATGTCAAAGGAACCTTGGAAAATGGAAACTTCCTATGAGAAGGAAACTTGGAAAATGGTGCTGGACATTCTAACAAATTAAGGAGGAGGAGGAGGAGGAGGAGGAGGAGGAGGAGGAGGAGGAGGAGGAGAGGGAGGAGGAGGAGGAGGAGGAGGAAGAGGAGGAGGAATCACCATATTCCAAGTTGTTGAGTTGATGAAATGATAGGCTTAAATATTAATATGCAGAGTACAGAACCTTTTCTGTGAGTATAATCAAATATAGATAGGGACTTGTTTTCATTCTTATTTAATGGTAATCAATGGCAGTAAAGAAATCCTGCTTCTCCACCATGATAGCAACTGTACAGTATCACCAATAGTATTTTTCTTTTTTCTTATATTCTTATAAATCTTGATACATTGTATTGAAATGTGTATATGTCAATTGTATTGAAATGAACTGTGTTTCAATACAGTGATATTTATATGATATGAATAGAGATTAGTAACATTCTATTATTTAAATAGCTTAAAGTATTGAAAATAGAGAAAGGAAATAAAAAATTATATCAATGTTAATTACAATTTAGGATGTCAATATTACAAGCATAAAATGATTTGGCTTTTTCATCTAAAATTAAATATCTTTTAAAAAAGAACTGCTGCAACTCCCATAAAAGTATGAGTTATAATATAATGTAGATGACAGGACTCCTGTAGATGACAGGAGTCATCTACAATGTACAGTGTAAGGACTGTAACAGCCACTATGTAGGACAGACAGGAAGAAGACAAGAACAGCACATCCATGAACACCAACTAGCAGTCAGAAGACACAATGAAAACTCCTTAATCTCACAACACATGGACAGACTCAGCCATAGTTTCAACTGGGAAACTGTCAGTATCCTAGACCAAGCTAAATCCCAAAATGTGAGGGAATTCCTGGAAGCTTGGTATTCAGACAAGTCAGCCATCAACAGACACATAGAAATAAACAACATTTAAACACCTTTAAAAAGAGACAATAAAAAAGCTAAAAAGGAAACAGAATACCTCCTCACCAGCAATCAACACCCAGATAAGCAGGGATTAACACCAAGATTAAAACCAGACAATCAAACAGTAAACAATACACTAATCAAGGAACTACCAACTTGGGCAAACAATCAAGCAGTAAAGGACAGCCTAATCAAGGAACTACCAAGGAGAAAACAACACCCCCACCAACACTGACAGGGCAAGCTACTGTATATAAACAAAGGGCAAACCCCACTCCCTCTCTAACTGAATATGTTACCTAGTTGGGTAACAAAATGTCTGCAAGAAAACAACCAAGCTCAGAGAACACCAAGGACTCCACAATTCCAAGATTTTCTGCATTATACTATGTATATCTTTCTAGTACTTTTGAGTTCTTTTACATGTCCACCACATGTGGTAAAATGTTCCTTCTGTTGAATGACATTTCCAAGATTTATTACTGTATGATTTGTCTATTTTAGATATTATTGATGGAATTGTATACCATCTATAAAACATTTTAAAACCTCTATGGCATAGGGCCCGGATATCTGAGACTGCTTGTCTCCAATTGTTTCTGCCAGCCCAATATGTTCCAGCAGAGTGGTGTGCTCCAGGTCCCCTCCATTAAACACTGTCATCTTGTGGGACCTAGGAAGCATGCCTTCTCTATTGCTGCCCCCACCCTACTGAACAGCATCCCCCCAGAGATAAGGTTGGCACCCTCTCTCCTAGGGTTCCGGAAAGCATTAAAAACCTGGCTGTTTTGTTTTGTTGATTTTGTCGTTTATCAGATTATTATAGGGCTGTCTGATTTTATGTTTTTAGCTGTTTTTATATATATATTTCTGGCTTTGTATGCTTCCCAGAGTCCACTGGAGTTGGGTGGCTAATAAATTTAAACAAACAAACAAACAATTTTGTACCAATTTTCCTTTAAGTTATAACTTGGTATTTTTCAAAGCAATGAAGACTTTTGTATAAAATCCAGTGAATCTGATAGTGAAATTCTCAAAAGCTCTCTGCAATCAATCTTTAATTATTTGTGCTAGCAAAATACATTTACAATTACTTAGATGCCATATGCTCTTCCTCATGACCATGTTAATGTACATTTGTCTAGTTCTTGAGTTGGAAGAAAAACATGTTTCATTTGCACTGCCCTGACTGCCAAGTTCTTATCTGCCTCAATAATGAGCCTTGACCTTACAGTTTTACTGCAAGAGAATTTAAGGGCAATAATTAATGGATTCCCCCTCCTACCCCACCCAGTATCACCAACTGGTGGAGGAAACATCACCATTCTCCTTAAAGTGCATCAGAGCAGGCTTATGTGAGAATAGATGGGTGCTGGGGATGGAGGCTTTAGCAACCTCACAAGTTGCGAGAGTGACAAGTTACTCAGAAGACTAATGGACCTATGTCCAAAAATAGTCCAGCTGATAGCCAATTGGCAAAAGAGGTGTAAAGGATGAAGCAGGAGAACCTTGTCCTGCACAAGACTTCCCACCCACTTTATCCTCACCTGCCTTCCACCCACTGATCTGTTAGCTGGGCTATTTTTGGACAGAAGTTTAACAGCCACCCAGAAGACTGGTAGACTGGTTTAGTAGTTTTCCTGTCACTTAGACTACAGTAGAGGAAGAAATTGGCAAATATCTTGTCAATTTCACCCTGGATCCCAAATATCCCAAATTGCTAAGTGTCTAACACAGGGCTTTCCAAACTTTTGCCGTTGGCGACACACAACGGGTTACCACCACCATGCTTTCGGGTTTTTGTGTGCTGTGGCAGCGGCGGCAGCAGTGGCGTCCTGGAACCCAGAAGCACTGATGGCCCGCCGCTGCTGCGCGCGCTGCCGCATGCAGCAGCAACGGTGCGCCATCAGCGCTTCCAGGTTGTCGCGCGACACACTTGGGGCCTCCAGGCAACACAGTACTGTGTCGCGACACACAGTTTGGAAAGCCCTGGTCTAACAGTACTGGCAGTGATTGGCTACAGTCTGAAGCATCTGGAAGTATCCCGTGCAGTATATAAAATGGCCTTAGAATAGGTAGAATGGTACTGCCTCCCTTCCAATGTAATAAGAACAGCAGAGTCATGCAAAACCCACTGTTGAGAGAAACAGCAGAAACCTTTTAATGATTCATTTGAGAGAGAACCAGCAATCTCTCTCTCCCAGGTTAAATCAAATCCCCCCTTTTTTTACACAGAGCAGTGTATAGAAGGGGGCCACATAATGCCTGAACAGTATGAGACAGACATTACATGCATAGATGTCTCTGTAGAAATCAGGTGTCTTTCCTTCTGCAACCCAAACAAAAATAGCTATGGAAGGAGGGTCCCAATGAACAGAGAAAAGGGAGCAATCAGCCTCAACAGGCCAATAGGAGCTCAGCTGATGTCAGTACCTGACTACAATATCACCAAGAGCTTAAATGAGGAACAAAACTTTCATATGCCAAAATGAGTGTCAGTAGAAGATGAAAAAACACTTCTTTAAAACTGAGACAGCTAACAACAAATTTAGTTTGCCTCCTTGGTAGGCTGGAGATGGGGCAAAGACTACATTGTGACGACATGTCCTCTAAAAGTGGTTAACATGATGTCTTTGTGCTGCATTTAGTGGGACATGAGGATGAGTTATACAGGTAGTCCTCACTTAGCAACCACAATTGGAACCGGCAACTCTTCACATTATATTTATTTATTTATTATTCAAATTTATCACCGCCCATCTCTACTGCAGTAGACTCTGGGCGGTTGATATGATACCATGAGTCATGGCTAGAGGGCAGTATAGGGTAATTTGTATTTTATGGTTTGGCCCTTGACTTATCCAGTTATACTGCATTTTTTATGTTACTCTAATTCTCACATAGATAAACTGCTCATATAGATTATTGTATATGACCTTGTACAAATAAATAATTCAACACATAGAGTACCTAGTAGCTCTTGCACAAACGTTCAGATAAAACAAACTGTAATATGCTTCATGTAAAGTTATCTTTGAGGATAATACAAAAAAAATGTTCAAAATACAATAACCTAGACATGGGTGGGAGCCAGAAAGCAAAAAGACTGAACACATGACTCAGCTTTAATTCATTTGCACTGACTACTAGTTTGGAACCAGGTTATCTCAGGAACAAATTTGATACTTATAAATCTGTTGGAATGTCAAGATTTACCTCAAGGATTGGTCTTGAAGTTCAAGGTCAGAGGGTTGGCATGCACTAAAGACAGGCTCTTCTCAGTGATGGTGATGAGTTTTTGCAACACTCTTTTATTAAGACTGCCTCTTTTATTGTAGAATTTAGGTAGGCTTTACATAACATCTTCACAGTTCCTTTCACATAGTAATTTTGGACATCTGTTCTAATGTGGTCATCTTTAAATTGGTCTTTGTCAGCCATTTAGTTTTGTTCATGGAAGAGCACAGCTTTAAAAACAGTTGAAAAACTTGCAACAGTTGACCACCTGTTCAAACTGGATATATCAGTGGTCTATACAGTGGGGCAAAAAAGTATTTAGTCAGCCACCAATTGTGCAAGTTCTCCCACTTAAAAAGATGAGAGAGGCCTGTAATTGACATCATAGGTAGACCTCAACTATGAGAGACAAAATGAGAAAACAAATCCAGACAATCACATTGTCTGATTCGGAAAGAATTGATTTGCAAATTATGGTGGAAAATAAGTATTTGGTCACCTACAAACAAGCAAGATTTCTGGCTCTCACAGACCTGTAACTTCTTCTTTAAGAGGCTCCTCTGTCCTCCACCCATTACCTGTAGTAATGGCACCTGTTTGAACTTGTTATCAGTATAAAAGACACCTGTCCACAACCTCAAACAGTCACACTCCAAACTCTACTATGGTGAAGACCAAAGAGCTGTCGAAGGACACCAGAAACAAAATTGTAGACCTGCACCAGGCTGGGAAGACTGAATCTGCAATAGGCAAGCAGCTTGGTGTGAAGAAATCAACTGTGGGAGCAATAATTAGAAAATGGAAGACATACAAGACCACTGATAATCTCCCTCGATCTGGGGCTCCATGCAAGATCTCACCCCGTGGGGTCAAAATGATCACAAGAACGGTGAGCAAAAATCCCAGAACCACACGGGGGGACCTAGTGAATGACCTGCAGAGAGCTGGGACCAACGTAACAAAGGCTACCATCAGTAACACACTACGCCGCCAGGGACTCAGATCCTGCAGTGCCAGACGTGTCCCCCTGCTTAAGCCAGTACATGTCCGGGCCCGTCTGAAGTTTGCTAGAGAGCATTTGGATGATCCAGGAGAGGATTGGGAGAACGTCATATGGTCAGATGAAACCAAAGTAGAACTGTTTGGTAGAAACACAACTCGTCGTGTTTGGAGGAGAGAGAATGCTGAGTTGCATCCAAAGAACACCATACCTACTGTAAAGCATGGGGGTGGCAACATCATGCTTTGGGGCTGTTTCTCTGCAAAGGGACCAGGACGACTGTTCCGTGTATAGGAAAGAATGAATGGGGCCATGTATTGTGAGATTTTGAGTGCAAACCTCCTTCCATCAGCAAGGGCATTGAAGATGAAACGTGGCTGGGTCTTTCAGCATGACAATGATCCCAAACACACCGCCCGGGCAACGAAGGAGTCGCTTCGTAAGAAGCATTTCAAGGTCCTGGAGTGGCCTAGCCAGTCTCCAGATCTCAACCCCATAGAAAACCTTTGGAGGGAGTTGAAAGTCCGTGTTGCCCAGCGACAGCCCCAAAACATCACTGCTCTAGAGGAGATCTGCATGGAGGAATGGGCCAACATACCAGCAACAGTGTGTGCCAACCTTGTGAAGACTTACAGAAAACGTTTGACCTCTGTCATTGCCAACAAAGGATATATAACAAAGTATTGAGATGAACTTTTGATATTGACCGAATACTTATTTTCCACCATAATTTGCAAATCAATTCTTTCCGAATCAGACAATGTGATTGTCTGGATTTGTTTTCTCATTTTGTCTCTCATAGTTGAGGTCTACCTATGATGTCAATTACAGGCCTCTCTCATCTTTTTAAGTGGGAGAACTTGCACAATTGGTGGCTGACTAAATACTTTTTTGCCCCACTGTATGTATAATAATGGTACATTATTGTAATAATGGCACATTCACGTTTGTGAGCGGCTTAATTATGTGTTCTATGAAGTTGCGTAAAGGTCCGTATAGTTAAAGCTATGGTTTTTCCAGTAGTAATGTATGGCTGTGAGAGTTGGACCATAAGGAAGGCTGAGCGCCGAAGAATTGATGCTTTTGAACTGTGGTGCTGGAGAAGACTCCTAAGAGTCCCTTGGACTGCAAGGAGGTCAAATCAGTCAATCCTGAAGGAAATCAACCCTGACTGCTCATTGGAAGGACAGATGCTGAAGCTGAAGCTCAAATACTTTGGCCACCTAATGCGAAGAGAGGACTCACTGGAAAAGACCCTGATGCTTGGAAAGACTGAAGGCAAAAGGAGAAGGGGACGGCAGAGGATGAGATGGTTAGATAGCATCACCAATGTAATGAACATGAATTTGAGTAAACTCCGAGAGACAGTGGAGGACAGGAAGGCCTGGCGTGCTATGGTCCATGAGGTCACGAAGAGCCAGACACGACTGAACAACAACAACAATGAAGTAGCTATGTATACAAGAGTGAAAAGACAGGAACTGAAATATGCTGCAAGTCACATTTGCAAACATATACAAATCTCCACTTGCACACAAATCCTTTAACAACTCATATCACTTCAACTGAAGAAGGGGTGCATTTTAGTCTATGAAGTTGAATCTCATCCCTTTCCCATTTTAAATACACATTTCTTCCTAGATCTCCCTCACTTTCAATCATTTCTCTCCATGACAGTTTTTTTACCTCTGTCCCCTTTATTTATTCCTTTCTTTTAAAAGAGGAAGAGTGGCTGTGCAGTTCAGTTTCATATTCACCAAGACAAACACACAAAAGGAGCAGGAACTCAGTCTGAAAAACAAGAGGTGATTCTCCTACTTGAGCAAACCAGCTGCAATGATAATGGTTCTTCTGTGGTTACCAAGAGGTCGGCCTTTTGCAACGTGGGGACCTCTAAAAGACCAGCTTCCCTAATTCCTAGGAGCGTGGCAACCATGGGAATTGGAAGGGCAACGTCTTTGGAGGGCTTGGAGAGGACTACCATTTGCCAAGGCTCAAAGTGTGCTGTAACGTTACAGTATTACTACTGGCCCATGCATAAGTAATAAGCCCCCGACGCTGCTCTGATTTCCTCATGACAGAAACAGCACTGCGTTCACCAGACATAACATGAAATAAACGAAACACGCCTCCCTCCCTTTGTCAGGACAAGAAAACGAAGGACTCCGGAGCCGCGCCGGACCTCTACTATCAACTTCCTCATTCCCTCACAACCCATCGCTGGCTTTTACCTCGGCCAACCCTTGCGGCTCGCGCCCCCCTCCTATCAGCCACCGCAGCATTGCGAGAGGCGGAGTCCGGGCGCCTGAAATGACGGCCTTCGCGTCTCCGGTTGAAATGGCGGTAGTTGTCAGGTGCAGCTTGCGTCTAACGCGGAAGACTTGTCCCTCTCTACTCGCCGTACTTGCAAGAGGAGGGGCGGGGGAAACCGGCTACAGAGCCGCCGGCTGTGGAATTAGGCTTGAAAGTTCGACTAGCCGCGCGAGGAAATTCAGGAAATGCCTCCGCGACCAATCAATCCCCGAATCTTCCATGAGGTATTAACTGCATTTCCCTAAGCCCCTTCAGGACTCCTGGCTGCTAAACTAGACCCAAGTTTGGGAATACCGAGTGATCGATCGCTCCCTCTTTCTTTAAACGTGCCATGGGCATCCTGTCAATCTTACTATATGAGCCAGGGGGTCTTCGCCAACCTGGTGCCTTCCAGATATATGGGCTTTCAGTTCCCTAAATTCCCAGCCAGCATGACCGGAACTGGCCAGAAATTGAGGGAGCTGAAATTGAAATATGCCCAGGTTAGAGGAGGTTGGATGCTTTTGTAGTGGCAGTCTCAATTTTCAGCAGTTGCATGACAGGCAGAAAATCAAGAGGAGCAGCTTTTCTCCTCAGCTGTAAGTGGCAAAATGGTCACCCAGCAAAAGTGTTTGTTTCCTACTTATCATGGTATTTTTAAGTAGGGATGAGCACTGTGATTTTCCAGATGTTGGGCTACAGCTCAAACTAACATGGAAAAGAGTCAAGAACTATTGGAGTTGTAATCCAGCACAAAATCCATAAGACCACCTATTGCCATTTCTGTCTTTCTTAAACAGGTGGCTATTCTAAGTTCAGTCTCCAGCTTTTTTAAATAAATAAAATAAAGGTTATATAATATCAAAATTAAATACTATTATATTGGCTATTGCAGAAGAGGACACAAACCACCCAGAGTCATTTGTCGAGATGGGCGGTGAAGAAATGTGATAAATAAATAAATACATATTGAATGGAGAATAGCCCTGCATTATTCCAAAAAGTCTGATAAAATCATGGATTGTTCAGTTTAAGAATATATCCCCACCCTGTGCCATTAATCATAAGAACCCCAACACCTTAGGGTTGGCCTTAGATAGGGTAACCAGATGTGCCAGATGTGCCAGGGTGGAATGTGGTCTTGTGAAGGGTTCTTTTTGCAATGACTGCACACACTGATTCACTGATAACTAGATTATTTCCAGGCCCGCTTCAAATGTCAGAAGGTGTCAAAATCACCTTTCCTTCTTGCATTCAAGCAGGTTGTGAAAACCTTTGTTTTACAATTACCTTTCTGCTCCAGATAATTAGTCCACGAGGCTTCCTCCAAACATGTATATTTTTATTTAATATTTAATCGAATATTACTATATTATAATATTCTGTTTTTACAACAGTTTTAAAACTGTTTTTACAGTTGTACACTGCCTGGAGTCATAAGATTGGGATGTTAACAAATACAGCAAATAAAGGAATAAAATAAATATATTGAAACTGCTCTGGTCCCCTAACTATCTTAGATAGTTAGATAGGTAGTTGTTTGGACAAAGATCATCCTGAAGTGATGACTGAAATGCAGAATTTCCTCCCCAGACATTGCACTAAATATTTTATGTTACTTGCATAACAAATAAACCCTGTGAGGTTTACTGACTAGTATCAAATTGTTCAGTGCTACTTACGATTTTCAGGTCTAAACCAGGACATGTTTATAGTATTGCACCAAAACCTGTAGTAGGCCTGCTCAGCAGAAAGCCTACAGCAGGGCTTTCCAAAGTTTTCCCGCGGCGACACACCAACCGCCGTTGGTGTGTCGCCGCGGGAAAACCCGGAAGTGCCGCCGTTGCGGCAGCGCGCAAAAACCCGGAAGCGCTGCTGCCGCTTTCGGGTTTTTGCGCGCCACCGTTGGTGTGTCGCCGCGGGAAAACCCGGAAGTGCCGCCGTTGCGGCAGCATGCAAAAACCTGGAAGCGCTGCTGCTGTTTTCGGGTTTTTGCGCGCCGCTGTTGGTGTGTCGCCACGGGAAAACCCGGAAGTGCTGCCGTTGCGGCAGCGCACAAAAACCCAGAAGCGCTCCAAAAACCTGGAAGCGCTGCTGCCACTTTCGGGTTTTTGCGTGCCGCCGTTGGTGTGTCGCCGCGGGAAAACCCGGAAGTGCTGCCGTTGCGGCAGCGCGCAAAAACCTGGAAGCGCTGCTGCCGCTTTCAGTTTTTGTGCGCCGCCATGGCTGCGGCGCTTTTGGATTTTCACGCGCCGCCGTTGGTGTGTCGCCACGGGAAAACCCAGAAGCGCTGATGGCGCGCCATCAGCGCTTCCGGGTTTTGATGCGACACATCTGGGCCCCGCAGGCGACACACTTTTGTGTCGCAACACAGTTTGGAAAGCTCTGGCCTACAGGATCAGTAGTGATTCTGTCCATTTTTATGTCTGCAAGAGAGTTCCATAAATCTGCAATTTTAGGCTCTTGCTCACTGTTTTGTAGGAATAGGTAAGTATTCCAAACAAAACTTATTATTTATGTATTTACTAAATAGTATTTATTAAGCTGTTCAAACAACTGAGAGCTCCTTTGGTGTAGTGGTTCAGGTGCCAGGCTAAAAACTGGGAGACCACAAGTTCTGGTCATGGAAGCCAGCTGGGTGACTCTGGGCCTGTCATTCTCTCTTAGGCCAACCCACCTCACCAGATTGTGGTTGTGGGGAAAATAGGAGGACGGAGCATTATGTATGTTGCCTCAAGTTGTAAAAAATAAAGGTGGGATATAACTGAAATAAATAAATTAAGTAAGTAAGTAAGTCTCCTAATCAATTAAAAGGCCAGAGAGAATAATGCTGCTACTTAGTAGGCTGACCTACTACAAGGGGGCGTGGTGGCTCAGTGGGTAAGACGCCAGGCAGATCGCAAGTTCGGAGGTTCGAATGCCTAGCCCCGCGTGACGGAGTGAGCTCACACACTAGCCCCAGCTCTTGCCAACCTAGCAATTTGAAAGCATGCAAATGCGAGTAGATTAATAGTACCACTTTGGTGGGAAGGTAACAGCGTTCCGCATGCGTCATGCCGGCCACATGACCGTGGAAGCGTCTTCAGACAACACTGGCTCTTTGGCTAACAAACGGAGATGAGCACCGGCCCCTAGAGTCGGACACGACTGCACAAATGTGCAGGGGGAACCTTTACCTTTTATAGTAGGCTGACCATATTTCCTTGAGACAAAAATGGGACATTGAGATGGCAAAACGGGACGGGGTCTTATGTAGTATTTCCTATTGATGAAAAAGATAGGGGTCCCCACCCCCTGGTCTGTGTGACTGGCTCCCGCCTGCAAACCCTGCCCCCCGGTCCGCACGATTGGCTCCCGCCTGGAAACCCCACCCCTGGTCCGTGCGATTGGCTCCTGCCTGCAAACCCAGCCCCCCTGGTCTGCACGATTGGCTCCTGCCTGCAAACCCCGCCCTCATTTGCCACACGCTGATAGGCGGGAGGGCTTCCTCTTCTGGGCTGCCTCCAATCGGCAGCTCCGGCTCGGATCCTCATTCCGCGCCATTCCCGCTGGGTTTAAAAAATGGGACAAAAGTGAGATTTTTATCAAAACGATGGGACGGTTGAAAAATGCTAAAATAACTGGACTGTCCCGTTCAAAACAGGACGTATGGTCAACCTACTACTTAGGTGTGCCATCTGAGTTTGCCTGGAGTGCATTTACATAGCAAGAATGCCAGCTGTGCCTTCTGCTGGAGATGTCATGTCATGTCTGCCACAATGACAGATGCCTCTCTTTGAGTCCCTTATTAAGGCTGTTCACAAACAACGCTTCTGCTGGAAATATCTGCAAAGCAAAGCAGGTGTGGATAAACACAAATGTGCAGAGAGCCATTGAAACTTTTCAAAGCAGTTGTGTGAGTCTTTCAGAGGATTTTGTTGTTTTGCTGTAACATTTTTATAATAATTTTTATTGAGATTTTTTTTAAAAAAAATAAAAGACAATACAAACTAAACTCAGCAAGGAAAAGAAAAATAAAGAAAGCAAGAATAGAAAGTGCAGGAGAAAGGAAAAAAGAGAAAGAGGAAAAAATAAAAAAAAGAGAAAAGGAACATTTAAAGACGTGACTTCCAATCTTCATCACAACAGGTACAAACAAACTTAATTCTTCACCCCCTATAAGGTTATATGCAAGTATCTCTTCTTCCCATAACCCATCCCTTATTCATGCGCAAATCCATAAATCATTAACATTTCAGTCATGGTGTCAGCAAAAAGCCCATAAAGGTTCCCAGATTTTTATAGAAACATGTCTTAGTTTAACCTTGGTCAAAGAAACCAACTTTGTACTCCTTCCTTTTGCTTCTGGCAATCTTGATCTTTAATTCATTCAGATGTTGTCGTAGAATCTGATCTCTCTTCAGTTTTCTTTTTCCCATCTCAAAGGGTTCTTCAAGGCTTTAGCAAACCACTTTTGTAAATCCAGTAAGGAGTCATATTCCAGGCCAGTCTCTTGGCTTGTCATTTGTATTTCCACTTTAACTGTCATCTCTGATTTATAATCCACATTTTTTCCAGTATTTCAACAATTTCTTTATATTCTAATATTTCTGCATCAGATGAGGTTTGTTTCAGCTCTTTATCTTATAGCTCTTCCAAAATATTCTCTTTCCCATCTGCCATTTCTTCTTTGACATCTTTTGAACATAGTCTATCCATAGAAACAGACATCTTTGCTGACATTGTACCTGCTAGTTTCTGTTCCCATTCTTCAAATACCTCCTGGGGTATTTCAAATGTCATACCATTTTCTGTCATTTTATCTCAATGCTGACCAAAGACAAAAGGCAAGCCTGACTCTTTTTCCCCCTTTTTTCTTTTATGCCTGGAATCTTTAGTCCCCTCTATAGTGTCCAATTTCTGGAATCATAAAGTCTTGAGTTTCTGTTATGACTTAAGGTAGACTAAACAATTTAATTTAATTTCCACGAAGGTGCTATTTATTTATATAATTATTTCCAAAATCTTATAGCAAAAGTCCTAATGTTCCAAATTTGTCTGGTCTCTTAATTCATTTATAACTTTCTTGGATTAAAGTCTTATTTAACTTTTTGCCATTTGTTTCAATTTCTTTACATTCTTAAGCTTATAGTTAATTTTTCTTTTATTCTGGAATGAAGGTAAACTCACCAGGTGGCTTTGCAAACTTGTCATTTTGAAGATCTCTAATAGCCTTAAGATAGTTAAATAGGTAATTTCTGAAAGTGATTAGGAAGTAAGTTAGCGAACCCAGTGTCCTTTAAAAGGTGCCGCCGTAGTTGAGAGCACGATAGTTCCCTTCGTCTCCTGGAGCTCAAGCCTGCAGGAAACCGCTATCATGCGGTCTCCTTGTGAGGAGCAGCCATCCTGAGCACAAGTGGGCAAGCTCCCATCCTCACCTTATCCAGAGAGGTTCCATGGGACAGGTCTACTCGCCAGTCCTTTGGTCATAGCTGTGGCATTGTCTCCGCTCATTTGAAGACGTATTAGCTCGCCATTCCTCACTGGAAGTCCCTGTTTTACTATGTTTGAAGGGGAGCGGAGATTCATTCATATCAATGGGCATTGTGAAGATCTCTTTTGAATGCTTTGCACAGCCCTAACACTATACATTTATTTATTTATTTATTTAATTTATATTTTGGGGGGCGGTAGCTCAGCGGGTTAAACCGCTGAGCTGGTAGTCTGCCGATCATAAGGTCGGCAGTTCGAACCCGCGTGGCGAGGTGAGCTCTCGTCACTAGCCCCAGCTCTCTGCCAACCCAGCGATTCGAAAGCTAAATAAGCAAGTAGATAAATGGGTACCACTCTCGTGGGGCAATATGCTGGCATCCTGTCGGGGAGTCGCCTCGTAGCCGAAGACGGAGACGGAGATCTGGAGAAGCCGGAATGGCGGCTGAGGACGGCGGCAGAGGACGACGGATCCCAGCTCAACTTCCGGGATGTCAGCAGCCGGCTCCGAAAGCGAAGAATTCTGGGACCTGTAGTTCCGATGCCTGGAAAGAAGAGCCGGTTCCCTCACCCCCTCCCTAATCGCGCGGGTATAATATGATTGTATAAATGAAAGTACATGATTGTAAGCCGCCTAGAGCCCTCCATTAGGGAGGGGATAGGCGGGGTATAAATAAGATAAATAAAAATAAAATAAATAAAAATAACCGCCCATCTCCCCCAATGGGGAACTCTGGGCGGTACATCCCAGCTGAGCTACCGTAACACACTCTATATGAAACCGCCTTTGAAAAAAATGGAAACTCGCCAAGAGGTCACAATGGAAAAGTAGCAAAGACAAGCATTGACCAATATCTATTATTCCTAAACTCTATGTTGTCATTAGGTTTGCCTCTCCCATCTATGATAGTATCTGCAGGAAGTGATTGCTATTTCATTATGCAGGCAAAGTGATGGCAAAAAACAGATTCCTACAAGCGATTTAAGGTGCATTTCCTTCACAAAAGAAAGGAAATATGTAAATGTTATTAGGTGCTATTTTAAAAGATTGTTTAAAAAAGATACCTTTTATAAAAGGGAATGTACCTTTTGTTTCCGAGAAAGGGTTATTCCCAAAGATTCTCTGTCTATTGATAGCCCCTTCTTGCAACAATCAACTTTTCCCAATCCAATGCTTTTTCCCCATCTCCAAGTTCTATTAATGTATTCTGCAATTGTTGAAGGAAGGGTCAATTGTTGCAATTGTTGAATGTATTCTAATTGTTGAAGGAAGGGTCAGATGCTAGTCAACTGAATATTAATGACCTTGCTTTTTAAAAAAATCTTGTAGAACTTATCCTTATCATAGATCTGGTTACATTATCCTTAAAACAAACTAAGCAACATTTTATTATCTGGACTAGAGGATAGAATGGAAGTGGGCCGTTGACATTTTGTACTTATGTGCTGCATTTCTCTGCATGTGCTCTAAAGTCATGCTGCACCTGCCCACACCCCCCACTGGAGATTTATTTTGGAAGTTGGCATATGATCAGAGGTACTCTGTCTTGATCTTTTAAATTTTTAATATTGACATCCCTAGTAGACATCCCTTAGCAATGTATCAATTGGCTAAGGCACAATCAAGTGCACTGTACAAAGCAGCGGAAGGAACTGAAACATCCCCTGTGTTTAAAGAAAATTACGACTGATAGGAGAGCTCTTAATGCAAATTAGCTATAAGGAGCTTTTACTAGTACAAGTCTTGGTGAGTTAATTGAACCTTTCTTTTTGGTCACCATGTTTGTATTCTAAGAAGCAGTTGTAGATTGCTTAATGGGAGCCAGGAGACATGCTGTAGCTTTTCATTCATCGTTACAGAATTTCTAATGAGTGTTTTGGTGATGACACAAATGTTTTGCATATTATCCGCAGTGCCTCATTCCAAGACAGGCTTTTTAGTAAATGGTTTATTGGTGTAACTGCACATAGTCAGCCATGAGAAATAAAACAGATTTGCCATCTATCCTGTACAGTATAAACATTGCATTTTATTTTGTCATCATGCTCCTTGTAAAACCATGATTAATAATAGGAGACTGTTCACTTATTCATACACAGATTGATAAATGAGTCCACAGCAGATTACCTCAGTTGTCAGGGATGCTGTTGGGTCAGGACCCCACGTGTCACATGCCAGGACAGAGCTGCTGCGATATGACTATGAACCCCCAGATGGCATTATAGCCTTGTTCTTTTATGTGTTTGTTTTTGTACTGGAGGACTCTTCTACTTTGATTTAGGCTTTTTTTTTCCCCTTTCCAATTCCTCATAGTAGATTGTAACTAGAGTCACACTCTCTTCTGTTTACTTTTAAAGATTCCAGTTTGTAGGCATCCTGGTACTCCTGTGCAATGGTTGTGAACTCATCCATGAGAGCAGAAATCATGTCCTTAATGGCATTCAGCATATTAACGCCTACAGCATAATGAGATCTTGCAGCCACTCTTCAGTAAAAAGCTCCACTCAGATTTTAAATATCATAACTGTGGTCAAATTAGTTACATTTCAACAGATTTATGAGAAAAGTGTGCATTCAATTATTTATTTATTTTATTTATAATTCAAATTTATCACCGCCCATCTCCCCCAACGGGGGACTCTGGGTGGTTTACAACAGAATCAACAATTAAAAACCTGTAAACATAAGCCACAATCTAAATCAATATAATAAATAATAGCTATAATAATAATATAAGCTAATAGCTTATAATAATTATAACTAAAGTTTTATTACACACAAATATTAAAGTGATACTATGGTATGATGGAATCTGGCATGGGATTATTGTCATAGTGGTCAACTGGATGTTTAAGTCTTGGGTTAACTAGCAGTTTTATCATGGCAATTCATATTGTCATGGAAAATGCTGGTTCTTTTAAAGGGAAAACTGGTGTCTCTTTTCATTACTGTCTCTTAATTTCTTCTAAGCTGATGGGAGAGTCACTGATTTTCATCTAGAAGTTCTTGGTTTCAATATCTGTTACTTCCAGTCAAAGAGGGGTTTTAATAGTATTAAGGGAAAAAACGTCTACTGTGAGCATAGAAATTTGGTGCTGCTGGGGGACTTCCAGGGAAGAAATGGTGGACTGAAGACGGCTCCATGGAAAGTGGAGCCGACAACTGCAGCAGAATGAAGAGCCAGCGAGTAGACAAAGCTCTGCAATAATTCCTCTCCGGACAAGGGGAGGACCTGATATCACCCACAGTGCTCCATACAGTGGCTCCTCATGAGACCACAAGACAGCAATCTGTGGTGGGTTTAGAGCTCTGGGTGATGGGGGAATAGCCATCTTGCTCAAACTGCAGTCAGCGCCTTTGAAAGGACACTAAGTTCGCATACTTCCTTTTCTAATCACTCTCGGATATTGCTTGTTAACTACTTTTCAGCTACTAGGAACCTTTGGATCAACAAGTTTTACAGCACCAGGTGAGTTTCCTTCAATCCTTAGTGGATTTAATGACTTAAAAATTTTTTTTTTGAATAACAGCAAAAGGCTGATTAAAACTTTGATTTTAGAAAGTTACAAACAGACTAAGAGTCCAGATAAATTTGAAATAAGATTTTGGAATTAACTATAAAGAATCCTTCCCATGGGAAAATGCTTTTGTTTTGAATTCTTTTTTAAAAACATAATAAGATAAGACCTTAAAAATTGGACACTAGGGGGAACTAGAAGAAACTAAAGATTACAATTAAAGGAGAAGAACACTCAAACTTGACTTACAAATATAGAATGAAGCAAAATAGTTTAACATTGGACATATGAAGAATATTTTTGAACAATGGACCCAGAAGTTAATTTTAAGAGTGTCTGCCTCTATAGATAGACTGTGTTTAAAAGATGTTATGAAAGAGGAACAAGTTTTACCTGACAAGATTGAGACTGATTTGAAAGTGGATTTAAAATTAATGGCTACAAGAATGACATGGAAAAAGATGTTATACTGGATATACAAAAGAAACCGGCTGATGTCTTAATAATTAAAAGGGATATACAAATAACAAACCAAGAGAGTGACCTGGATAATTTTCCTATATTGGATTTACAAAAGAGGCTTGTTAAAGCTTTAAAGAATTTAATGAGAAGGGACAAAGAAAAAGTGAAAAGAAATCAAGTTCTGGGACATTATTTGAAGGGACTAAAGATCAAGATTGTTAGAAGTAAAAGTAAGGAATATAAAATTGGTTGATTTGATCAAGGTTAAAATCAATATGTTGTTATCTCTGGTAACCCTTAATGGACTTTTGCTGACATCAGGACTAAATGACAAGGCTTTAAGGATTTGTTTATAGATACTGTAAGAGATGGGATATGAGAAGAAGAGATCATTTGCTGTATTTTAAGAGAAAGTGATAAGTTACTAAAATTGTTTATACTTGTGATGAAAGGGGAAGTCATTTATTTATATATTTATTTTCTTTTTCTTTACTATATTCTTTTTTCTTTTCTATTTTTCTTTCTATTTCTTTTTTTCTTCCCTGTACCTTCTATTATTTCTTTTTCTTTTATTTTTTTAGTTTGTATTAGTTTGTATTGCAATTGTAATTTTTAATAAAATTACTATAAAAAAGAAAAGAAGTTTGATGCTGCTGGTCAGAACAGGGAATGCTTCTAACCTATATGGATCAGTGAGTTGATTCAGTTATGGTTTTGCACATTGCACTAAGCTACAATGCATCTTATTTTAGTTTTAGCTTAGCATGTTGAGTGAACTTAACCAATTCTTTCATTATTTAACATACAATGATTAAGCAAATCATGATTTACAACCATGTGTCAATTCAGCCAATGAAATACTTGAATTTAGTGCTACAAGATATACCAGGCTGCCACACAATATGATCCTGCAACATTTTAATTGGTTCAATGGGAGGAGCAGTGTATTGTGGGAATAACAAAAAAGTGGTCAGCTGACCAAGTCAGTTAATTTAGCCTAAAGTTGTTAAATTTAACGTAAAGCAGCCCTAGTTTCGTGTAGAGTTAAACTAATTCCATCTAGTCAGTCATGCTCTAGGACTATTGTGCATATCTAGTCCTCCAAGAAAAAGAGCTGGAGGTACAGGATGGCTGAAAAAAAAACCCCTAAATTTCTGGGGGGGGTTCTCAATGAGCCCATTACAGAACTCATTGCCAAGTCATGGCAGCATAGAACTACATCTCCCAAGTGCAGAAGAATTTTAGAGTTTGTCAGGATGCATATCCTGCCATGGCAACAGGAGGTGGCATCCTACCAGTCTATTGAAACCCGCAGGGTCAATGGGACGCTTTGTAATGGGCATACCTGCAGGATTGTTGAAAGCGCTTTGTAGTGGAAACTTGCCAGACTTGTACAGTAAGTGAGAATGCTTTTAAAGGGGTCTTGGTGTATTCGCAGGAACGCAATTTATGCTGATTCAAGTATTGTGTAAAGCAGTCCAGCACCAAGGACAGATCAAAGACCGCTATCATCGTGTTGGTTGATTCAAGACGGGGAAGATCTAGAAATTGTGAGACGAAGGGAGGGGCCACCAATCCCCAAGGGGGGGGAACCCTGAAGAATTTTAACTGTTGGTTTGCGCGGGCTCCCTTCATTTGAGTCTTTAAGGCAGAGCTTTCCAAACTGTATGTCGCGACACAAAAGTGTGTTGCCACACACAGTCTGGTGTGTCGCCACACAACCCGGAAGTGCTGATCATCATCAGCGCTTCCGGGTTTTCCCACGGCGACACACCAACTGCAGCGCGCAAAACCCGAAAGCGCAGCAGCGCTTCCAGGTTTTCCCGCGGCGACACACCAACGCTGGTTGGTGTGTCGCCGCGGGAAAAACTTTGGAAAGCCCTGCTTTAAGGTGTAATGGATCACTAGCTGTAATAAAGAACTCTATATCCTTAACGGCTTGTGTCAAGAGTTTCTAGCTTAACAGCTAAAGGATCACGACCATGACAGAGTTGCCATCTTGTGGGATCTTTTTTCAACTTCACAATCTAGTCTTCAGTCTCCAATTCTCAGTCTCCCATCCAAATTCCAAGTAGGCTTGATGGTGCTTTAAGTTTTCAAGATCAACCAAAATTGGCTAGGTACTTCTATATTTGGGTGGAGGATGAATCTTAAGGGAGGAGAATGTTAAGGGAAGACCAGAGCTAAGAGGGATCAGCCTGGTTTCTCTTGGCTACTTTAGGCTGGTGCAGGCATGTCGCTACCATAGGGCCCCTGGGCACCCTATTCTTTCAAACTGGGCTCTTTCCCTGTACTCCTCAGATCTCCAAGATGATCTTTAGCTTGGAGACCTGGATTAGCCTGAACAGAAGCTGACCAGGAATTGTAGAAGGATGGGGTGCATGCTAAAGCAGCAGAAAGCAAGACATCTTTTTCTACTGCGTCATGATGCAACTCTTTTTTTATGATGCTTTTAAGCACAGGTTTAGTGCTCCTATGGAAAAGCATGATTGTAGAATATTACTAATTTTACTAAAAACATGTCCCCAGAGAGCCCAGCTGAATGCACCCTTGCAAAACACTTCCCATATCTCCCTCCCCCAGATGCAAGACTGTTAAGAAGAATGATAGGTGGATGTTTTCCTGCCAGCTGGTGGTCTTTGGTAAGCAGGAGAGAGGAAAAACCAGGGGAATCTGCAAATCCCTGTCCTTTGTATGCTCTGTACATCATAAATTAAGGTAGTAATTAACCTGTGGCAGGATAGCAATCAGTAGTGGAGACATTAAGTTTTATGCCAGTATAGCTTTCTGCGGGTACAAGGACAAGTGGACAGCACCTCAACTTGACAATGAAGAAGCGTTCTTAGTGTTCCTCCTCTTTAGATGGCAAATTGCATTACTTCCAAAAGAAGGAGACTATCTGTAGCTCCAGGTTGAACTGTGGAGTCCTTGGTGTTCTCTGAGCTTGGTCGTTTGCTTGCAGACATTTCATTACCCAACTAGGTAACATCATCAGTATGAGTGAGTGTGTGGTTTGCTGCCTGTTTATATACAGTAACTTGCCCTGCCATTGTTGGTGGGGTGCGGTTTTCTCCTTGGTGGTTCCTTGATTAGGGTATTGTTTTCTGCCTGATTGTTTGTCTGGTGCTGATCCCTGCTTATCTGAATGTGGGCTGTTAGAGGGGATGTGTTGTAGACCTTTTGTTTCCTTCCTAGGTTTTTTATTGTCTCTTTTGAATGGTGTGTAAATGTGGTTTATTTCTGTGTGTCTATATTACTTTACTTAGGGCCTTTCCTGACTCACATATAACCACAGCATAAACATGTCCTGGCAATATCCTTTTTCTGCTCCATCCCCATGACTTTGCCTTAATCTTGAGTTTCAGTTGTCCTTAGCTGTAACAGTGTTAAAGTAGTGCTTTCCCTCTAGTTCCAACACCGCACAAGGGTGGTTTCAAGATGTGCCAAATCTATTAGGCTTTCCCCTCAAGATAATGTAAAAATCTTTTACATTATCTTGAGGGGAACTGGGTTACCAGCAGTGCCTGGAAACCAAGGCGGGACTGGAATCAGCAATGGGGACAGCAAACTTTATACCTGTATTATTTTCTGCTGATTCAAGGATCAGTGGATAGCAATTCAACTCAGCTGTGGGAAAAGGCAGTAAAATCTGGTAAGCTGGGCAGCTAGTGTGTTTCAGGGCCATCCTGCTTATTCTGTGGAGTGGAGGCCTGGAGATCTGCCTCTCTAGCTCTATTCCTATGGTCCTACCGCCTGAAAGAACGTGTGATCCTGCTCTTGACGGGGAACGAGCTCAGGCCTTATATTCTTTGCTGCAGATTGCAACTTTCACTCTGGTTCATCAACTCTTGAAGTACATCCTGATGTTGGAATGAGCACCCATAATAAGCAAACAAAATTTAAAAGATAGACTAAGATCAATTTAAATATAAAAGAGATGCCTCCAGAACTATGCTCCTACCCTGTTAGCACTTAGCCCATAAGATGTTAACAACATCTGATATGCAATAGTTTTACATATCCCCTTGTGGGGAAAAGATCAACTCGCAAACCGCTTTATAAATCTGCCACAGTGTTAGAGTTAGGCTACTGTAGCTAAATGCCTTTTAGATATGCTTCTTCTTTTGAGCTCCCATATTTACAAATGAAAGCTTTTTCAAACCACGTCTTTTAATATAATTTGCATATTTAGTAATACATTGATTAACATTAAACACGGATTATTGCAATTTATTTCAGAAACAGATGGGATGCATTAAGTGAAAAAAAAAAAGCCTGCGTATTTAAATAGAACAGACTCACTGGCTGACGACTGATGAGTGATGAACAGAAAAAGTTTGTTAATTGACCGGGGAGGCAGGGAGAGGCCTCGGGCGCGCGCCTTTCTTTTGCAAAAGCTTTCACTGCTAATGGTTCCGTGGAGCTGGTAATACAGTTAATTTTAAATGAATAATGTAGCTCAAAGGTGTGCTTCACTTTAATGAAAGCTGTAGCATGGATAAGTGACAAAATTCTGACAGCAGAAGCAGAACGTAGTAGAAGAGTCAGGAAAATGGGGGAGGAGGAGCGGGGATAGAAGAAAAAAGTCTGACAAACTTCTTGTCGACACGTTTTTTTCTCTCAGCTTTCTCCTATGTGGAGATTGGCCACTAGATGGCACTATATTACAAGCTACTCGATTCTCTCCTTTTGTCTCAAATCTGTAGAAATCCAAATAAAAGCCCTCGCTTCTGCTTCTTCACCATCAGAAGTTGTCAGTGTGGTATCATTTTGGACCATTCCTGTAACAGTTAAACACAGTGTCACGAATTGATGTTCCAAACATGCATGAGCAAATTTCAGGCTTCTGGCTACATCTTTAATTTTCAGTGATAACCCTGAGGTGGATTTACCTCAGGCAGATGCAAAAGATCACCCTAGGTGAGCAGACGTAAAGTCTGGGTTTACACAACATGCCAGAAACTAAAAAGGCCAACAAATGAATGCACACTACCACCTTACCCCATCGACGTACACCTGTTATCCAAAGTCTTAGGCTGACTGTGTTGTTGGAGCCCAGAGAAGTCTGCATTTTGAACTGCATTCTGGAAACGAGACTGATAAATCGAACCTGGTGGCTGCTCTACCATTTAGCCTTTGGGTGAAGTTTGAAGCGAGAGTGTGCATGCTGGCACATTATTGGGTCTTTTGGCTGAAGGAGTTGTGTGAACACAGTCACAACTGCTTCTGAGCATATGTCAGCTCAGGAGTTTGTGACCAGAACAAGAATCAGGCTCACTAAACTTTCCACAGAAAAATCCACCCCAGTTTCCCTCAAGCCTTCTTTTTTTCAGCAGCCCAATTTAGGAGAAAAAAGCTTTGACTGATGCAATTGGAAGACAGTTGGTAATGAGGAATCCTTCCTGTCTTCTACTGCTGCAGCTGGATGTCAAGGAGCTACCAAGCAAGATTCATTGCAAATCCCTAAAGAACTTGGGACCAGATTTCCTGACAGGTCACCTTCTCTGCTGAAGGCCAAATGGCCGCTAAGCTCATCAGAAGATGCCATTCTGCTTGTGCCACAACCTTTAGTTACACCTTGCCTCCTTTCAGTGATACCTACCCCACTGAAGACCTTCTCTTCACCTAAGATGTTCCCTGTGTCAATTTTATTTTATTTATTTATTTATGGTTCGATTTATATTTACCGCACCATCTCCCCACAGGGGGACTCTGGGCGGTTGGGTCAATGCTGGAGGTGAACAGATGTTTGTTTTATCCTCTACCAACCATTTGAATGTATGTTTTTATATTAAATGTTTTAATTCACTGTGATTTTACGGTGCATTTAAATGCTGGATTATCTGATTTGTAAACTGGTTTAAATTGCTTATAATGTTAAACTGCTGAAGAAAAATATATTAAATAATTATGTCTCCTAGTAGATTTTGCTCTATCTTCTTCACATCTCTTTTGTTCTGACATAATATTTTGTTTTCTATGCTGTTGTATATTGCCAGAAGTTCTTCAGAATTGGGGTGGGTAATTAATAAATAAATAAATATATATATATAAATAAATATCTGTTTTAAACTGATGAATCAGCAGCTTATATGTGCAACCTCCATTAATTTATTCAAATACTTCTAATTCTAAAAGGGAATTTGGATTATTACTTACAGAATGCCAACATTCACATCAGGGAATAATACATCATGATGCATCAGGCATTGCCTTGTGACAAACCCTAATCTGCCCATCCAGATGAGGGTCTGCTGCTGATCATTGTAGTCAGAATGTCTGGAAGGCACAAATTTGGGAACAGTTGTGAGGAGAATATGTATTACTAAATTTACTAAACAGTGTGAAGTATTTGACACAACACCCTATTCCAAACAGCCATGATGTAAGTATAACTGAAATAAGTTTATGCTTTAGAAGTATCTCAAGAATAACCATGCTGAGTTCATTGGAATTGATTGATTGATTGATTGATTGATTGATTGATCGACTGACTGACTGACTGACTGATTATATGCCATCAAGTTGGTGTCGACTTTTAGTAATTGCATAGATAGATCTCCAGAATTCATTGAATTTACTCCCAGGTAAGTATGAAACAATATACGACAAGGCTGTATATTGTCACCCTGCTTATTTAACTTATATGCAGAGTACATCATGAGAAATGCCGGGCTGGATGAATCACAAGCCGGAGTTAAGATTGCCGGGAGAAATATCAACAACCTCAGATATGCAGACGATACCACCCTAATGGCAAAAAGTGAAGAGGAACTAAAGAGCCTCTTGATGAGGGTGAAAGAGGAGAGTGCAAAAGCTGGCTTGAAACTCAGCATTAAAAAAACTAAGATAACGGCAACTTGTCCCATCACCACCTTGCAAATAGAAGGGGAAGAAATGGAAGCAGTGACAGATTTTATTTTCTTGGGCTCCAAGATCACCGCAGACAGTGACTGCAGCCATGAAATTAAAAGACACTTGCTCCTTGGGAGGAAAGCTATGGCAAACCTAGACAGCATATTAAAAAGCAGAGACATCACCTTGCTGACAAAGGTCCATATAATTAAAGCTATGGTTTTCCCAGTAGTAATGTATGGCTGTGAGAGTTGGACCATAAGGAAGGCTGAGCGCCGAAGAATTGATGCTTTCGAGCTGTGGTGCTGGAGAAGACTCTTAAGAGTCCCTTGGACTGCAAGGAGGTCAAATCAGTCAATCCTAAAGGAAATCAACCCTGACTGCTCATTGGAAGGACAGATAATGAAGCTGAAGCTCAAATACTTTGGCCACCTAATGCAAAGAGAGGACTCACTGGAAAAGACCCTGATGCTGGGAAAGACTGAAGGCAAAAGGAGAAGGGGATGGCAGAGGATGAGATGGTTAGATAGCATCACCGATGTAACGAACATGAATTTGAGTAAACTCCGGGAGACAGTGGAGGACAGGAAGGCCTGGCGTGCTATGGTCCATGAGGTCACGAAGAGTCGGACACGACTAAACGACTGAACAACAACAAAGTATGAAAAGTTTGCAGACATAACTACTGTAAATATTTTTCCTGTCTCTATTCCTACCCCTTCCCTGGCTTCTTTTTCTTTGGTTTGCTATATCAAATCAAACCAAATCTTTATTACGATTTTTGCTATAATCTCCTTTTTTGCTATAATCTCCTTCTAGGATATCAGTTCTTGGGGATGGAAGAACCCATCCTTTTATTCTTTGAAAAGTATCCTGTATATAGATGGTGCTATGTAATAATACATACTGTAGTTATTAATACACTTTCATGTTATATTTACCCAGATTGGATAGATTTCCTATGATCCACAAATGTACCCATATACTTATTAATTTGCTGATGGCTTTGGATTAGTATTTTTTTTCTTTTTTCTTTTAAGTTTGGATCAACATCCTATGGTTTCTTCTAGAGTACCAGTGAGTTCAGTGGGCCTTGTTTCTGAAGGACATAGAGGATTGCAATTCTATAACAGCATGTATCCAAAATTACTTCTGCTGTTGAGAGAACTGTCAGAGTCAGTGCACACACACATCAATACAACCTACTTCCTACTCCAAAACAGAAATCATAAACATATTTCTCCCTTGGTATATTGAAAACTGACTTAGGGCTCATGATGATTCTGCACCAATCTGGAAATAGCTCTGGATCTCACAGTGCCTGCTATGTTTGAGTATTGAGTCACTCTGTTTCTGGCTCAAATGTGGTATGTTTGAAATTGAAGTAGCATAAAAAAGCTGGGGCTCTGTTGGGCTTGGTGTGGTGCATTTCATTGTTGCTATGGACGCTTGCCATAGCCATCCTTCCCCCTGGCTACTCAGCTTCAGCAACCAAGTAGGTCTTTCAAAGAGAAGGGTGGAGGAACTTGCTCGGTTCTTTTGGCATGCAATCAGGCAAATGCACACAAAATAAGGTAAGGAGAGAAATAAGGATGTGTGAATGGACAGGCAATTTATTTTATTCCACTTTTGCTTGGAGTGAGAATAAGGTGTTTTTTTGTTTTTGTTTTAATTTCTCCACAGCAGGTGGCATAGGGCAGTGAATATTTGTTCTTTTTCTCCGTGTTGGGAGTGGGGGATGGATTGGGGAGTGAAAACTGTGACAGTGTGGAGTCTCTTTATAATAAATGAATGGTCAAAACTGCATTAGGGGGTGCGTCAAAGCAGAGAAATCTTGTAGGCACATGTAGTTGTGTTTTAAGTAAATATTTATGCTAGGAGCTCTTATGTGGATCCTGAACACGTACTTTCTATTTATAGGGTCCCATATCAATCCACAGTATTTTCAGGTAGCAAGTCTGAACTTTACATTAGGACTTTGACAGGAGTTGATTATATAATCCTCAACCCCTCCCCTTGATTAGCATTTTTATCTGAGACCATGAAGGTAACCCAATTATTTACTTCAGGAAGGGAAATAAGGCTGTGAGCTACCCTCTAAGAGCCATCTAAACCCCAAGATTTGAGTTCTTCTTCCAGGGCCCCCAAAAGCAGATTCTTCCATTACTAGTTGTTTTGCACAACAAACTGAAGCACAAATTAGCTGACCTAGCCTAGCATATTGTAAGACTCCAGCATGAATAGTTATTTAATCATTCTCTGTGTTATATAAACCCAGAAGATTGGGTTGAGTAAACCATAGATAAGTTAACTATGGGTGAGTACGTCATGCCAACATAGCTGTTGTCTCTTAAGTTGCATCACTTTCACTTTTTACCACAGGGATAAAACAACTTCTTGTATTTATAGACAGTCTAGAAATGTCCAATAATTGTGATAATCACTGCTTTCCATGTTCTTTCTTCCAAGGAATTAACAACATAGCTAAGAACTGTGGACTGTTGTAGACTGTCTTCTTTTCTTTGCTTGAGCTAAAACTCACATTCTGGAGATGCACTGTTGGCCATGTTCACAAAGCACAGCAAAACCAAACACACCACATTACAGATTAGCATGCTATGTGAACCTAGACGGAATGGTGAAGGAGAAATGAGGGCAAGTGTAGGAGACATTTAGCCAAAGCTGCATCAGTTTGTGGCAGATTTACTGCTGGCTGCTAAAACCAACAGAAAATTTTCTTTTGCTGCCACTGGTCCTACACTTATGTATTTGTTTGTTCAGGAGGCCCAAGACCAAAGAACAAGACTTTGAATAAGCATCTAATAAAACAATGTTACACTGCACAAACTATTCTGAGCCCTATAGATCGGTCCAGGGTAGGATCCTATTTCCAAGATAGTTTGAAATGGAATTCAGCTGTCAATCTAGCTGGTCTCCAGCAGTATCCATGGAGGAGGGGCAAGAGGGGCAGAACTACGAAAGCAGCATCATACCATCAGGATGCATTGTGACATCACATGCACATACAAAAGGGATGGAGCTGGCAGCCCAGTGCCACTTTTATCATTTTGACAAAAGCAGCAATAGTCTGCAGACACCTGTGCCAGCGTGTATATGTGGAATGGGGTGGAGATGCCACCTACTTGCCAGAGGAGAAAATTGGGTTATAAATTGGAAAAATAAATAATTGCCAATCACAGACAACAAAGCGTCTCTGATTAGCCCTCCCCAAGATTCTGGTAGATCACTCTACCCACTAAATATTGATGTATTCTTCCAGAATACTAAATATAGTATTCTGAGCAGAGAGTGATGTATGTCATCTTCCTCTTCTTCCTCCTTACCAAACCCCAACAACTATGCTCTATTTGTAGAAAATTTAAAGCCATATACTGTAAATGTATTAAATAATTAAATAAATCCTCAGGGCATCTTCAAAGCACTGGTGGACCACTTCCTTCTGAGGGCAGACCAGCTCTGTCTGGCAAGAATGCAGTGAGGATGGGGGATTGGTTGTCTCATTCCACTGTTTCTTGGTTTCAACCATGTGCTAAACTGCTAAGGACCACAGAATTAAACAAGAGAAGAATGGCAGCAGATGAGGCTATCCAAGGACTGGGAAGTGGGGCATGACCTCATCAGTCTGGAACAGCTAATATATGCACATTGATCCCACCCACCGCTAGTCACCTGACTTTGCTGCTGATAGAGTGGGTGGTAAAGAGCCACAGAGTTGACACAGCTTCTGGCTGTTGAACCTAAGGGTGTTAACTGCTTTAACACCAGTTCAGTTCAGGATGGCTTGAGGCTGTCTCACTCATGGGCTGGGGAGGAGAGGAAGGCATTGTCACAGAGACTCAGCAGAAAAAAAGTGTTGCCAGGACATGTTTGTACCATGCTTGGGCACAAATGGGGAAATGCCCTAAGACTCACATTATTTCATCCAAATTGCTCGGTCAGGATAGGGCTAATTAACCATGCCAGCATAACAACATCGTTTGTGGTACGCTGCCATTATAATCAGCCATGTCCCTATGGCAGCATGGTGGATCACTGATGGTGGATCATGTAGTATAAAGAAGGGGGAGGGGTTTAGAGTGGCTGGGCCAAGGTCTTTCATGCTCCACCCACAAGCTTGTCAGATGATATGTATGCAGATACAGTAGGTTCTGGATGGGAATACAAGGGGCTGAGATTTAGCACACCTGAAGGAGGGCGGTGAGATAAACTGAGGACAACTTTTGTGTCTAATATTTGATAGCATGCTGCTAATCTGGAACAGCAGTTCACCAAGAAAGGACTTATCCTCTTTCTTCATGCCTGTGGGCGCATTCATACAGCATGATAACTGTACATTCGGGTAAGTGGCACCCACCACCTACTCGCATGTCACATCTCATGATAATGGAACTGCTGAATGTGATTATGTAGATACACGCATGTTCATATTACACACATGTTCAGCTTGAATGGTTGAACAAATGTGCCCATTTTAGCTCTGCATCCCACAGGGGAGCTGGCATTAAGCTCCTCTACGCAGGTTCTGCCACCTGCTTGGCCAGTCAAGGAGAAGGACTGTACCATATTTTAAGTTCAGTAGATGGATGCCTGATGCATATCAGAGATTAGACCTCAGAGCTAAATCCTCTTGAGATGTGTATTGATAAGCATTTCTTCTTAAAACCTGTAGTTCAACTCACAAAGTTACAGGACCAGGATTTGCCCAATATCATGTGAGCTTCTACGATTATAATAAAGGCGGGATTAAAAAAAATCTTGTGTGTGTGTGTGTGTGTGTGTGTGTGTGCATTAAAGGAAGTTAGACAAAGTGTATATTTACAGAACACACTATACCACATTGCAGCTGGGCTTATTATGACATCCTGACATATATGTGGGCTCTTAATGGTTGACAGGGAGGCAGTTAACCTCAATTATTATTATGTTATTGAATTATATGTTTACCTTGCCTTTCTGCCTGTAGCAGACTTGAGGCCACTAACCACAAAAAGAAAAACACAGATATTTAAAATCTTACAAGAGCATTTATAGTCATTGTTAAATGAGATCAAACTAAAAAGCCTTGAAGAGGAAGGTCCTGGCTAACTTTCCCAAAGTGGAAGGAGTGGCAGCTGAACGGGAAGTGCATTCAATTCTCGGATGAGCAGCTCCAGCTTTTGTGTGAATGCGCCTAAATTCACAGAGTCATCAGGAAGATGCAACCCTCAGTCCTGATAAATATTTAGGGGCAATATGCCAGTTGCTGTGAGTTCACATTCAGAGTGGCTGTTCTTCATTTGTACTAAAAATCAACCAGCTTATCCTTAGCTGCCAAGAGCTGGCTGTCACTAGTCCAATGGCATGATGGCTTAAAAGTGATATTCCCTTGCCTTTGAGATGCACCACAAGGTCAACACAACCTAGGTCAGAATCATTGGGCATTGAACAGTTTAAGCTGCGTCACTTTTAGTCTTTTTTAAAGCAGCTTCAGTGTCTTCTTGGTTCTTTGACTACATTTCCCACAGCATCAGATTGTGGAAAATTGCTTTAAGATGTCACAGCACTCTTGATGTTTCTGAAAGAAAAAAGTACTGGCATACAGGATTTTTCTCTTCTTTTCATGTGATATCCTGTTTATTCTGCTTTGCTACTTGGAATGCTTTACAAAAGGATGGATTGTTCACAGGCATGTAAACAATGTAACCTACATGATAGTAAATACATATTTTCTCACCACACATGACTTTTAATTGTATTTTATCCCAATGTGGGACATTACAAATACAGTTTAAACCTCAATTTAGCAGACCTTGAGGCAATGAATTTTGGATGCAACAGATGAATTCTTGTGGTATTTACATTATTTAGGTCATTTGCATAATTACATCATTTGCATCAATTTGTGTCATTATGCAATTGACATGAAATGACACAAATCATATAATTTGCATAATAACATTGCTGTTGATGACATACTTTCCGATTTAATGGACAATCAGGAATAATGGACACCCCCTCCCCTCAGTTGGTCCATTAAATAGAGGTTTTACTTTATATTTTTTGCTAAAAGTTAAATTTTAAATGCTTTTTTAATACATGTTTTAGAGCTGAAAACTGCACTGCAAAATTTACAGAAGTGCAAAATCCAAACAGGACAGTCCTTTTTAATCTATACATTAGGCTAGAAAGTACAGGTAGTCCTCATTTAATGACCACAATTGGGATCACCAACTTGGTCATTAAGCAAAGCAGTCACTAAGTGAAACTGCAACTGTGCTTATGCTCTTACTTCAGCTTTCCTTTGCTGTAGAGGTCATAAATGCGAGGATTGGTCATAAAGTTACTTTTTCATCACTGTTGTAACTGCAAATGGTCACTAAATGAGGCAGTCACTAAACAAGGACTACCTATACAGATTGAGACATGGAATGAAATTCACAAAGAATGAAATATTTAAGCATCCTTAGCTATGTAAGTGTAACTATCCACTTCCATTCTTTACTGTGAAAGTTATGAATGATATAGGATCCTGGGCCACTGGGGCCTTTTGCATGGGGGAAGTGTCAAAACAGTCAAGATGGAGGCTGCAACTACACAGTTGAAGCCCTGTATCTTCTTTATGAGCATTACACACAGTAAAACAGAAAGAAGGCTTTAATCATGCTTCATGCTACCCATTCTGGTTCCACTCCTTCCAGGGTGTGGTCCAATCCAAATTTGGAGGGTATGGTCAGAACTATTAGGATTATCAGAAGTCAACTCAGCATTGTCTCACAAACATAGGGGAGGATTTTTCTACTGAAGCGTATCTCTACTGTGTTTGTCCGAGGTGCCTGGGTCACCTGACTTCCTGTTTCCTGCTCCTTCTTGGGTCTTTCGGGGCCATTTTCCATCTTCCCTTCTTCCTAAGCACACGTACACACAGGAGGGCCACATGGCTATGTGGGTCTCGTCCGAAATATCTCGCTTGCACGCAGACTGGAGATGATTAAGCTTTTCTACCATGAAACTGCTTGTAACCAAGATCTACTGAATAAAAATGTAATCTATCTTTATTTTTCTTCAACTAACTAATGTGTGAAGACTGTTCTATTTCTGAACATTAATTAAGCTGTATGTGCAAGTCCTTTCTTGTCCTGTCCCAACAAATACTCTCAACTGAACTGGTAATTAAATGATTTATTGTTAACAAGAACTGAGGTATTTCTGGACGCTTCTACTCTGTAAGATTGTTGTTAGCTGCTTGGAGTGTTTTTCTAACCTTCCAGACTCCACCAGAAGACAAGTTATATGTTGGGCTTGCCTTGGTCATGGTGGCTTGGCATTCTGAGAGTTTTAGTTCTAGCTCATCTGGAGGGAACTGGGTTAAGGGAGGCTGCTTTGAATTATAAGCACAATTTTAGAATGGACCCCTTGTCCAGTAATAAGCTGGCTGTTAAAAAATGATTCCACAAGCACAGTATTGAAAGAAGTGAGTATCCCAGAGGTCTCTGAAGGATGTGGATATATTCCTAGGAGAAATGCCCATCTCCACAAGAGCAGCCCAAACAGAAAGTGAGCTCAGCGTCCAGAAGTTTTCGAAAGTAGCTGATTCCACAAAAGGGGGTCTGGGAGAGGTAAATATAGATGATCTCCTTACTAGTTAGAAAATATTTCTGAGCAAAGATAAAATAGAGCCTCTAGGACAGTGTTTGTCAACCTCAGCAACTTTAAGCTGTGTGGACTTCAACTCCCAGAATTCTGGGAGTTGAAGTCCACACAGCTTAAAGTTGCTGAGGTTGACAAACACTGCTCTAGGAGGAGGAAGTTTATTTGTTTATCTGTTCATAATCTACCCAATGGGAAGAGTAATTTACTATCTCTCTGTTGTCCACAACCTTACAACTCTGCTGGTCTTTGATTCCAGTATCAACCCTACACGTTTTGCTCCTGGCTTGAAGGCCAAAGGATGCCTCCCATCTCTGGAGCGAATAGTTAAACATTTAAAATAGCTCTTAGTTCACCTGTTATGGCCTCTACCCATCTCCCCCATTTCACCCCTCTGCTGACTGAAGCAGGTTGCTGCCCTCTGTTACATGGAAGGAGCCTCTGGTATTTGATTCATTGGGAGAGAAGCACATACAGTACCTTTTGAAAAGAGTCTGCCAGGAAGACATTCCTATGGCCTCTGTAGCCTTTGGGGAGGTGTGCGTATGGAACCATGCACAGGTGAGAAAACCAGTGAGTCCTGCTGTTCAGTCTCCTGCATTCCAGCAAAACATCCTGAGCTCATAAAATGCACACCTACTTCCATGATGCCCAGGGACAGGATAGTTTTCATCCATATTCTGAATGGCTTGCACATTAGCTTGCCTATCTAACACCATCGATATCATTTTCTATAACTACACAAAACATGAACAAAATAAAAATTGTTAATTAACAGGATGGTTAGCAACATTACTCAATGAACATCACATACGAGCACCACTTTTTATAATGGACCTGTTTTTTTTTTTAAAAAAGGAGTAAATGATAACATTAGATCATTGTTTCGTAAAAAAGATAACTTCTTTGTTCCAAAGGCAGCTTCAACTGCAGCATAAAAAAAAATTACCCCCAAATTACTACCACTCTCTTTCAAAGTTTGATTAAAGATGCCAAAGTCCTTATATAAAAAAGGTCAGTTTACCCTTTTCGCTACTAGAGGGGATTATTCTAACATGACATGTTTGCCTCCTATTGTGAGTTGCGAAAATCCCTCTGTATCCAATGTGTTTTGTTTGGATTGAGATGGCATGCGGTTGATGTCTGTGACCTTCATGGTGGCTTAGATCCCTGGCTGGCACTGATTTTTGATTTAGTGCCGATCTGCTGCGCTTGTCACAGACTGCAAGGTGCTTTCCATGCACTAATGGAACAGCTCAAGGGCAGAGGGGCCCTGTAAATGTCTATCTCTCACCAGCAATGTGTTAAACAGAGAGCTGAGTTTTCTACATGTGAATGACAGACACTGAAATTGCAGAGCAGAAGGAACATGGAGCTCCTGTATCCAGACCAGCCCTGGGAAATAAGGAAAAGCAGCAATTGTAAAAGTGCAAACCTACTCTTATTCCAGGTGCTAATGAATATATATGCAGAGTGTTAAAACAGAATGCTTAAGACAAATACTGATAATATATCTTCATTTAACAGGAGAGGGATAACAGTTATGCATTCAAGATGCCATATTAAACACCATTCAAGTGAAGGGAATCTCACTGGGATAGGTTTGTGCTTATGTGTCCAGCCATGCATCTAAAGTTGCTAATAAATTTTGTTCCTTAATGATATATTTTGTGGGGCGGGAGGGGGGGAGGGGGACAGAGGAGGATGAATCCAACCAGAAATTTTGCCTTGTAAGAAATTATTTTGCATGCTGCCCCAAGCCAAAATTAGGAAGGCTAATATATTTATTATCCTACTTTCGTTGTGACATTTTTATATAAAATACAGCCAAGTCTCTGATATTTACTGGGATTAAACTGCCATAATAGTTAGTGGAGATATCTTTGAAGTATTGATTTTTTTTAAAAAATTAAATGTAGTATACAAATGCAGAAACTGACAATAATGCACGAAAGGCACCCTGAAATTATTATTTTTAAAAGATTTATTATTATTTTAAGCAAATACTTCTGTACCTTTTCCAATATCTAAACATGATCTATGTGTATTTTATAATGTTCAGTTGATTGATGCTGGCTGGGAAGAAAATTATTAAATCACATTTTTCCTAATTTGAACTCCACAGAGAACTGCACAGTCTTCTTAGAGATCAACAAAGATGACCTGGAAGTCTATTTCGAATCCTTAGCCCTGAGCATCAGAAAAGCTTGCTCTGATCTTGGCTCCAGAAGGAAGCAGATGATGTGCTGTGGGCTTGTTTATTTTAGTGTAGGGCGAATCAAGCAATAGCACCATTAACAAACTGGTGCTATTACTTTATCCTCAGCTGAATGCCAAAAGAGACTGCTCTTTGGCCACTTAATCAATGGCAGGCATCAGATAATATTTGGATAATGTTGCTGAGCATAAATTAAAAAAGAACATTTTTCCTGGGACGGGGTGGATGGATCTGAACCGTGTCTGCATCAGTTCTGAATCAGGATGAGAATTAGCCATTTCTTCCCTGTAGCTGCTATATCTAACTTGCCATTGGCCAGCATCACTATAAGCAGCTAGTCCTGGAAGATGTCACTTGAAAAACTGTTAATTAATTAATTAATTAATTATTAAACAAATGTATATGGCCACCCAACTCACACATAGTGACTCTGGGCGGCTTACAAGATTAAAGACCAATAAAACACCCAACGGCAGAAACAAACATAATCTAAACTAGCCATTGAATTGGCTCCGTATGAGCCGGGGGTCCCCAAGCCTGCTGACAGAACCACGTCTTCAGGGCCTTCCGGAAAATCATCAAAGTGGGGATTAATTGATTAACTAATGAACTAATCAATCTCCTCCCCCTGCGTTTTAGTTACAAGCCACTTCAGGCCACTGTGGTTGCTACTGGCAAAAGAGAAGGCAAAAATGGACACAGGAGAGGTAATAGTGCAACAGCTAGTTGGGCTCTTTAATTCTTGCAACCCTGCACTTAATCCATGCTGAATGCTCACACTGGTCCAGATTAAGAAGCAAAGTCTCTGGAGGCTCCCTCCAAACCAAGAAGACCGGTCTTTAAAGCTTGCAGTGTGATGTCTGCTTTCTGTTGAGAAAGGAAAGGCACATAACATTCATTCAATCATGACCTCCATGATGCCTTTCAGATCTACTCTTTGCTAGGTGTAAGACTGGAGTATGGCCAAATAATAAAGTTTCCCTTGAGCCAAGCTTGACTCCTGATGACTTCATGAACTCAGCCTTGCTGTTTTATTGACCACAATAAGGAAGCGATGTTGCCTTTTTCCATAATATTTTTTCAGTGTCTCAGCCTAACACACAGCTATGGGGTTTCCTATGTATATCCCATCCAAAAGCTAACTAGTACCTACTATGCTTAGCTTTCTGAGATTAGCCAAGATCATCTAGGTGCTGCCAGCTGCTGTATGCTGGCCAAATGAAGACTGCTAAAATGATTGAACTGACAGGCAGTTCAAGAATTTGTGAAGTAAACAAACTGGTGGCATGTTGCTGGGGGTCCTACAATAGATGATGAGTAGAGAAATCTCAGTCTTACTTCCACACTCTAGCCCAGAGCTTTCCAAACTGTGTGTCAGGACACGTTAGTGTGTCGGCTGCAGTGTCTGTGTGTGTCGCGGTTGCTGCTGCCTCCGAGCCCTGCCAGGATTCCGCGCAGGTCCTAATGCCTGCCTTGTGCCCTGCTGTAAGAGTGTGTCGCGAAATGATGCCCTGCTGTAAGAGTCTGTCGCGAAATGATGCATGTCTAAAAAGTGTGTCACCAACATGAAAAGTTTGGAAAGCTCTGCTCTAGCCAGAGCAGGAGCACGCTAAGTCTGTATATAAGAATAAAGCTAAAAAAAGGAGAAAGCTAAAGAAGGGAACTGATGCAAAGACTGTAGATAAGCTAACAGCACGTTGGGGTTCTAACTATCTCTCTAGCATCCGGACAGTAGACTATGACTGATTGCTGGAGTAAAGCTTTCTCCCCCAATTGGTTCAGTCTGTGTATTTGTTCTTAAAAAGCAAATATTATCCAATGTGAAGAAAACGCCAGCAAATTTTTCCTGAAGAAATTAAACTAGGGCAAATGGTGCATCCCTGAAACTTCTCACTGTTTAGACAAGTGGAGTGACTGTAATCATGTTCTGTTTCTGTGGTATCAATGGAGGCTTCTCTTCTATTGCCAACAGCAGCATCAGATTGACAAGAAGTATGAGATCCAATTCCCTTGGCAGAATCTTTTCACATAAGTTACAAGGAGAGGGCGTAGGGGAGCCAAGGAACGTTCCACTAGCAAAGGCTGCTCAGGGAAGTGGACAGTCTTGCACAAAACATACAGCACAAGACTACTTAATGCCTGACTCATATGGATGAAATTATTTAATAATATTTAGGTATGTTCGCCACCTTGAGTTATTTATAAAAAAATAATAAAGGCGGGATAGAAAATAAGTAAGTAAGTAAAAGTAAGTAAATAAATTTCTTCCCACCCCACCACCAGTACCTTTTCTTCCATGATGCCACCAGGCACAGGGAGACCTTGGCTAATCTACATAATGCATGTTCCTTACATTTAAGTTGTGGTGGGATGCAAACCTTGTCATGCTTCAACTTTGTGAATTGGTATAGGACATGGATGGGCAACCTGTAGCTCCTGACCCTGTCTTTTGCAATTACCAGCCTGCCCCTGCTGTGAAATGGGCAAGTTGTTTGTCTGCCACTTTTGGAAAGGAAATGTGCAATGTGCAGGGTGAGACTTAAAAGGGGGTTCAACCCATTGCTAAAAAGACAACAATGAAAACCCAACATCTTTAAAGAAAAGGGAGGAGACACATGTGACATGCCTGTACTCTCTCAGCATCACTGACCCACCCACCATGGTTTTCAGGATCCCATATGATGTGCATGTCCAGCCACCAAAAAGTGGCCCATCCTGATGTAGTACCTTTCAAATGTTTAGAAGCTCCTCTTTTGCCCATCCATCATAGGACTCTTCCAAATTTTTCAGCCCTGCAAACTTCCTTCTACTTCCTCTAGAATTCTATATGAAGAAATGCAATATGGTAGCTGATTTAGTGAAGGAGAAATGTTTCAAACAATCTTCTTGTAAAGTGATGTATTGGGAGTTACTCCAACTTGAAAATGTCCCCTCTGGTCAGTATCTGTCATGAGTCAATTAATCTCTTTGGAAGAGGAACTATCCCACAATAGTAGCAATAAACATCATTTTATTGATTCTTCCGATTCCAGTATGGTTTTTGTTATTGATGATGTTCCTTTGTCCAAAAGGAAATCACCCATGCATGTGTCTTCTCCTTACCCAAATTAAAATATATCCAAACAAGAAGTTCTATTAAGGAACTGTAAGTGGCACCTTACAAATGCTGTCAGAAGATAATGGATCCTTGTTCCAAATTTACATGAGCAGTGGCCCCTTATTCTTATGCTTGATTCTTTGGTAGTAAATGTCTTTCAGTGCTGTAATTCTGAGAACACACACATCAATTTCAGCTGTTTGTTCAACTTGGAATTGTTGACCAATTGTTGACCAATCAGGCTTCCTTAACAGGTTAACATTAAGCAGAAAAAGAAAGATCCTGGTAGATGTTGGGAGAATAGTAGCAATCCCCTAAGCTAGGCTGCCTTGCTCCCCAAAAATTAGCTTCCTGCCCACCCCAGATGTGGTGAAGGAAGCTGTCCAATCATCAACACCATGTATTTAAGTGAGATTCAATGACCTGCCTGGACACCTTTTACAGTATATATAGAATGTATATATGCATCATGTATGAAAATTACATTTATTTCCTGCCTTTCTTCTGTATTCAAGGCAGCATATATCAGTGGGAGTGAGGTCTTCTGTCATTTACCCTCACAACAATAACCCAGTGTGATACGTTGGGCTGCGAGGCATGCTTTGCCCCCAAATACCTACTGATTCCTATGGTCTAATGGAAACCTGAACTTGCATCTCCCTAATTCAAGTTCAACGCTACATTTACTGTTCTTTGGCTATGAACACAGAATACACTGAACCCGGTCAGGTGTAGATCTAACAGAGGCCACGGCAGTATATGCTAAGCTTGGTTATATAAATTTTACCTGGGCTTTTTGTAGCCTAGCACGTGGTTCTGTTTGGTTAGTTCAGGGCTTTGTTGTATTAACTCAGAAAATGGGTTGTTTAGTGTGAATGCAGATTTGTCTCAGGCGGCAGCAAAGAATGTTAGGCAGGTCCTGTGCCTCAGTTCGTGCTGGACTGTGTCGCTCGAAATTGCCACCCAGCAAATTCAACACACCTGAAGGGCCAAGGTTGGAGAAAATATTTAGAATGACTGTTAATGCATCGTTTTCTTTTTGCCTTTAGAAACACTCTCTAGTCTATAAGTTAATACTGCATTTGTCCTGTGTACTGCTATAGAGTACAGTCCATAGCTAACAGTCTCCATTTGTATTGTAAAGGTAACAGATTAATTGTGATCTAAGTTCTTTGGGACTTGAATCTCTAGCTCATGAAAGCTAATTTGTTAGACTTGGTGTAGTCTGATCCTATGCAATTTCCTCAGGGGTAATTCCAACTGAATATACGTGCATGCACATTACCTTATTCATTTCAAGGTAAGCACCATTATGCAAAGCACAGAAAATGAGTAAGAACTAGGAAACAAAATAAATGAAATGCACGGGGAAGAAAAAAGAAAATATTCATTAATTCCTGGGTTTATCATTTACTCCATTCACATTTCAAATTGTGATTTCCCATATGATCTCACTGTAAGGTAAAGGTAAAGGTAAAGGTTCCCCCCGCACATTTGTGCAGTCGTGTCTGACTCTAGGGGCCGGTGCTCATCTCCGTTTGTTAGCCGAAGAGCCAGCGTTGTCCGAAGACGCTTCCGTGGTCATGTGGCTGGCATGATGTGTGCGGAACACTGTTACCTACCCACCGAAGTGGTACCTATTCATCTACTTGCATTTGCATGCTTTCAAATTGCTAGGTTGGCAAGAGCTGGGGCGAGTGTGGGAGCTCACTCCGTCACGCAGGGCTAGGGATTCGAACCTCCGAACTTGCAATCTTCCAATCGACAAGCCTGGCGTCTTACCCGCTGAGCCATCACGCCCCTTAAACCTCACTGTACCACCCATAATAACTTTGGTCAAAATTGAGGCTTTCACATAACACTTTTGAATAAGACTAGACAACCCTGTGACCTGTTGTGTCATCCTTTGAGAGAAAGGTAGTGCAGTCTTTAAGTTAGTGGATTTTAGGTATCTTGAATCAAAAATTCTTGTGGTATAATGCACCGTTAGGGCTAACTTGAGGATAGAAACAGACAAAAAGATAAACACAATGAGAGTTTTAGTAGTATATAAATAGAGAAGGAGTAGACCAGGACATCAACCTTAGTTGTACCCAATACAGCATTTCCTGCTAACAATGAGGACAGTACCAGTCACTTCTGGTACAGTTTGGCCAGTATGCCACAGCACAACCAAAGGTCAGATTCACCACAAGCATGCTTGTGCTATATTATGCAAGCTAGATCTCTAACCTAGAGACTACTTTGCAATCCAACCTACTATCTCCACATCCCACCAATTAGGGCTTGGCAATGTCAAAATAGACAAGATAGTGGTCATGGTGTTGTGATCCAAGCCCATCTCCTTTTGTGCATGCATCAATGTTGCATGCACGTACAAAGGGGTGGGGCATTGGTGACAATGTCATGACAGTCACCTTGCCTGCTTTGACTCACACACCCCTCCGCACATGCTGCTGTATTTAAATCATACTGAATTATTCAGTGACCTTTCTGCAGAGTAAACTTTCTTCAGCCTATGTTCTGTATGCATGGATAATGTGCTTGGGATTAAACCTCAATGAATAAAGTAGGACACGCTTTCACACACAAATAAAACTTTAGGAGCTGATGTTTTAGCAAATGCTGTTTTCTCATGCATCTGTTCATAAATCCATTCTGACACATTTCTGCATTAACTTGTGGTTTTTCTTTTAAGAAAAAAAATATTTAATTATGTATTTAAGTCAGTATTCTTAAATACTGTATATTTTCTTACAAAATGCATATTTGCAAATGTAGCATCTCATGCTGGTAAATTCTTTCTGATACTTTTTTGATCTGACAACTCTGACATAAAATTCAGAAAATCACATTGCCTCATTGCAACTTTCAACTAAGTTCTGATCCACATGCAAAATCCAGAGAAGCATGAAATCTCCAGAATAACTTTGTTCTGATGTAGATCAGATCAGTTCATCTTAAAGTCACAGAGACTGCATTCTCCACACATCCCTATCCCACGTGGGTCTCTTAGAGCTTTTTCTACTGCTTTTTGGATAGTTGGGAAATCCCAGCTGGTAGTAATAGTCTATGAAGGGCACTGACAGCTTGTGGATAATTCTTGCGGGTTTCTTAATTCTGCAAGAATGTTCATGTAAACTATTAATGAAATTGTATTTAAAAAGAAAAATGTTCCTAGAATCTTGCAACATTTTAATGCCTCATTAAAATCATTAGTAATGCTAATATTAGAAAGAACTCCCTCCATATTTCAGGGAACCCCAAAATAAATCATAATCAAACATTTGCTAATGCATAGGCAGAGAAATAATTTATATGCTGCTGGCATATAGGCATCACATCCTTCTCAAAAGATGAGCTGGTAAGGTCATACCATTAGAAAACACTTGCAACCATTTCTGCCTCTGGAAATTCACTGTAGACAATATTCTCTTTTCATTTTAATTAAAAACACTGAATGTTGTTTATGTTTTTTATCTATGAGAAAAATATATAGTGAGCCTGTCATCCAACCGAGGCTTTTGTGGAACACTAGATGCAAACAATGACATGCATCGCTGACCTGAATGACTTACAAAAGCCATTTATATTCAGTACTCTCATTTAGGCTATCTTTAAAAATGAGTAAGAGACATATATTAATAGCAAGAAACTGAGAGGATGATTGCATCACTGCCCATCTCCAGACTTATTGCAACACTTCATTCTCCATCAGTTCAACTGACATGGGAATGTAAATGTCGTATATAATAGTCAGATAAAATTTTTACTACAGGAAGAAGCCCAGATTGCCATTGTTATCCCTTTGAGGTCCAACTTCTTCTCAGCAAAAAGGATTTCTCCCTGTCTTGCATATTCTTAGAGCAGAGTAACACCTTCAAAGTTCTTACATGAGAAGTGGTTTACATACAAACCCTGGCATGACATTGTCATTGATGGACATGGATTTTATTTCCTTGTGCTTGTCTGACTGCAAATCCTCAACACATGTATGAACTGGGGTGTTGCCACTTAATATGTGGCATACACACAGAACTAATGACTAAACTAATATATGAGATGATCATGAGATATAAAGATGGGTCAGCGTGAGACCATTTCACAGAATCGTTCATTGCATGCAAGGTGTGACATGTAAGTTTTCCATTTTTTTAATGTCAACATGCCTTATGCATGAGAATTTTGCATTATATGAAGTGCTATGTATCATGTGATTCTATACATACTTGCTTACAAGAAAACTTTACTGAGTTTAATGGGCCTTAAAAAAAAGGTAAAGGTTCTCCCCACACATTTGTGCAGTCGTGTCCGACTCTAGGGGCCGGTGCTCATCTCCATTTGTTAGCCGAAGAGCCAGCGTTGTCCGAAGACGCTTCCGCGGTCATGTGGCCGGCATGACGCACGCGGAACGCTGTTACCTGCCCACCAAAGTGGTACCTATTCATCTACTTGCATTTGCAAGCTTTCGAATGGCTAGGTTGGCAGGAGCTGGAGCTAGTGCAGGAGCTCACTCTGTCACGCGGGACTAGGGATTTGAACCTCGGAACTTGCGATCTTCCGATCGACAAGCCTGGCATCTTACCCGCTGAGCCACCACGCCCCTTAATGGGCCTTACTTCGAAGTAAATACTCATAGCATTGCATGCTATCTCACTCTTCCAAAATAGAAGTGGGACACTGAATATGCGTGAGGAGGATTTGTACCCAATTAGCAATATGTTTTCAATACAAGTCTGCCTTACTTTTTACTGTGAAAATATAAATGCATTGCACCAAGAAAGCAGATCATAGAAAGGGTTCACCAGAATCATTCACCATCCAGCAGAAAACAATCCCAACAAAAGTGCACTGATTTAATAGACTTGGAAGATTAGATTGGGACAAGGACCCAGGGATGGGACATGGCCCAGAAGATGAGTGTAATAGAAGAGTCCAATGATAAATTTATTTATTTATTTGTCACATTTATATCCTGTCCATCTCCCTCACAAGGAGGGACCCTGGGCGGTTCACAATAAAAGTTTAAAATCAATAAAAAGTAAAGGTAAAGGTTCCCCCCACACATTTGTGCAGTCGTGTCCGACTCTAGGGGCCGGTGCTCATCTCCGTTTGTTAGCTGAAGAGCCAGCACTGTCCGAAGACACTTCCACGGTCATGTGGCCGGCATGACGCGGAACGCTGTTACCTACCCACCGAAGTGGTACCTATTCATCTACTTGCATTTGCATGCTTTCGAATTGCTAGGTTGGCAAGAGCTGGGGCGAGTAAAATCAATAAAAAATCATAAATAACACTAATAATCAGTAAAAATACCTAATTACAATCCGATCCAAGCAATGGTAGATCTTGCTTATCCCATGGGCCAGTAAGGCTGGTCAAGGCAGATCTAAGAGACCAGCCAACCCCAAGACTGGCTGTTCCCCTCCCCTCCCCAAGCATTTTTGTTGTTTTATAAAATTTGTGATCAGAGTTATGGAAAATATTGAGAGACAAGCAAACTGAAGTAAAACGTTGCTTTTTTATTTAAAACAAAAGAACAAAATTGAATCTTGCTTTTCTTCAGCAGAAGAGAAGTGCATGGCTTAAGTACTTACATTTTAAAGACAAAGAGATAGCAGCAGCAGAGCAGAGAGAGAACAAAAGCAGAGATAACACTTTTTAAAGCTTTTTACAATTGCAACTTGGCCATATCTGAGTGGACAGGATCTGGCATGTGACCAAACACCTAGGCAACAGATTCCCAATATGGGCAAAGCTTAAACAGGTAATTCTGATTGGTCAGAACCAACAGACTAGCTGGCTCCAAAGCAAATTAACATTCCTGAGAAAGGGGGGTGAACATGTGCTCTCAGAGCCCAGAAAGAAACTTCAAGGCTTGGCTTTTTTAAAAACTCAGCCCCATATTCTACAGACATAAAAAATATATGCAACAAGCATGGTGGCAGAACCAGGTCTTTAGGTTTTTTCTAAAGTTCAGGAGAGAGCGGGCTGATCTTATTTCAGGGGGAAGAATAAGAAAATGATGTTCTGCAGATTTAGGAAAGGGAAGACCAGAAAATTATCTGCTGACGTGCCCCCAGATGCTTTCCCCAAAAGCCCTGTTTTCCATTCTTTGAAAGCAAATTACAGAGGTTAGGGTTGAAAAAAAATTCTCAGAAAGAGAAGTAAAATAAATTCTCCTTCAAGTCGAGCTTGACTCCGGGGGACTAGGTGGACATAGACATACTCTTTTCTTGGCCAAAAAATGGAAGGTTTAATACTGCTTTCTTCTGAGACTTCCCTAGTTTCATCTGCACGAGTTTTCCTGAACTAATCAAATCCAGTCTGGCTTAGCCATAGCAAGAGAAAAGGGCCATAGCTTATTTGACAGTGGGGATTTAGTTATTATCATTTGACCAAATGAAACAATTACTTTTTAAAATAATACTTAATAAAATAGTATTTCAAATAATAAAATAATGATTGAGAAGAAAAAAATGGCTGGGTCCATCTTTGCAATGTGATCCTTGGCATGCACCATAAAGCCTTGCATGTCCTGCAAGATGACAGACGATAGACAGGCCAGTTGTTGTAGAAACAACGTTTGTGGAATTAAAAGGTTATTTAAATCCTTTCCAATTGGGATTCAGACTTGAACTTGAGACAGAAACAGCTTGATAGATACACTATACCAGAACCTCGATAACTGTAATGCACAGAAATGAAGGCAGATTCCGGACAGTGACAGCATTGTCCTATTTCTTTAGCTGGAAGCTGGCAACACTTTGTTGGATAGACATATAGGGTAATAACATGAGCATAATATGATCCTATCAGCTTCTAGAACCCTGACTCAGCAGTGCGGACTCATAGGAGGCATAGACAGCATCTTCCTGAGTTTGATCTACACTGAAGTTCAACTATGGTTTTCCTAGCAGCTTCTTTTATACTCTTTCATTACAGAAGACGTTTATATAACATTGTCCATCTCACAGCCAAGGGCAAGTTATAACTGTTAACTTTAGCAAAATAAAAAGTGTATAAACAAAGAAAAATGGATGGGAAAGCATCACCTACTAAGTCACAGCTTTCCAAACTGTGTGTCGCGACACTTTAGTGTGTCGTGACACTTTAGTGTGTCGCAACACACAGTTTGGTGTGTCGCCACACAACCCGGAAGCGGTGGTGGGGGTGTGCATGGTGGCGGTGGCAGCGGCGCGTCATCAGCGCTTCCACGTTTTAGCGGAGGCCGCCGCTGCCGCCGCCATACATACCACTGCGCACTCCCCCGCGTTGCCGCCGCGCACGCCCACACCCGCGCCCACGCGCACGCCCACGCGCCGCCACCACTGCCGCCGTTGGTGTGTCGCCAACGGCGGCAGATTGGAAAGCACTGTACTAAGTTCACATCATTCCAGCACCTTGTCAAGTGCAGGGTAGTACCTGCCAGGAAGAAATAAATCTAGTGTAAATAAAAGATAACTATTATAAAGGAGATGGAACTTGAAGGAAATAGGGTAGATAAGAAAAATAGTGGCCAGCAAGGCAATGTCCCCTTAACACTGCCTCCACATACAAGGATCTTCTGCAACTGTACTACCACAATTGCACTAGTGTTGGGTCTTCTGGACCTTCCAGAAACATTCAGCAATATTGTGCTATCCCAGAACATTTGGATAAAATGGAACCGGAGAGCACTGTTTTGCACTGTGGGACTTGAAAGTACTATCTTGCTGACAGTTCCCAGAGGGTATTGTTCTCAGACACTGTTATTTGGGTTTATGCTGTCAGCTTATGGAGATCCTGTACATGCAATATTGTTCCAATGCTTTTCAACACCTACATGGAATTACTGGGGAAGGCATTTGCAACTTCCAGATGTGCTGCATCACTTATGCTGCAGATACTCACCCCTGGCTTTTTCATTTCATAGCATTGACTTGGATTGAAAGTGGCAAATAAATTGACTCTTCCAGGGAAGAAATGGCGAACTGAAGACGGCTCCACTAAAAGTGGAGCAGATGACTGCGGCGGAATGAAGAGCCAGCGGGTAGACTAGTTCTTCATAATTCCTCTCCGGACAAGGAGTGGCGTTGAGATTGCCTTTCCTCAAGAGGAGCCTGCAAGATAGCGGTCTCTGGTGGGTTTATTGCTCTGGAGGATGAGGGAATAACCAACTTGATGAAACCTTGGTTGGTGCCTTCAAAAAGGATACTGGCTTCATACTTCCTTTTCACTTTTGGATGTTGCTTGTTAACTGCTTTTCAGCTATTAGGAACCTTTGGATTAACAAGTTTTACAGCACCTGTTGAGTTTCCTTCAATCCTTATAGAAGAAAGTTTTAAATACAGGTTTAAGGACTTTAAAATAAATTATTTTGGAATAAACAGCAAAAGAGTGATTAGAATTTTGATTTTGGAAAGTTCTAAATGGACTAAGGGTCCAGATGGATTTGAAATAAGATTTTGGAATTAATCGTAAGAATCCTTCCTATGGGAAAATGCATTTGTTTCTAATTCTCTTTTAAAAAACATGATAGGATGAGACTTTGAAGGTTGGACACTAGAGGAAACCAAAAGGAACTGAATATTACAATTAAAGGAGAAGAACACTTAAATTTGACTTACACATACAGAATGAAGCAAAGCATTTTAACATTGGACATATTGAAGGATATTTTTGAACAATGGACCCAGAAGTTAATTTTAAGAGTGTCTGCCTCTATAGATAGACTGTGTTTAAAAGATGTTATGAAAGAGGAACAAGTTTTACCTGACAAGATTGAGACTGATTTGAGAGTGGATTTAAAAATGACAGGCTACAAGAATGATATGGAAAAAAATGCTACACTGGACATACAAAATAAGCCGGCTGATGTCTTAATAATTAAAAGGGATATACAAATAACAAACCAAAAGAGTGACCTGGATAATTTTCCTACAAAAGAGGCTTGTTAAAGTTTTAAAGTATTTTGTGAGAAGGGACAAAGAAAAAATGAAAAGAAATCAAGTTCTATGACATTATTTGAAGGGACTAAAGATCAAGATTGTTAAAAGTAAAAGGAAGGAATATAAATTTGGTTTATTTGATCAAGGTTAAAATAGATATGTTGTTATCTCTGGTAACCCTTAATGGATTTTTGCTGACACCAGGACTGAAACGACGAGGCTTTAAGGATTTGTTTATAGTTAAGTGATGGGATATGGGAATAAGAGATAATTTATTTTAAGAGAAGGTGATAAGTTACTAAACTTGTTTATACTTGTGATGAAGGGGGAAGTCATTTCTTTATATATTTCTTTTCTTTTTCTTTACTATATTCTTATTTTTTCTTTTTCTATTTTTTCTTTTCTGCATGTTCTATTTTTTCTTTTTCTTTTTCTAGTTTGTATTAGTTTTTATTGTTGTAATTGTAATTTTTAATAAAATTACTATTGAAAAAAAGAAAGTGGCAAATAAATTGAAGCTTAGTCCAGATGATTCCATAGCAATTGGGTTCATGCACAAACCAACCAAAAGAATGATCTTAAGTGCCTCCCAAAACATCAGAAAGGTAGGAACCACGCATGCTATGAGAAATAATGTGTTCCAAAGTCTAGGAACTTCTATAGATAGTCCTGCTTTCCAGTCTATACTCCTGTATCATTTCTTGGGGGTAAAAGCTCCAGTAAGGACTCTTGAGATGACAAGACCAGACAAAATGAATCACATTTAGGAAGGCAGTCCCTGAGGAAGAGGTACAGCACAATCAGGCGGGCAAGATTTGCTGCACTTCAAATATTTGAAGAATGCTATTAAATCTTCCCTTGGTCATCTTTTCTGTAAGCTAAATATACCCAGCTCCAGCAAAAGAGATCGTTACCTTGTCGTGGTGCTGGAGCTTGAGCACCTCAATGAAACCATGAGCTAAACCGTGAAGGCACACCCAAGACGGGAAGGTCGTGGCAGAGAGGTCAGACTAAATACGATCCCTGGGGAAGGTAATGGCAACCCACCCCAGTATTCTTGCCGTGAAAACTAAATGGATCAGTACAACCAGAGATATGTCGGTATACCATCGGAAGATGGGACTCCCAGGTCGGAAGATGGTCAAAATGCTACTGGGGAGGAACAGAGGATACGTTCAACTAGCCCCAGATGTGATGACGCAGCTAGCTCAAAGCCGAAAGGACGGCTAGCTGGTGGTGAACGACGAATCTGATGTTCTAAAGATCAACACACCATAGGAACCTGGAATGTAAGATCTATGAGCCAGGGCAAATTGGATGTGGTTATTGGTGAGATGGCAAGATTAAATATAGACATTTTAGGTGTCAGTGAACTGAAATGGACTGGAATGGGCCACTTCACATCAGATGACCACCAGATCTATGTACTACTGTGGAAAAGAGGACCACAGAAGAAATGGAGTAGCCTTCATAATTAATAATAAAGTGGCTAAAGCAGTGCCTGGATACAATCCAAAAAACGATAGAATGATCTCAATTCGAATTCAGGGTAAGCCATTTAACATCACAGTGATCCAAATATACGCCCCAACCACAGATGCTGAAGAAGCAGAAGTAGATCAGTTCTATGAGGATCTGCAGCACCTACTGGATAATACACCAAAAAGAGATGTTATTTTCATTACAGGAGACGGGAATGCTAAGGTAGTCAAACGACACCTGGAATTACAGGCAAGCATGGTCTGGGAGAACAAAATGAAGCAGGACATAGGCTGAGAGAATTTTGCCAAGACAACTCACTGTGCATAACAAACACTCTCTTCCAACAACCTAAAAAACAACTTTATACATGGACTTCACCAGATGGTCGACACCGAAATCAGATTGACTACATCCTTTGCAGCCAAAGGTGGCGGACATCTATACAGTCGGTAAAAACAAGACCTGGAGCTGACTGTAGTTCAGATCACGAACTTCTTATTGAAAAATTTAGAATCAGACTAAAGAGAATAGGGAAGACCCACAGATCAGTTAGATATGAGCTCACTAAATTCCTAAGGAATATGCAGTGGAGGTGAAGAATAGATTTAAGGGACTAGATTTAGTAGATAGGGTCCCAGAAGAACTATGGACAGAAGTTCGCAACATTGTTCAGGAGGCGGCAACAAAAAACGTCCCAAAGAAAAAGAAAACCAAGAAGGCAAGATGGCTGTCTGCTGAGACACTGGAAGTAGCCCAAGAAAGAAGGAAAGCAAAAGGCAACAGTGAATGCAAAATTCCAGAGGTTAGCCAGAAGAGATAAGGAATTATTTTTAAACAAGCAATGTGCGGAAGTGGAAGAAGACAATAGAATAGGAAGGACAAGAGACCTCTTCCAGAAAATTAGAAACATGGGAGGTAAATTCCAGGCAAAAATGGGTATGATCAAAAACAAAGATGGTAAGGACCTAACAGAAGCAGAAGAGATCAAGAAAAGGTGGCAAGAATATACGGAAGATCTGTATAGGAAGGATAATAATATTGGAGATAGCTTTGACGGTGTGGTCAGTGAGTTAGAGCCAGACATCCTGAAGAGTGAGGTTGAATGGTCCTTAAGAAGCATTGCTAATAACAAGGCAGCAGGAGACGACGGTATCCCAGCTGAACTGTTCAAAATCTTGCAAGATGATGCTGTCAAGGTGATGCATGCCATATGCCAGCAAATTTGGAAAACACAAGAATGGCCATCAGATTGGAAAAAATCAACTTATATCCCCATACCAAAAAAGGGAAGCACTGAAGAATGTTCAAACTATCGAACAGTGGCACTTATTTCACATGCCAGTAAGGTAATGCTCAAGATCTTGCAAGGTAGACTCCAGCAATTCATGGAGCGAGAATTGCCAGATGTACAAGCTGGGTTTAGAAAAGGCAGAGGAACTAGAGACCAAATTGCCAATATCCACTGGATAATGGAGAAAGCCAGGGAATTTCAGAAAAACATCTATTTCTGTTTTATTGACTATTCTAAAGCCTTTGACTGTGTGGATCATAACAAATTGTGGCAAGTTCTTGGTGGTATGGGGATACCAAGTCATCTTGTCTGCCTCCTGAGGAGTCTGTATAACAACCAAGTAGCAACGGTAAGAACAGACCACGGAACAACGGACTGGTTTAAGATTGGGAAAGGAGTACGGCAGGGTTGTATACTCTCACCCTACCTATTCAACCTGTACGCAGAACACATCATGCGACGTGCTGGGCTTGAGGAATCCAAGGCTGGAGTTAAAATCGCTGGAAGAAACATTACCAATCTCAGATATGCAGATGATACCACTTTGATGGCTGAAAGCGAGGAGGAGTTGAGGAGCCTTATGACGAAGGTGAAAGAAGAAAGTGCAAAAGCTGGGTTGCAGTTAAACCTCAAAAAAACCAAGATTATGGCAACCAGCTTGATTGATGACTGGCAAATAGAGGGAGAAAAAGTGGAGGCAGTGACAGACTTTGTGTTTCTAGGCGCAAAGATTACTGCAGACGCTGACTGCAGCCAGGAAATCAGAAGATGTTTACTTCTTGGGAAGAGAGCAATGACAAATCTCAATAAAATAGTTAAGAGCAGAGACATCACACTGACAACAAAGGTCCGCATAGTTAAAGCAATGGTATTCCCCATAGTAACCTATGGCTGTGAGAGCTGGACCATAAGGAAGGCTGAGCGAAGGAAGATAGATGCTTTTGAACTGTGGTGTTGGAGGAGAATTCTGAGAGTGCCTTGGACTGCAAGAAGATCAAACCAGTCCATACTCCAGGAAATCAAGCCAGACTGCTCACTTGAGGGAATGATATTAAAGGCAAAACTGAAGTACTTTGGCCACATAATGAGAAGACAGGATACCCTGGAGAAGAAGCTGATGCTAGGGAAAGTGGAAGGCAGAAGGAAGAGGGGCCGACCAAGGGCAAGATGGATGGATGATATTCTGGAGGTGATGGACTCAACCATGGGGGAGCTGGGGATGGTGATGGCCGACAGGAAGCTCTGGCGTGGGCTGGTCCATGAGGTCACGAGGAGTCGGAAGCGACTGAACGAATAAACAACAAAATATACCCAGATCCTTTAATTGTTCCTCCTATGGCTTGGTTTCCAAACCCTTTGCTATCGTGGCAGCCCTCCTTTGAACTTGCTCCAATTTGTCACTGTTCTTTTTGAACTGAGGTGCACAGAACTGAGGGCACTGTATTCCAAATGGGGTCCGAACAGGGCAGAGCAGAGTGGAGCAATTACTTTCTGTGTTCTAGACTCTATGCTCATGTAAATGCACCCCAGATAGCATTTGTCTGATTGGCAGCTACATCTGCCAATACATCTGGCCCATGTTTAACTTGTGGTCAACAAAGTCATCCAGATCCCTTTCATATGTATTACCGCCAAACCGGGTCTTCCCCATCCTATACTTGTACCTTACATTTTTCCTACTCAGATGCAGAACTTGACATTTCATTCTATTCATTTCAGCCCACTGGTCAAGCCTTAGGTCGTTTTGAATCTCCTTCACCTATACTATTAGCTATTAGTATTACTTCCCTGCTTTGTGTTATCTGCACACTTGACAGGTGTCCCCTCAACTCCCACATCCAAGTCAGTGATAAAATATAGGGGTCAGGATAGAGTCCTGCGACATTCCTCTCAACGTTTCAAACTGCAATGGAGCCATTAATGAGCACTCTTTGTGTGCAGTCATTCAGCCAAATGTGAGTCCATCTAACAGTAGTATCAGCTAGTACATATTTTACCATTTTATGAAGGAGAATATCTTGTGATGCTTTACTGAGGTCCAGGTAAACTACATCTATGGCATTCCCCTGATTTATTAAGCTAGTAATTTTATCAAAGACAGAGATAAGGTTAGGGAAATCCATGCTGGCTCCTTTTTATTGTAGCATTCATATCCAAGTGCTCACAAACATGCATTTACTAACATGTTCAAAAACCTTGTCAGTACAGGTAGTCCTCATTTAATGACCATTCGTTTAGTGAGGTTCAGGCTTATGATGGTGCTGAAAAAACTGACTTACAACTGGTGCTCACACTTTTGACCATTTATTTATTTATTAATCAGATTTCTATCACCGCCCATCTCCCTCCTCCGGAGGGAGTTTGGGCGGTTTACAATAAGATAATAAAAACAAGAAACATAAAATATACATACAATATATAAAATACCATTATTAAATAATTGTAAAACAAAATTAATTTTGGTCTCAATTGTGGTCATTAAGTGAGGACTACCTGTACAGACATCAAACTGACAGGTCTGCAGTTTCTCAGGTCCCCCTTGACATTGGCTCCAGTCTTCTGGGACCTCCAGGAGCTCTCAAAGGTTCTGTGAGTAAGAGTGGTTCATCTCCTCTAGTTCTTTCTGTACCGCACAATGTAATCCATCCGGGATCTGGCTCAGAGATTTGAATGGATTTGAATTAGCTAAATTCCCTTGTGCCTTTTCCTTGTCTTTCCTCAGCTGCAGTTCCCCGCTTCCTCAGAGGACAAACAATGACCATCCAGGGATTCGTTTCCCTTCTGAAAAAGACAGATGCAAAATAGACATTCTGTCTTCTCACCATCACCTATTCCCACTTTATCACTTTCTCCGTGCAATGGGCCTACATTTCCTTTGGCTTTTTTTTTCTTTTCTAACATACTCAACTTTTGTATTTTTTGTTTTTGTTTTTGCTTTTGCTTTTTTTTTTTTTGTCTTTTTGTCTTTTTGGTATCTCTCACAAGCCTTAACTCATTCTGAACTGATTCTTTCTGGCAGAATTTCTACAATTTCTGGAAACTACTTTGTATTTTTCTTTGGTTATTCTCCTTTCCATTTCCCATACTTGTCTCTTTTTTCTCTGCAACATTTTAGAGAGCCCTGCATGTATCCAGGCTAGTCTCTTTAGATTTCTTCCATTTGTCCTTCTTGTGAGGATTGTTTGCAGTTGTATCTTCAGTATCTCATTTCATAGAATTTCCCATCCTTCCTGGACACTCTTCCCCTTCAGGATCTCAAGCATTGGATGCAACCTAAGTTCCCCCAGAGTTCATCAAAACTTGCTCTGCTTGCAGGTTGGACTCTTAGTTCCTCCTCCTTTGATATCACTAATTCAAGGCTAACATGATCAGTTTCGCCCAAGATGCCAGTCGCCTTCACTGCTTCAACCCTCTTGGTGAGTATAAGGTCCAAGATAAGAGACCCTCTTGTTCTTTCTTCCACTTCTGACAAATAAAATTGTCAGCAAGAGAGGTCAAGAATGTGTTGGACCTCTGACTCTTAGCAGAGTTAGATTCTGAGAAGTTTGAAAAATGTTTATCATTCTGAATGATGGACAATGGGTGGGTGAGTGGGTGGGTGGGTGGATGGAGAAAAGATAGACAGGCAGTAGTGAAATTGAGACAGAGAAGAACTAGGGAAGTGGAACTTGGACAGTTCTATGGTCCAAGTTAAAACAAAAGGTAGATTTGCTTGTATAAGTTTTTGTGAGTGCCCTCAAATGCTCTCATCATGATATGCCATGACAGTTTACAAATTATTATTTTACCATGAATTAGGATGAAATATATCTTGGTACTCCATTTGAACTTCCCTTTTTTGGAAGTGTGCCTATCAGGTCGGGAATAATTTTCTTATTCTATTCTGGATTAATTTCCATCATTTTTAAAAATTGGCTCAGTTATAATTTTTTTTACAAAAAGTGGCACATGTTTAACATGCATGGAGACATCCAGTGTTCACTAAAACCCCAGTCAGTAAGGTTGTACTCAACTGCTATCATGCTAAATTCCCAGTGTAAGACAGTCCTGGTAATATATTTGAATATCTGGCTCATTGCCTGGATAAATATATTGCTGAATCAGTACTCTTTGCTGATGTCCAGTAGTTTCCTATTTCAATAAACAATATTATACAGTCTTTAAAAATTGTACTTCCATACTTCCATGCCAGTATTTCTTAATCATGGGAACTTTAAGATGTGTGGACTTCAACACCCAGAATTCCCCAGCCAGCATACTGTAGCTGAAGAGTTGAAGTCCACACATCTTAAAGTTCCCAAGGTTGAGAAACACTGTTCTATGCTCTTCGCAGGAAGCTGACAGCACCCTGTGCTTCCTGCTGAAGTCAGTGGCATTTGTCAATCATGGGGAGATACGTTTTCTCATAACATTTTCAAAGGATATCTCTCCTGACCATTCCATTTGTAATGCAAAAGGTATTTACCACTTGAAGCATGTTACAGGGTTGTTGTTGTGGGGAAAATAGGAGGCAGGAACACCATGGACATGGCCTTGAGTTGTAAAAAAATAAAGGCTGGATATAAGTCTAATAATAAATGAATAAATAAATAAATACAATTTTGGGAAACTACATTAATACTTTAGTGAAATCAATATTTACAGCATCTACATTTCTTTGGTCTGGCAAAGTAGTCACTCTGTCACAAAAAGTTCAATTCAACAGAAACCTTTTGACTATATATTCATTGAAGAATTATTACTCAAGCCTTTTTGGATCCTACTTTAAAGCAGGAGTTGCCAACTCTCACCCTACAGACCACACTTATGGCTGCCAGTGGTTCCCTCCTTGCACCACTGAAATCCAGTGACATAATTTTTCAATTATGCTCGCTAAAATAACAAGCAAAATAGGTATGCATAACTGCCACTAAGTTTAATATACTGCAAAAAGGGGAGAAACCTGGCTAAAAAAAGGAAGCCGTTCCCCTTTTGATGGTCTCCCCACAACACTGCCATACCCTCTGCTTTCCTCCAAGAACAAAATAAATATATTTAAAGTAGAGAGCCAGGTAGCAAAATGGTGTCCACCCTTGCTTTAATGACTGGCATGGTTAAAATATGCCAGCAGAGCAGGGTTTTTTTCTTAAGAAGCTTATGTTTAAGGAAGGCACTCCAAACTAGATTCCTGAATATTAATCTTTTCTGCTTAATTTAGTTTTTCTTCTAAACTAAAATGCAATTTAATTGACTCAAACTGTGCAATACTCTTCAGTGATACGGCTAAGGCTAAGAAAGTCATTTATTTTGGGGAGAAAATTTAGCCACATTATTCTTATCCAATAATGCACCTACTGTATCACGGCTAAAATTAATTGTTCCAATCTAGTAAGCTATGAAAGAAATACAGTCGACAAAGGGTGAAATATGAACATCAATGGTAAGTTTTGAATTTACCCTATTTATCTTGAACGTAATATCTCATGACCCACTAAAATTCAGTTCACAGTGTTTTATGAAAAATAATGGCTGAAATTGAATGTCTTAATTTACATTTAATGCAATTAAGAATGGTTTAAATTATGACTGATGAACAGCACACACAGATGTCAGTCAGTTTCATCAGAATAAATTGAAGTCAGTGTCAATGAATGCTCCACTGATAAATCCCACTTTACATAAAATTAATAAAAAATAAGGAAATATAATCCTTAACTAATTGCAAAATGTATTGGAATTCCCCTGAATTTTCAGGTGGAAAGGAGAGGAGACTGTAGCTAAGAAAATATGTGAAATAGTTTACAAATATGATTTTTATTCACAGGAATCTTTGCCAAAATGATCAGGAGGTTTACAACAGTAAAAGCTACTGCATTGTAATGTTGGCTGCACATAGTGAAGAAGCAAGCCAAAAGACTTAATTCAGATAAAATTAGGGCAGGAATTTGGCTAGTGGACAAAATGTTCATCTGGAACTTTAAGAGCATGTTGTGGGCACTCTCACAAAATGGCCACCATGAGAAGAGTCTTCTTTTTTCAATAATGCAAGCTATGAGCAGAGAGTCACTGTTGTGAGATGGGTGGCTCTATAATTAGATGATAGAGGTAGAGGTAAAGGTAGAGGTAGAGGTAGAGGTAGAGCTAGAGGTAGAGAGAGATAAAGAGAGAGAGAGAGATTTAGCCAGTTATAAAAGTAGTGGAGTGCTCCCTGACATCTATTTCCTCCTTCCCACCCACCCCATACTCTCCCACACATGCTGAGATGCTCTCTACCAACCTAGTTTATTTGTGTCTTTTTCTTTCTGAGCAGGTGGTATACTTCTAACCATCTACTGGCCTGCAGACAACCATCATTTTAATTTCTAAGAATGTCACAGGGGCCTAGGTGGCACTGAGGGAAATTCTGTAAATAAAGAGGATGCAAGAGGCTAATGATGTGCAGGAATGTAGCTAAATTAGGTAACAACTAAGCAAGGAAGGTGCATGGCAAGCTGAACAACTGGAGGCAGGACCAGAGGGACCAACCTATTTGGAGATGGCTTCCCTCAGTGGAGGAGTTTCTCCTCCTCCCACTTGGCTCTTTGGACAGTTGGGGGCAGCACCCCACTTTGTGCTTAGCCCTGGCACCCCTGGGCTGGCACTGACAGGGCCTTTCAGTGGAGCTGTGCCACTGCCCCTTTGCCGTTCAAAGCATGCTGCCTGCCACATCTTGCTGAGAGGTGAACGGAAGGGCACTCCATCCCCAAAACAAACAAGCAAACAAACAAACAAACAAACAGTGGGTTCCTACAAACTGAACTGAATTGGCTGGATAGCACCTCTGGTGCTTTGCATTGCAACACGAATTAGGAATAACTTGTGAGTCAAGCGGTGTCCATGATTTTCCCCTGAAATCCTGGCTTCTTTCCACTATAATTTAGCCGCTGAAAACTACTTTAGCTATAGAAAAACAATCAAAGGCTTGCAGGTTGGTAACTAAAACTGGTTCTAATGCTGAAAGCCATCCTGAATGCCCTTTGCCTCCATTTCCTGTTCCAGAAAGACTTGGGGCATCTCAGGTGGCCAGTATTGGAGTGACCCCACTGTTTCGCACAGCAATTTCTTTGAAGTGTCTTGAAGGACAGAGCAGGAACAATGCTCTTGCTGATCCTTTCTGTGCTCAAGTCCTACCCCAGGCCACCTGCTTCCATGTTCATGCACCATAATGTCGTTACTATGCAACATAGTATTATAGTATCAGGCACATATCATTGCCGGTACTACAAAAGATTTAGGTTACAAGACTAGTGCAACATTAGAGCAGACTGGCAATCATAAAGGTCAGAACGGGCTGCCCATGTTTAGCCCTCATAACGCCTAACAGTGCAATGCAAAAGTAGAAGTGCACCTAAATAGGTCAGAAACCAGAAAGGGAGAATGTCACCATAAATGTTAAAGAAGGGGTGGGCAACTTTTTCTTTGTCCTTTGCTTTACTTGCTTTTGTCAAAATTCACAATACTGATTAAAGGTTGGTGATTCAAGCACCTTACTGTTTCTGGAGATCTCTAGCTACAGCATTACTGGATAAACTTGAAAGTGACTGCATTATAGGTATACACCTCAAGGATTGGCCATTGCTGTTACTGTTATGTTAAACCAACCACCTTATATTCTAAACGGTGTGATCAAAATCTACTGCATACTTAGAAACATCATAGAGCCTTGAGGCTTCATCAAGGATCAAGGATAAAAGAAGTTAAAAACTCAAAACCTGGCTTTGTCAGCATGCTTGGGGCGAGAAGGAGAATGTATATACCTGGAGGTGGCTAGCACCTTAGATTAGTCCTGGAGTGCCCTTTTTATGAACTTAAGAAGATTTGGTTATTGGATTTTGTTATATTCATTATATTTTAAACTGTTATTTACTGTGTATTTTAATCTATTTGTAATTGTATGTTAAGGATTTTAATTTTGTTGTAAACCGCCCAGAGTCCCCTGTGGGGGTGTTGGGCGGTGATAAATTTGATAAATAAATAAATAAATAAAGTCTTGATGACTAACATTTGTTACGGCATAAGTCTGCCTCCTCTGACTTGATGTACATTAGATATGTTACAACTACAATTTCCAGAATTCATCAACTCACTTGGACAATAGCTTCAAGCTATCATGGACTGCAGCCACATAGAATATAAACCGCCCAGAGTCGCTCTTTGAGTGAGATGGGTGGTGACTAAATTCGAAATATAAATAAATAAATAAATAAAATAAAATAATCCTGAGAGAGGAGCGTATATAATAAACACCATGACTTTCAGTATGCCTTAAGATTCTTCGTTGGTTTTGCTGCCACCAATTAGCAGGTCTACTTCTCTGTAAACTGTCTGTCCAAAATTGTTTCAGTACTGCGTAGGCATTCCTCTGCCTCTCAGCCACCATGGCAAACTTTATGAGCAAGAGCATTTTGAGGAAGGAGACACGACATGGAGATGCTAGTGTGGAGATTTCTACATGGCATCTCATCTGCAGAACTGGGATCTAGCTCCTGACTGTCACGGTCAAAATGGACCCACTGGTGATTTCTGGAGAGCAATACCGTACACCTCAGCCAGTAGCTGCCCTCCACCCTCCAAGGCAGACACCAACTCTAGTTTACACTAAAGCTTAGGCCAGGTCCTGGCACAGTTGAAAACTGGTGGAGACTACTAAGCCATTTTTAAACAACATAATTTAAGGCCATTCCTGGTATGTTATAGCGTGCTCATCCATTGCTGTTTTGGATATAGGTTACTTCTTTATGTATTTATCAAATTTGTAACTTTGGGTGGTATATAATATAAAAACAACAACAGAACAATAAAAACGGGAAAGAATGAGCATGGAGGAGGAGCAAAACAGCACACTCTCTTATTCAGAACATTCCCCCAAAGGGTCCACTACCTACCCTAACCCAAGGCCTCGGGGGGGGGGGGAAACACCAGATTCTAAGAGCTTGTCGGAATGAGGTCAGGATAGGGGCCATACAGATCTCCGATGAGTGCTTTGAACAGTAGATCGTTCTGAAGAAACCAACAGGTGAATGTTTTCACTTCATTGCTGATATCTGCAAGTGAAGATTCTGTTCCTGGTTAAGGAACAGACGCTTGTAAAAAAGGTGGCAATCCCCAATAGGCAGATAGAAAACCCTTTAAATAATTGAGTTACTTTCAGATGAGTCTGATGCACATCTTGTATCTGCCCAGTTAATTACACTGCATTTCCTTCCAAAGATACATTTTTGCTTATTGCCTTTCCATTTTGAAGCATCATATTAATCAGGACACCTTAATTATGTATTTATTCTGGTTGAGGATATTCATTTGTACATATATTAAATAGCTGAATATTCTACCTGTCCTTATCCAGTATGGCCCAAGTGGCAATCTCTGAGACAGATCAGTAAAAAAAAAAAGCATTATCCTAGACTAGCTTAAGTTATTTATGAAGGTTCCTCCTTTGACCCCAAAATCACAGTAATAAGGTTTTTTTTCATTGTATAACATTATACTATATAATCTTTACCCTTTTCTAGAGGACATAGTAATCTAGCTCCTTTATACGTAAGTCCAAAGATCATGAAGAAAATTCATCTCTCTCATTCGCTCTCTGCTAAGTATAGTATTTGATCCCTGAAGATACTGTAAATTTAAGTTTTTACTGCACTCCTTATAGAAAGGAGTTGACATTTTCATTAATCAACAGCTACTGATTTTTTGGGGTAAACTCACGGCTGAATGGTCATTTTGAAATCATTTCTCCCAAGCCTTATATTTTAATTCCTCAATCTCACAGTCTCATTGTTGTGCTTGGGGAAGGAAGGAGTACTAACTACAACAATACAAGTATTTAATTCATTAAACGTTGTGTATATTAATAGTTTAAAGCAGTGTTTCTCAACCTTGGCAACTTGAAGATGTGTGGACAACAACTCCCAGAATTCCCCCAGCCAGCATGGGAATTGAAGTCCACACATCTTCAGGTTGCCAAAGTTGAGAAACACTGCTTTAAAGAAATCCTTTTTCTAGAAATTTCAGAACAGCATATTGGCTTCCCTGGCTGTTTCCTCACAACTATTTTTTAAGGGAAGTGGGGTAAAAAGTCATTCTTTCCAACTGGTGATCTCTGACTTCCAACTTCCCAGTAGTAACAGCAGCAGCAACAACAAAATTACTGCATTTCACTTCTACTTTCCTAAATTATACTGCTGAAATACAGAACATTTGGAGTCGTCATGAGTAACACTTTAATTGCTACCCCTTGCTGCTGAAAATAACTGCTCATCAGTAAGGGAAAAATATGCTCTCTAAATGCATACATTAAACTGCATTAAAATCTCCACTTAATCATAAAATGGTTAAGCAATGAATGTGCCATGCTAGTTCTTCAGGCATAGGCTCTAGCTCCTCCTGCAAGAGATCAGAGAGGTATAGCTTCCAAATCATGTGTCCATAGTTTAGCCATGGTTTAGCACCCTCAATGATTTAGGATTGAGTTTACCTACTTGAAGTAGCATTATTTGGTCTTTGGATAACCTCCTTGAATGTTGTTAAACCAAGCTTTGGAAGTTGGTCACATTTATGGTGACCCTTGAAATTAGCCAGCCAATGCTTATGCAGAGTACATGCTATGATTAAGGATGACATATGATTGATTATGATTATGTGCCATCAAGTAGTTTTCAACTTCTAGCGACCACATAGATAGATCTTCTCCATGACGATCTATCCCTAATCTGTTCTTTCAAGTCTCCCAACAGTGCACTCCACTCATCAACATATGAATGGGCCCTTATTATGATGTAATACGTTCTAGGCTGAACCCAGCACTGAAATCTGGTTCCAAAGCTAAGGCTGGCTCAAACTGGTCTTTCTGTGCTTTTATTGCCTTATTTGAATTGGTTGTCATGCCAATGAGCTAAGGAGACCTTTTATTTAGCTGTTTGGTTTACTTGTCTAGAAATTGCAGAAATATTCAATAGCACAAAGCCTGCATGTTCCTCCTCCTCCTCCTCCTCCTCCTCCTCCTCCTCCTCCTCCTTTTCAAGTGGTTTGTCCATTCTCATTTTACTTTCCTTACGTGATGAGGCTTCACACCCTCCCTTAAGGGACAGCTTCATAGCAGTATAGATTCAACTGCCAGGAAGTGTTTCATGAAGTTTAAACTAAATTTTCCTTTTCTTAATTTTATACCATTATTCCTACTTAGACCATTTTTCCCCAGGCTTACACTGATCCACAACCATGCTCTGAGTATCCTCTGCAATTTACTATCTTTTTAAAGTGGCTTAGACTGTGACCCAAAGCACTTTTTCTTGAATCAAAGCTGTATGGAAACATGGCAGATATCTCTCTGAATCGTATTTTCAGAAATAAGGCAGCAGCCCCATTGACTTAAATGATACCTGTGTAATTTGCCTTAAATCCAAACATTTTGTCAGAACAGTCATTCATTTTCTTCTCTAGCTTTTACTCCCTATGTATACTTGTTGGCAGTCTAAGCCATTTGATTTCTCATATAGTGGCTGCCATCTCGACTTTTTTGTCCCACCCTTGAGGACACCTGTGCCCCTATTGACAAGAACTAGCAGACAGTTGGCTGTATCTCATGCAGGGCAATTTGGGAATGGGGAATCTCTGTAGCTCTAGCTATGAAGCCAGCAAAAACTACTCCAGGTGGAAAAACCCAAGCTATATCCACGGGATGTATCAAATATTCAGTGCTGGAAAATAACAATGAATTGGTGGAACCTGAACTTCTTCATTTGTATCTAATCTATAGGTAGGGCTATCTTCGTACATAAACAAACTCCACTGAAATCAATAGAATATACTTCTCCATATTTTCCAGTGGAGAGCCAATAATTCCTCTATCAAGCTTTCTGCATTTTTATTTATAGCAAAATTTGATGCTTTTCTTCATGGATATAAAATCCACTGTGTTTAATAGAACTTACTCCCAGATATGTGTGCTGTTTCAGTTCCACTCCCCCCATCCACTATTCCCAGTATCAATCCCAATAGAGAGAAAATACTGTTTCTTTCAAAAAATGTACTATAAGTACTGCTCTCTAGTACTTTATTACAACATCCACTATAGTAGTTCAAGCCTGCATGTCAAACATAGAGAAGGAAGAAGCATTTTGCATCCATGTATATTTTCTTAGTGATGGGTAGTACTTATTAACAAAAAAGCCTTAAGTTTTCAACAATATACACTTTCTCTCATTTAACATTAAGAAATCTTTATTCAGGCCTTGAACTGAAAGAAACTAAAGGCAAATGCTTTGATGAGATATTTAAAGACACTGATTTTCCCCTCTTGCTGATATAAATAGAATGGACACAGTAAAAGTACTTGAGAAAGCCTAATGAACCATTTCTTACACCCCATTACCTTTAGTCTGATATGACTGAGAATATAGGTGCTAATTGTGCTCATTCACATAGGCACTAGCACAGATCTACAGTCAGTCTTAAAGCACAATATTCTGTACCACTCTTGCCAATTCCTCATATAACACATTTTCTTGCATTTTCTTTCTAATTGAAATATAAATTGATGGTGTGCAATTTCCATTCAACTATTCTCAGTTTCTTATGTTTGATTCTTCATGGTAAAGTTTATATTGCTATTCACTGTCAGCAGAAGGAAGGAAGGAAGGAAGGAAGGAAGGAGGGAGGGAGGGAGGGAGGGAGGGAGAGAGGAAGGAAGGAAGGAAGGAAGGAAGGAAGGAAGGAAGGAAGGAAGGAAGGAAGGAAGGAAGGAAGGAAGGAAGGAAGGAAGGAAGGAAGGAAGGAAGGTCGATGACAGTCAAATCCTGAACTTTTTAAAAAAAACTGAGTTGGGACTTCCTCATACACTTTTCCCAAGTGGCATCTAGACAAATATTCTGATTTAGTTCATTTAAGATGATTTCCTGAACTGCAAATGAAGTTTCGTAGAACATCATTTAGTTGGAAACTGTTCACTATATATCACCGGAATATCAGAATGCTACAATATTCACTTTGGAGAGAAGAGAGGGAAGGATGGAGCAAGCTGTCATTTGGTCCCTCCTTTACATCACATCTCATCTACTAAGACCTGTGTGTGGGAGAGCTGGGTGAACTCTATTAGCCTGGTTGAAAATCAGCTGTTACTTTGACTTCTCCTTTTCTCAGACTGTTTCCATTCCTGCTGCTCATAATAGAACCAGCTAGGTAATTTTAAGAATTAGTGCCTAACGTACCTGGGTGCAGGGGAGCCATTTGGTTCTAGAATTATGCATGCTTGGAAAATGATTTGGAAGAACTGCCCCAGACCTTGTACAAAAGCAGTTCCTCTCTCTGCTAGCAACTGAAGCAGCCCCTCTTTTTACAGGCATCTGTATAAGCCTGAAGAAAGGTGCTGCCTGCAATGAACCCCAAGCATTTTTCAAACATGCATAGCCCTATTCAGTTCTATATAGCCTATAATTTCCACAGTATCTTATAGGGTGTTTTAAAAGCAAGGCATGGGGACATTAATTTGCCAAAGCTATCTAGGGCTGATGGTCAAATTTAATGAGACTGTGTTTGCACAACATGTTGTGAGATCCTTCCAGCAATCCTATACCTGAGGGACCGTCTTATCCCCATATTATCGACCCGCCCCACCCGATCATTCAGAGAGAACCCCATCAGTAAGAGAGTGTCATCTGGTGGGGTCTAGGAGGTGGGCCTTCTCTGTGGTGGCACCCACACTTTGGAACATCTTGCCCCCAGAGTTGAGGCAGATCCCCTCCCTCCCGACCTTTAGGAAAGAGCTGAAGACCTGGTTCTGCCGCCTGGCATGGGAAGGAGGAAGGGATAGTTCCTCATGGGGGTGGTTAATTCCATAATGTCCTTCCTTTTATTAAGCTATCTTACCAACTGGATTCTATAATTATTTATTGTATTAATTGTGTGATTTTATATTTCATATTTTATTTTAATCAGTTTTATTGTAAACCGCCCAGAGTTCCCCGTTGGGGGAGATGGGCGGTCATATAAGTTAAATAAATAATAATAATGGATAAAAGTCATTAGATTTTTACTTCAGATTTCACATTGGAGTATTTATATGTAAAGCCTAAATTGTCCTTAATCCTATCTTATGCTATTTTTATGAGTATTTGATCAAAGAGGTTGGAAGTACGATTTGGAGTGAATGAATATTCAAAATACAAACATGACTCAAGCAATATTCACCTTTAAGTCTCATGTGTGAAATGTTTTAGGCATAAATCTCAAAACTGAACACTGTTTGGCTTTAAAAATAGTTTGTTTCTGATTAGCTTGAAGGATTGTATCCAACTTTGTCTGTTGGAACAGATTCACCTTATCTCTACACACATCTAAACTGATGAAGAGGATTAAGCAATGCTCTAAAGTAGAATCGGAGTGTGGAATGCAGGAGGGAGAGAAAAAGGGGAAATTTCTTTTTTTTATATAAGAATTTTATTGAGTTTAAAGCAAAGATAAAAACTACAAAAAAGCAAAAAACTACAAAAAAGAGTAAAAAAGTGAGAAACACAAGAAAAAAGAATTTTTTGAAGATTACATAGAAAAGTGACTTCCGACTTTCAACAAAAAGAATATACAGCAATTTCCATAATCAATCCCTTATCAGGGGTCGGCAAACTTTTTATGCCGGGAGCCATTTTGACATGCTCGTGCACATTTTAAAATGCTCCAGAGCCAGGGGGTGGGGTTTGCGGGCGGGGGCCAATTGTGTGGAAGGGGGCGGGGTTTGCGGGCGGGAGCCAATCGCACGGAAGGGAGTGGGGTTTGGGGGCGGGATCCAATCGCGTGGAAGGGTAAGATACAGGGCTGCGCTGCGCTTGGCCGGCCGCCCCGGCCCTCGCTCACCTTCCATGGCCGGTCCTCGCGGGCCGCCGGAGACACTCCCGTCCCGCTGCACCCCAGCTCTCCAAGGCGCGCAGGCTGGCCAAGGCGGAGGCGCTGCTGGCGGCGCACGTCTCTGAGCAGGTCCGGGCGCGCTGGCGCTGGGCTGTGAAGCTGGACGAGCCGCCGGACCTGGAGCGCTTCCGCGTGCAGCTGAGCGAGGCCCCGCGCCGGTCTTTTTGGAGCGCTTCCGCCCGCAGCTGAGCGAGGCCCTGCGCCGGTCTTTTTGGAGCGCTTCTGCGCGCAGCTGAGCGCTGGGCTGTGGAAATGCGCTCCAAAAAGACCGGCGCGGGGCCTCGCTCAGTTGCACGCGGAAGCGCTCCAAAAAGACCGGCGCGGGGCCTCGCTCAGCTGCGCGCAGAAGCACTCCAGGTCCGGCGGCTCGTCCAGCTTCACAGCCCAGCGCAGCTGAGCGAGGCCCCGCGCCGGTCTTTTTTTCGCGCCTCTGGGAAGCAGGGCCAATCGGGCTTCGCCTTGTTCAGCCCACCTCTCTGCTCCCCTTTGGCACGCGCTGATTGGTGGAGGCGTCCTTCCTTCTGAGCCTCCACCAATCAGCGTCTGTTTCTTCCCCAGGGTTCGCGCTGCTTCCGGAGACTGGCTTTCCGGATGTCGGGCGGCAGACAGAGAGAGAGCCAGAGCCGAGGGGCCAAAGAGCCAGATCTGGCTCAAGAGCCGCCATTTCCGACCCTTGCTCTATATCAAACCAAGATCACTTTATTTCTATAAATCTTTCAATTAACACATATACAAATCACTAATGCAATTGCTCCTTCCCCTTTAAAAATATGTATATTTGTGGAGTCCTTGGTGCTCTCTGAGCCTTGTTTTTTCTTGCAGAGGTTTCATTGCCAGGCTAGGCAACATCTTCAATGCGAAAAGGGAGTGTGACTTGCTCTCTGTTTATATACCATGGCTTGTCCTGCCTGTGTTGGTGGGGGTGTTGTACTCTCCTTGGTAGTACCTTGATTGAGTTGTTGTTTGCTGCTTGGTTGATTGACTGAGTTAATAGTTCCTTGATTAGGGTCTATTGTGTTGTTTGATTGCTCCTCTGGTGCTAATCTTTGCCTATCTGGTTGTTGATTGCTGGCAAGGAGGTGTTCAGTCAATCAACCAAGCAGCAAATAACAACCCAATCAAGGAACTACCAAGGAGAGTACAACACCCCCACCAACACAGGTAGGACAAGCCAGGGTATATAAACAGAGAGTAAGTCACACTCCCTTTTCACACTGAAGATGTTGCCTAGCCTGGCAATGAAACGTCTGCAAGAAAACAACAAGGTTCAGAGAGCGCCAAGGACTCCACAGTTCAACCCTGAGCTACAAATATTCTCTTTGATATGTATATTTATATAAATTTCTAAATCAACTTCCCTCACCCATAAGACAACTTTTATTTAATTGTTTCCTTCCCACCGCTATTCTATATTTCTGTCCACTATAATAAAATGTTGGGGTTTATAAAATACCCAGAATTTACAAGTAGATTAATTATACAGGAGAGGCTAGAGGTATATAGGTGAGAGTTGATATTTTCTGCAAGTCATCCAATTAGCAGCCATTGTAGAAGGTATGATGTGACTCATATTACAGGTGCTGTAGGTTAGCTGGGTGTGGCAGATAATTTGTTTGACCTATAATGTGATTGGTCAATATTTGTATAAAAGTAGTGAAACTCTGGTGTTCTCTCTTCTCGTTACTTCATCTCATCTGTATCTGTGTTGGACATTACTGGATTGTATTTTGGACTGTGTATGTATATAGAGTAAATAGACTATTTTATCTAATCTCTGCTTGAGTGTCTATTTACTGCTTAGAACATATACCTTTGATGTCTTGGAGAAGCACTGGCCGCCCCAGCGTTGCATGCTCTGACATAAAAGTCAAATTATAAAAACATATAAATTGTCTACTTTTATAATTAATAACACTACAACAATCTTAATCTTATTAAATCTAAAAACCAAGCAATTATTATTACACCTTATGAATACCTTTTAAATCTTACAAATCAAACAAACCTTTAAAAAATCCAATAAATCTTAATCCAAATCATTAAAGAAAGATAAAATCATAATAACCTCATTATCAATCCAATTACACATTCTTAATTTTACCCCACCTCAAAGTATATCAAAACATTTACATATCTCCCTATTACACCCAAGGCACCTTTCTTGCAAAAATCAAATAGCCCAACTGCCCCCCTTGAAGTCTCAGACTTCTCAGCAAAATTTTTGTTGCAAGAATCAAAGAGCCCAACTACCCCCCTTAGAAACTCAAACTTCTCAGCCAAAAAAAAACTCCCACAGAACAAGTTCTCTTCTCTCCATAACAATTCCCCAGAAAGCCATAACAATCCCTCAGAAAAACAGCACTCTTTAACAACAGCTCAGATTGTCGCCTTAACCACTTCACCACCAAAATGTAATCTTCGTCTGGCATTATTTCAGTCTTTCTATCAGTTCCTTCCTTATTAAAATCTTCATCTTCCTCCATAGCATCTTCAGCCAGATAACACAGTTTAGAAGTAATTTCTTCCCCAAAGTCCTGAATAGTTTGCAAAATGGGTTGACAACACTCTAAAAAATCTCTTTGAAGGTCTGCTCAGGCTCATAACAGGACTCTGAAAAAGCCTCCTTATCTTCCATGTTTCAGGCAGTAAATTATAGCACCCCCTAAATACTTGACTCACCCAGATAGGAGTTAATAGGTTAATAGAAAAGTTCCGGATGAAATTGGCACAAGAGAAAGTACGTTAACAAGCAAATCCCAAAGAAAGTGAACAGAAAACTGAAGATTCAAAGCAACAAATCCAACGTGTAGGGAAATGTCAATCCTTCAAATTCAATACAAAAATAGTAACAGGAAGGCAATTCTTTATTCTCAGTCCTCCTTAATCTTTAGATGGGAAAACAAGCCAAAACTTAAAAATTTTAAAGTTAAATCCAGAAATAACGATTAGCACCAAGAGAGTCCGCTTCTTCTTTCTGTAGAAAAGCCTCTCTTAGGGTACAAAAACTTGAAAAAAACAATACATTGGGTATTTAAGAAATGTGTGGCTGGACTTACTGTCCCTTTAAGGGCTGCAGTGCAGCTCAGAAATGATGAAAACCCAGCCTCCCAGCAAAGTCTTACCAGTCAATCGCGCACGCTGTCCATGAACTCCTGGCTACAACTCGCCGTCTGGAGGACGAATGGGTCGATTCCAGCATTTTCCTTGGTCCAGAGAAACGTTCTGGTCTACAGGAGAAACCAGTCTGTGCCCGAAAAAACTGCCACAATGCCAGTTCTGCCCACAGAGCTTGCGGGCAAAGCTGCTCAGTCCGCCATATTCCCACCAGAAGCCAACCAAAGGGGAAATTTCACAGTGTTAGGAAAAGTTGGCTCATATGATATTGAATGGACTCCTTTCTTCTTCCATTCTGAGTATGTAACTGGTTTGGAAATAAATTGGTGATATTAGCAGACAATTTCCCCAACTGCTCTCCTCTACCCACATTTAATGCAATTTTGGGAAATAAGACATATCTAAGCTTTGCCTAATAATATTATTTTTCCTCAGATTTGAAATGAAAATCTGCTAGAAATGTCCCCAAAGCTACTTAAAGAATCATGCAGTATGAAATTCTACCAATTATTGACTAACAGATAAATCAAAGATAAATGTCATATTACAAAACATGTGAGCTATATGACACTTAGGGATAATTTACAGCAGCTACTTCCACATGGTGTCAATTGAAGTTCCACTCAAGTAATGGAGAGAAATATCTGAACCAGCAGCAGGAAGGAGATGAAGTTGGAGTTTTCAGCTGGTTAACAAGGAAACACTTGGAAACATATGACCTGCTTATTAGGATGCAGATGGTTCTATAAGACAGTGCATACATTTATAAAAGAGATGTGTTAAGGTCACAGGGAACCATCTGTTTAAATATTTAAATGTCCATACACTAAATTTATGATTAGTTTTGCCCTGGACTTGTAATCCTATCAATCTACCAATTTTTATAATAATGCTGAAACAAAAGAAAAATGCAAGTGTGGAGAGAAATCCATAGCAGCAAATTTACAGCATATGGGCCTTATATACTCAGCTTATAAGCAACATTAAATGTCCAGAGGCATTGACATCTTTGAAATAGGTAGATCTTACCAGGAGAAATAGCAAATACATTATTTTTGGCAGGTGGGTGAATCTACACAGGCATGCTTTCATAGGATGACTGCAGATGTCCCAGAACAAACTGACATTTACAGAAGTTATTATACATCCAAGCTCATAATTAGAAAGGGTGTTGTTTTCACTAGGTGCCAACAATATTCTTATGGTGAAAGGTAAGTTGTATAGTGTCTGTATCAAACAGTCTTCAAAACAAGTTGCTAGCTATTGGTTCTAGACTTCTAAATTCTGGAAAAGAATTTTTTCTTTAAAGTTGCACAGTGTATCCACGGGATCCCCAATAACCAAAATTTTCAGAATTCTCAAGGACCATCAACTATATTGCTCTTTAAAGGATAAGATCCTAACTTCCCATTTCTTATAAAAATGCAACCATTTAAATGCACAGATGGACCCCTCACAATTGATTGGGCTGTGTTCTTTTTTGCCATTTTTAAAAAGTAACTTTAGGTAGGTAGATTTTGGCACCACACTGCCTCAGTTTTCAGGACCGAAACAAAGCTATGGGCAATTGTATCCAAAATCAGACCTGGACCGTTAGCAATTCAATAACAGGGTTATTGAATTGTAGCTTGAACTAGTAGAAACTAGGATCTAAACCAGGGTTTCTCAGTCTTAGCAACTTTAAGATGTGTGGACTTCAATCTATGGCAATTCTATGGCAATCCAAGCTAGTAATGTACCACCACATCTAGAACTACAAATCTAAGCTGCAAAATCAGAATGATCACTAGTTGGCAGGAAATAATTTTTATCTGTTTCTTTGCTGCCATCTAGTGGTCTCCTGGATGTTAGCAGCCTGGATATGGTTGATTTAATTTAATTTGATTTGATTTGATTTTTTTATTTTCCCAAATTTGAATGATGCCTATTCCTTGTGATTCTAGGCAGATCACAGTATAGAAAAAAAGACAGCATACATATAACACAATAAGATGTTAATAAACAAAACAATACTTTTCATCAAATCTATTGTTTCCCTTGGGAGATCTTCCTATCCAAATGTCTGAAAGAAATCTCCCCTAACCATTTTTCTACCAGTCATCAGAGCAAAAGCACTACAGATCTTCAGGGGTTCCTAGACTGTTCCAGGGGAAAAGGGCTGCTCCTCATAACGTGGTTCTCCAAGTTTCAACTCTCATTATCTCTTCCAGGGTGGGTACCTGAAGCATTTTCTCTCTGCTTAGGTCACATTGGATGGGCAGATCCTACCTCAAGAAGATGGTCCCAAAGGTAACAAGGAACCTAGCCATATAGGGCTGCATAGGTGATCACCAGCACCCTGAACTGGGTCTGGAAGTTCTGAGAGACAGCGGGAGCCAGATGGCAGAGTTCAGTGGGTGCAACAAGAAGCAGCACAAGACAGAAATGAGGGCCATTGGAAGGAAAGGTTTCAAAGAGATTCCACCTTAACTGGTTTGCTATACGTTGGCCTGGAAACTTAGTTCTACAGTTTTCAAGATTATGTTTTTACTCTGCCTAGCATTAAATATGTCTTTCTGAAATCCATGTGGCTCTTATGTCTTGAGTTTGCCAGCTTCGTGGGGCTTGACACCAATGTAGCTCTTTCAGCATACATGTTGAATCAACTAATGCCAGTCAGTGAGCTGGGAATTCTGTACCAACGGCAGCTACCAAGCCATCTTCAGAGACAGCCTTACAGTATGTAAACCAAATTGTACTAGTATGAAGAGATATGACAAAGGCATCAGTCACTGGCCCAGGAAAGGCACAACTGGCAGACCCACCAAAGCTATTCAAAGGCTCCCCCAGCAATGACTTCCACCTGTTGTTCAAGTATGAGTCGTAAGTCCAGGAGAACCCCCAGATTGCTCACTAACTCTTTCAGGGAAAGTGCAACCCCACCCAGAACAATAACATCCATGGTGTCATAAAACCTTCTTTAATAAGTACAACTTACTCCATGTAAAGTTCAATAATAGTTCTTTTATTCTTGTGTTATTCGGACAGAAAGCAAAGCAGTTATTGAGTTACAAATAATAAATGATAAATGAATAAGATTCTCTAGAGATTATTACAATATTATACTAGGTTAACCATCAAATAAACAGTAGCTTGAATCTTTCAATCTTTCCCCCATCTTTCCCCCATCTTCCTCCCTGCTTTGTCTTCTGTGCCTAGGAAGATTAAGACCATTTCGCAAGCTCAACAGCAGCATGGTGATCTTAACGATCCTCCTTTAGATGATAAAAGGACTTAAAATAACATCTCAATATAACCATGACCTAGCCCCAGGTGTAAGGTCACACAGCTACCTAGAAACATATTTAGGATTCCCTTACTAACTTTGCTCAGACTGAAGAAGCTCCTTGGATAAGGAGCGAAACGTTTCCACTGAGAAAATAGAAATCCAGTTGACATGATTCAAGCTACAGACAATTCCACCTGGATGACTGAGAACCTTCATAGACACATCAAATAAACATTAATAACCATGCCTTACTAGGCTATCCAAGTTGCTATTCGCATTCACCTCATCAAAGTTTCTCAAATGTATCTTCATCGATACCTGCAACAGTTACTGGACTTAGTATCTAAACCTAGATACTTACATCCACTCCTAATAGTTGGCCAGACGTATTAGAGTGGGCTGGGAGTCAGACATCAGGGCGTCCCCTGTTCCCTGTGGAAAGTCTCGCACCTCAAAATCTCCATTGCATGTCATAAATAAACTTTTATACCTGACTGTGTTAAATCCAACATTTCACAGTCAGTGTCGGAACGATACGTCAGAACTGTACACGTCACCGTTTGTTCCGACGTAGTTCTGAACTTGTTGTTTTGCAGAGACCTGACATTCCTTATTCATCATGTTCTCTTATCTGTCTGGTACCTCCGTACACCCATTTGTCATTCACTGTCTGTTCCAACCCGTTATCTTGTTGTTGGTACCACATACACACCTCATACATTCCTCATTCCGTCCATTCCAGCAACTTGGACACCCTAACGAGGTCATAAACAGGACAAACATGGCTACTAGCTGGTTCTATTAAAACTATGATTTTACACACATTTTAAACTTAATATAAACTTAATATATATTCAATATATAATTTCATTACAATGGTACCAGAATATTTCTGAACCACAGCAATTCCATCTTGCTTGGATCCAACTGTAGCCTGTTTTGTCCCATCTAGTCCCTCACAATGTTTGGGAACCAGATCATGACTTCCATCACATCTCTGAACAGGAGATGTGGTGGAAGTCATGATCTGGTTCCCAAATGTCTGGCTCAACACGTAAAGCAAGTATCATCAGTTTGGGTATCCAAATCCATTTGAACTGAATCTCTGAATTGGGCCCAATTCAATTTGGTCTAATTCACAGCATTTAAATGCATGCATGTGTGTGCATGTGTGTGTGTGTGTGTGTGTGTGTGTGAAGTGCTCAAACCAATTAGGATGGGTTCAGTTGAATTCAGGCTCCTATGACCAAATCCAGTTCCACCCAAATCTGTTTGGAGTGTCAAAAATCCACATACAAATAATAAGTACTTGCTTATTAAAAATAAACTGAGATTGACAGGTTTCTTTTCCTTTATGACTTTAAATCAAGAGAGGAAAGAGTGGGAAATCTAGGTTTAAAAGAACTGAATAAAAGATGAAAAACAAAACCTTTAAAGAAACCTTGTGTGTTTTTCAGTCTAGAATGTCAAGATTTTCTGAGGTGAAATAAAGGTTAAATCTCTAGGTTACAGAGTAATTAAGTATACAGTAAATGAGTAATTAAAAGACTCTACCTTCAAATGTACAGTATTTATTTTTAAAAAGCCACACTCTTCATGACTTTTCCATCCACCAATCCTTCCAGCTGTGATTTCTACCTCTCAGAAGCTCCAGTACAGCTGCTCTTTCTTTGGACATCAAACAACTTGGCCTCCCCTCCTCTCTTTCCCCCTTTTCTATGGCAACAACCACTGAGCCCTTCAGAATCTGACCTGCTGAGGAAAACCTGTTTTTAAATAGATGTTAATTGCTTTAATGCAGCTTGCATTATGTGGAAACCTCAAATTATTTTAATCTGGATTTAAAAAAAAACATCTGAGGCCTTGAGCCACCACTGGAAACAGTTAGCAGAGGAGGGATTCTAAGGGCTTTTCAAAGCCTGGGACAGGTCCAGTGACATATAGACTCCATTCTCCCCTTGGAAATCAGGCCTCCAAGTCCAGAGCCTCGCAAGAGAGAAAGAGGTTGGGCTGTGGGCGGGAGGTGTTCTATATCCTTGCTAGGATGCTGTGCTGCATATCTCCTCCTCAAATTGTCAACTTTCATTTTTTTTAAAAAAAATCAGTAATCTTACTTATTGGTAGAGCTTGAGCACAAATAAGCAAGTTACGGTACTTCTATTTATTTCCATTTCTACTGTCCAACACAGTAGAACTCATCTGTTAAAATACTGATATAAATCTAACATTATATTTTGGGTGTGGGATTTCCTGCACATGTACACTAGGCTGTTGACTTCAATGGACAGAAAACAATGGAGAAAAAAATATTATACTGTCAAAAGAGAGATGAAAGTGAGAGGTGGAGCCTAAATGAACATTCCAACAATAGACCTCTTGGTCTTAAAAAGTCCCTAATGAATGCCACTGAATTGACTGGGAAGCACCTGTAATGGGCAGAAGGAATAACCTTGAGGAACAGGAGGAAGAACAGCCACAAGCAAAACAACGGTCAGATAAAAGTAGTATTAGCATGCGTACTTTGGTTTCCTAGTCTAGTCTACCTTGAAGGGATGACAGCACCATCCACAGATTATTTTTTCACATTTGATGAACGTTTATTTCATATTCAACATAATTAGCAGTAATTCCTATATTAATATAATGGTCACAGCATGTGACAGAACTGACCGACTTGGAGGATCTCAGAAAAGCTAAGCAGGGTCAGACCTTGGTAGTCCTTGGATGGGAATCCAGCAAGAAATAAAAAAAAACTGTAGGCTAGAATGGAAAATTAAAAAGAGAAATCCCAGAAGGAAATGACAAATCACTTCTGCATTGTTGCCAAGAAAACTACAACTTGAGGGATTCTTTACTTTCTTAATATAATATGTATAGTAAAGTATATTAATTAATTTTTCGACTCTGCAGAAGTAAATCCCATTGAATTTAAAGGGATATATCGACAGATAAATTATTAAATCAATCCTAAAGGAAGTCAACCCTGACTGCTCATTGGAAGGACAGATACTGAAGCTGAAGCTCAAATACTTTGGCCACCTAATGCAAAGAGAGGACTCACTGGAAAAGACCCTGATGCTGGGAAAGACTGAAGGCAAAAGGAGAAGGGGACGGCAGAGGATGAGATGGTTAGATAGCATCACCGATGTAACAAACATGAATTTGAGTAAACTCCGGGAGACAGTGGAGGACAGGAAGGCCTGGCGTGCTATGGTCCATGAGGTCACGAAGAGTCGGACACGACTAAACGACTGAACAACAACAAAATCAACAGATAAATTATAAAATTGCAGCCTTTATTATTTTAATAGCAAATTTTGGCTTGTGTGTGATCACTTTCCATTGTCCCTATATTTTACTGGGTCTCCTCAATACACAATTTCTAGTTATGAATCTACATATGCCATATTATATACTGCTTTTAAAAATCCCCTCAATTTCAGAAAATGTTTCACATGTGACATTGAGAGCTGCAAGTCAGAATATTCAATCCTTCTTGGATGCTCAAAACCAGAAGAAGGGTTCTCTGAATTCCAGCCTTGACCACATACTGCTAAGTTTTCCTCCTCCGTACAATGGAAAAAACCTTGTAGGGAACATGGAGGGAAGTATGTATCTGAAAAGCATTTAGATGGCTATCTTGGCTGCTGGCTTTTGATCGCATGTCTCTATAACTCATTAAAACATTTTAGTGAATGATAGTAAAAAAAATGAGAATTGTGAATCCTGTCTTATTTGTGTAAACATTTGGAAGCTGAAACGGAAGCAAATAAAATAACGTTGAGAAAATGGTAGTTCTTTGCATCTCAGAATTGGAGGCATTCAATAACAGAATGGTTGCCCAAGTCTTTCAAAGCCAAAACCATTTTGGCTGTAATATCGTTGAGAGAATTGGAGTGATGTGGAACAGTTCTGGACAACCCATTTTAAGAAGGATACAGCACAAACTGGAAAAACTAGATTCAAAGAAGAGCAACAAAGATGATCAGAGGATTAGAAGAAAGCTACAGGATGCTCAGGGTGTCGAGAATGAAATTGTCTCTGGAGAGATTGAGATATCTAGGTAGGTTTAGCCTCAGGACACCTATGGGAAGTATGGTAGCGTCTTCTAATACCTGAAGAGGGCTCATATAGAAAAAGGATTTAAGCTGTCCTCTGTCAATGTTCAGAAGAATGGGCTTAGTTATATATTATAGCTGAATGCTTGGGGAAAAAACATCCTAATAGTAAGAGCAGATTAACAGTAAAACCAAACATCAGAGAAGCACTCGCCTCCACTTTGTTGGATGTATTCAAAAAGAGCTGGGTGGCCATCTATTAAGGGAAAGGTTCCCCCCGCACATTTGTGCAGTCGTGTCCGACTCTAGGGGCCGGTGCTCATCTCCGTTTGTTAGCCGAAGAGCCAGCGTTGTCCGAAGATGCTTCCACGGTCATGTGGCCGGCATGACACGCGAGGAATGCTGTTACCTACCCACCGAAGTGGTACCTATTAATCTACCTGCATTTGCATGCTTTCGAATTACTAGGTTGGCAAGAGCTGGAGCTAGTGCGGGAGCTCACTCCGTCACGCAGGGCTAGGGATTCGAACCTCCAAACTTGCGATCTTCCGATTGACAAGCCTGGCGTCTTACCCGCTGAGCCACCACGCCACCAGGCCATCTATTGTTGTTGTTGTTCAGTCGTTTAGTCGTGTCCGACTCTTCGTGACCTCATGGACCATAGCACGCCAGGCCTTCCTGTCCTCCACTGTCTCCCGGAGTTTACTCAAAATCATGTTTGTTACATCGGTGATGCTATCTAACCATCTCATCCTCTGCTGTCCCCTTCTCCTTTTGCCTTCAGTCTTTCCCAGCATCAGGGTCTTTTCCAGTGAGTCCTCTCTTTGCATTAGGTGGCCAAAGTATTTGAGCTTCAGCTTCAGTATCTGTCCTTCCAATGAGCAGTCAGGGTTGATTTCCTTTAGGATTGACTGATTTGACCTCCTTGCAGTCCAAGGGACTCTCAAGAGTCTTCTCCAGCACCACAGTTCGAAAGCATCAATTCTTCGGCGCTCAGCCTTCCTTATGGTCCAACTCTCACAGCCATACATTACTACTGGAAAAACCATAGCTTTAACTATACAGACCTTTGTCGGCAAGGTGATGTCTCTGCTTTTTAATATGCTGTCTAGGTTTGCCATAGCTTTCCTCCCAAGGAGCAAGCGTCTTTTAATTTCATGGCTGCAGTCACCGTGTGCGGTGATCTTGGAGCCCAAGAAAATAAAATCTGTCACTGCTTCCATTTCTTCCCCTTCTATTTGCCAGGAAGTGATGGGACCAAATGCCATGATCTGGGTTTTTTTAATGTTGAGTTTCAAGCCAGCTTTTGCACTCTCCTCTTTCACCCTCATCAAGAGGCTCTTTAGTTCACTTTCTGCCATTAGGGTGGTATCATCTGCATATCTGAGGTTGTTGATATTTCTCCCAGCAATCTTAACTCCGGCTTGTGATTCATCCAGCCCGGCATTTCTCATCATGTACTCTGCATATAAGTTAAATAAGCAGGGTGATAATATACAGCCTTGTCGTACTCCTTTCCCAATTTTGAACCAGTCGGTTGTTCCATGTCTGGTTCTAACTGTTGCTTCTTGACCCGCATACAGGTTTCTCAGGAGACAGGTAAGGTGGTCTGGTACTCCCATCTCTTTAAGAATTTGCCACAGTTTGTTGTGATCCACACAATCAAAGGCTTTAGCGTAGTCAATGAAGCAGAAATAGATGTTTTACTGGAACTCTCTTGCTTTTTCCATGATCCAGCGAATGTTGGCAATCTGATCTCTAGTTCCTCTGCCTCTTCGAAACCTAGCTTGCACTTCTGGTAGTTCTCGGTTCACATGCTGCTGAAGCCTAGCTTGTAGGATTTTGAGCATAACCTTGCTAGCATGTGAAATGAGTGCAATTGTACGGTAGTTTGAACATTCTTTGGCATTGCCCTTCTTTGGAATTGGAACGTAAACTGACCTTTTCCAATCCTGTGGCCACTGTTGAGTTTTCCAAATTTGTTGGCATATTGAGTGCAGCACTTTAACAGCATCATCTTTTAGGATTTTAAATAGCTCAGCTGGGATACTGTCTTCTCCGCTAGCTTTGTTGTTAGTAATGCTTCCTAAGGCCCACTTGACTTCACTCTCTAGGATGTCCGGCTCAAGGTCAGTGACCACACCATCGTATTTATCAGGGATATTAAGATCTTTCTTGTATAGTTCTTCTGTGTATTCTTGCCATCTATTAGGGATGCTTTAATTTAGATTCCTGCACTGAGCAGGAAGTTGGATTTGATGGCCTAAACTGACTCCTTCAAATCTTTTTTAAAAATTAACAATATAACATCCAAATATCACCATACTAAGCAGTACTGATTCTCTTGTACACGTACATTACTCAGTAAAAAGCAGGGGACTTTCAACACACTCAGAGGCTCACAGTTCAAATTCTGCATCTGATATGATACAGTAAGAAAGCCCTGTCGATGGGTCATGTCTGTTTGCACATCTGTAGCTAGTCTATCGCTTGTGCTATGGAATCATGAGTTAGAGAACTCGCAAAGATCACTCAGTAAAGGAATGGCAATCATTTAATTAGAAAATTTCCATTTTCCCAGTCAAAAGTAATTTATATCAGCCATTCTTGTATAATATTTATATTCTACTTGTAAAAGAGGAAAAGATACTCAGATTTCAAAGTATCTCAGATGCATGGCTGTCTTCCAAATTGCAAGCCATTCAAAGATCATTTCCAAGCTTGCAGACCAGACTTTGCTACACTAAACATTCTGGTTGTTCTGACTCATTTTATCTTAAGTTGTTACTATCTGATCAATCTGATTTAATTTCGTTGACCACAGCCAAGTACTATTCAATAGTTTGCACAATACATCATATCATCTCTAATTTTTCTTAGATATTTTAGAATGTTATGTGTTTCTCTTTTTATCCTAATTAATTGTAATTTTGTTTTATTTGCTGGTCTATGACCGAATAAAGATTAATTGATTGATTGATTGATTGATTCAGCAAGCCAGAGCAACCCATAAAGCAGGGTGTCCACAGGGGACATGGTCAAAAAAGTAGTGTATGAAATGCACACACACACACACACGCACAAGCAGAGCTTCCATCCCATTGTCATAGCAGCCATCTTGACTTTTTTCACCTTACCTTGCATATAGCTTCTGACAGTTTTTTTTCTCAAGGTATGTAACCTTCAAAAGAAAAAGGTCAGCCACTTTTGCTGTAAAATAAGTGTGATTAAGAAACATTTTTCCTTTTTGTGTAGCTATCAATATTTAATACTCTCACTGACCAAAAAACTCCTGTCAAAATACTGCAATGAAATATTCTCCTAAACTGTCATTTCTCATGCAAGTCTAGTCAATTCTGATAAAGTTGCAGAAGTCTTGTTAGTTTGCATCTGCAGAGCATGACATTTAAAGTGGATATATATGGGACAGTTTCAGAAGGCAAAGCAGCTGTTCCTCTGAATTTACCCAAGATCAAACTAGCAAGCATTTTTCAGATCCTCTTTAAATGTATCAGAAATGGAAAGTGAAATCCCATTGGGGAAAATAATCTTTGTTTAAGGATTAGGTTTATTTATAAAAGGCTCCCAGTGAACCTCACTTTCATTCATTATATCTTATATAAATAAGGCCTAATAAGCTTATAAATTTGGGAGTGTCTCTGTTTTTGTAATTTTATGAGCATTATTTTTCACATCCTAAAACTGTCCAAGTAAAGAAAAACACAGGACTTCAATAACTGTTACCAGCATGATTTGCTTTTATTACCTTTCTGTTCGAGACCCTTGTTTCCCCTTGTAGCATGTCAAATTGCCCCCAAAACCATATTATACAGCAGAGAAATGTTGTTCACACTTCACTGGCTATTGATTTACTTTATTTATTGGCACAAAATCAGCCTGAGATAAACATTTTGTCCCCCATTTCCACTATTGTAAGCTATACAGTTCACTGTGAGATAGGTAAGCCCAAATGGTCTGGGATCACAATTCGACATGGCTTTCCAATCAATGTGTGAAAAATTACCTAATGAATAATGGGTTGCACATTTCCACAAACAAATTAACCAGGGTGAGACTGAAACTAATGATTATATTTATCTAATGTAATTTCACATCTGTTACTACTGGTAGTAATTTTTTTCCACCCCTAGTGTTATCAGAATTAGGATTAAATTTTTATGATGTGGCTTCAAGATGAAGCTTTAACTAAGACATGCACCATGTTTGCTTCATATTTAATTTATTTTTAACATAATTTTAACTGGGAAGTTGGGCTTATAATTTTGTAATATAAAGAAGCCCCTTTTTGCAGGAATTGTACTGGATACATCTTCTTTATATTCCTACAATACTATCATATGAATTATTTGAACAATTCATGTATCAATAAAAAAAATTCTTCCTGAAACTTAGCTAACCAATTAAATAATACCTTAATCTTAGCCTAATTTACTTTGCTTATGGGTAATAGAATAGTCACTGAATAACAATTCATTGGCCACTTGTTTTGCAAATTCAGTAATGGGGGCCATTAAGATATCTGACATGGCTTGCAGCAATGAACTGTACTAAGCTAGTAGTCTAAACCCTGCCAATTTTCATGAAGGAAAAACAGCACACAGATACTGTAAGTTGGTTCATATCTGCTCTTGACAACTGGCCAATCCCAGCTGGAATTAGGGGTCAGCTTTAGGAAGAGTATGATGAAGCTGCCGAGAAGGATACATAAGTATGTTTGGAAAGCTGATAATGAGGTTAAAGTGGAAGGGACAAATGAGAAGCATTAATAATTCTAAGGATCTCACGTTAAGCATCTTTGATGAGTGCTAAGGAACAGGAGAAGAAGATATCTATTGCCCCATTAGCTTCCCAAGCGGCATCTGGTTGGTCATTATATGAAGAAACAAGAATTAGATTAGATGGGCCTTTGGAGTGATCCAGCAGGTTTCATTTCACATCTTAACTTCTGAGATCCCTGAGATCCCACAGTTGGATACATTCAACTCATGCCAACATGAACTGTTGCAGTAAAGACAGCACAGGAAAAAAATGCATTAAAAATAACTGCTACATTTTGGATAGCTTTTATCTTGGGATAAATAAGCTGTTTGCATGGTGGGCTTGTGAGAAAGCTAAGAAACTTCGGATACAAATTCATATGATGTTGCAAAGGATTTTAAAGATAAATATTCTGAAGAAACCAGAACTTATTGGGACTTATAGATAATGAATTAGAAAAGACTCATGGCAGATTAATTTTGTATATGGTAAATGCAGCAAGATTATTGTATGCTCAGTGATGGAAGAACAATGAAATTCCCACAATGGAAAAATGGATTGTGAAAATGTCATAATATGCTGAGATGGCAAAACTGACCTGTTTGGTCAGAGAAAAAACAACAAAAACTTTTCCGAAAGACTGGAAACCTTATATGGTCTTTTTTCTGAAAGAAGAAAAACATGATATGATGATTTATGGGTTTGAGGACTAAAAAAAAGATGGTGACTAAGTCAGAGGTTGAAGGGAATTGTATAATATCTAAGCGGGAGGGAAGATTATAAGATTGTAATTATCTGTTGAAGAGTAGGTTGGAAGTCATTATTATTTCATAACTTTAGTTTCTTTTCTTTTTTCCGTTTCTTGCACCTTTTTCTTTCTTTCTTTTCTTTCTTTTTCTTTAGATTTGTCTTTAACTTCATGTAAAATTCTTAATAAATATAAATTTTAAAAGAAGGATAAAGAAGCTGTTTTTCACTTGTCCCCTGATTTTTGGTTTCTCATAAATAAATATCTTTTCCTTAGTCACACACTATATATTTCTTCCACTTTGGTTTGTTTTATGTTGATTTTCCTACCGCCATACTATAATGGTGGTATGATAACAAATAAATAACTCCAAAAGTGATGTCACCATCTGAGTCAACATTATTAAACAATTTCACAACTCATCTTGGTCACAGCAGCAGCTTTCATAAGGATTTATTGTCCAGAGAGTGGAGACAAGGGGAGGGATATGTGGGGTGTAAAGGCACATGGAGGTTTGAGAACTATTGTTGTTGTTGTTCAGTTGTTTAGTCGTGTCCAACTCTTCATGACCTCATAGACCATAACATGCCAGGCCTTCCTGTCCTCCACTATCTCCCGGAGTTTACTCAAATTCATGTTCGTTACATCGGTGATGCTATCTAACCATTTCATCCTCGTACCACAGGTTTAATTATTGTGTTTTCACTGAAATTGAAAGAACAGTGGGGGGAAAAACTAGAACATTTTGTATTACTTCATCTTGTTTTTTAAAAAGTTGTACGATTGCTCAGAATATGCCATCTGCAGTGGGTAAGAGAACTTTTGAACTTTGCACTTTAATCTTTAATTAAAAACCTCCCCAAACAAGCTACATTTATAATTCTAGCTTTATTCCAAAGACATTGAAGAACTGATTAAAATGAAAATGATGGACTGCTTAGTTGCTAATAATTTTGCATTGGAAAGAGCTAAATGTTTATTTCTTTTAATAAGGAAAGGGAAAAATCTGCCTGCAAAACATACAGGACAGATGGCAATTATAGTCCAAAATCTGAAGAACTATGTGACTACAACATGAAGCTCTTGTCAGGCCCAGCCCAAGAACTTCAGAGAATCAATCCAGCCAAACTTCAGTTCTTTATTTGCTCACACCGTACAGACAGAATCTTGCCAGACTAAAGCAACACTGCCTAACCTCAGGGGAAATAACCTGGGAAGGCTCTAGGGCGGGGCTATTCTGAACCTCTTTGTTTTCCCACCATTGCTTCCCAGACTGTACTTCCTCTTATCTCTTCCACTTCCTTGGAATGTGCTCCCTCCTTCTTGAGAACCAGCAGCATTACTAAAATCCACCACAGCTGTCAACAGCACTGCAAATGTAGTTTATGCTATGGCACTCAAGGGATATCTGCCATGCAGAAGTTTCCAGGTTGGGTGCCCAGTATCTACAATGAAAAGGTATCAGGTAACAAGACCTAGTAATATATTTATCTACTAAGATTTTAGACAGTCACTGTGAGATTTAGAGTACTTTGCAGAATGCGATGGTGGCAAGAATAGCAAATGGTTTGATCTGTACCTATATTCAGATCTTGGACATACAGTATCTACAGTAAATTTTTGACATGTCTAGAGTAACTTGATGATCATGGTTTATAAGTATGCATATAAATCCTAGTTTATCAATTTTGGCTATCAGTCCTTAAAGCAGCCTGCAACTTTTTTTTTTTAAAAAAAGATTTGTTTGCTTATTAAGTGTATACCTGCCGCAATCAATCAGATTCTTGATGATAAAAATACATTAGGTTTACAACTTGGTTTCCTCCTGATTATGCCTTTCCAAAAATACATAATACAGTACATTTTTATTTTTAGCCTTAATATCCTGGAGGTAAGGTAAGGTTTCCCCTTCCAGTCGTATCCGGCTCTAGGGGGCGGCGCTCATCTCTGATTCTTGGCCGAGGGAGCCAGCGTTGTCCATAGACGCTTCCGTGGTCATGTGGCCAGCATGACTAAACGCTGGGGCACACAGAACGCTGTTACCTTCCCACCGGAGTGGTACCTATTTATCTACTTGCATTTTTACGTGCTTTCGAACTGCTAGGTTGGCAGGAGCTGGGTGTGAACGGGAGCTCACCCCGTTATGCGGAGCTTCCGGGTCTCAAACTGCCGACCTGCCATCCTTTTGTTCAACAGTCGGTAGTCTTAACCGTTACGCCACCGCGCCACCCTAATATCTTGGAAGAAGTTGTTAAATTTAGTCTATGGCTTGGGACTTACTGTATATAGTGTCTAAATGAATTTGGCCAGCAGCATCTGTGAGAGGTAAAAAGTGTCAAGATGGTGATTGTGGCAACATAATCAAAGTCTCAGACTTCTGTATGCATGTATGACATTAGCACATGTAGAAAGGGAGCTGGACTTCAATTATATGGCTGCTACCACCACCTTGACTTTTTTAACACACACATATCCTCACAGATGCACCCAAGTCTGTGGTACTGAAACAAAATCCCAGCAAAGAACTTGTAGCAAAAGCCTAATAAACAATGTCCATATAATATATGATTTAAGTGGCTACATGCACTTTTTCCTCTAAATGTCTATGCATGACCCACCTCTCTAGCAATGATAGTCAAAGTTCACTCTCTTGCTGCATACACATGCAATGGAATACCTGTGTGAAGATGTTTCATCATAACAGTGATCTATCTATCTATCTATCTATCTATCTATCTATCTATCTATCTATCATCTATCTATCTCCACTCAACAGAATGGCCATATGTGCAGATTATGTGAAAAGAGCCACCAAGCAACATTCAGTTCAATACATAAAATGTATTACAAGACTTCATGTATTACCAAACCTATAGTTCCAAATCCCTAAAAGAGCACAAAGTAAAATTAAAACATCATAGAATAAAATGATGCAATAAATTGATGCTCTTGGCAAAGGCCAGTGGTAGCACAGAATAGAGCAAAGGGCAAAACTAGAAGACATGTGATGTAATTCTTAAGCAGATTGACATTTGTATCCTAGCACATATTCATTTGGCATGTTGAATCAACACAGCTGAATATGACCAATCAATGAATTGTAGAAAGCTTTTGAATCAGATGTTACAACTCAGCAAATGCATCACTGCCAATCAAGGATAGATCTGCAGGTTAATTTCATGGATTTTATGCTAACTAGAGTTTATTTCAGAGATGAAGACCCTAGAGTTCTCCAAATATTTTGGCCTTCAACTCCAAATAATTGCAAGCCTAGCAAAAGGCAAGGGATTGTTGATACAAAATATTGGAGGTTCCTTGTTGCATGGCCATGCTTTCCAAAATATTGTCAAGAATCCTTTAAAACCCTCCATTGTTGCTCTAGTTACCTTCAACAGGACTTGAAACTATCATTATTTCTAAAAATCTAGCTTTAGAGTTGGCCATTCCAGCATCTAAAAATCAGTACATGTTTTGAAAATGTAGAGAATTTCTAGCACTGATGGAGCAAGAGAACCATTATTCTTCAAAATATAAACATTAAAGTAAGTTCATTCTCAAATAAATTACTATTAAAATGATAATATATCTGACTGCACAGGATTAAGGGATTTTCATAATCAAAATGAGACATTTATTCATAGAGGACAAGACTGCAAGGAACTGTAAAACAAAGGTCAGGCCATAGGTCTGTTCTGTCCAATATTGTTGAGGTTGATGGAAAACAGATCTTTGGGGTTTGCAGTACACATTTTTCTACCCTATCTGGATATACTGGGGACTGAACCTGAGACTTTTGATATAGCTCAATGACTGAGATACAATATATATATATATATATATATATATATATATATATATATATACACACATATATATATACACACACACACACACACACACACACACACACACATACATACATACACACACATACACACACACACACACACACACACCCCTACAACATCATATAATTTGATCCAAAGGTGGTAGATCTTATTCCACTGATCAACAAGGCTGGTCGAAACAGATCTAAGAGGCCAGCCAACCCAATAGCTGTAACGTGAGATGTCACAATGAAATGAGGCCATGTTTACCATATAAACTATTGATACCTAGCTTCATCGCCTAGATATAAGCTCTGAGCAGCTTCATAAAACTGTAGCTTCCAGGCTCCATTGGCATAATCCATGATAATGACATTGATTTTCAACCTGATCTAAATCTGTATTAAAAATATACCATGGTAATTTTTTTTGCTATTTATCAACTCAGTACAAATCTAGAACAGAAGCTCCATTAGTATCTTTTGTTTCTCAATGCATTTCAAAAGAGTACCCTTTAACAGAGAATAAAATACAAAAGGAAACATTTTAAACTGTAAAAATGCCAACAGATAACATTTAGATTGTTAGGCTTTTGTGGGAGGGGGTGCCTTTCAGTCAGTGTTGACTCCTGGCGGCTGCCTGGACAAGTCCCTGCAGTTTTCTTGGCAAGATTTCATAAATGGTTTGCCATTGCCTGCTTCCTAAGGCTGAGAGAAAGTGACTGGCTCAAGGTCACCCAGCTGGCTTCATGCCTACGGCAGGACTATAATTCATGGTCTCCTGGTTTCTAACCTGATGCCTTAACCACTACACCAAACTGGCCCTCTGTTTAGGCATTACAGCTTAATAAACCATGGGTTGCAAAAGTATGGAATTCTTTCTGTAAACATGTTTAAAGATGCCACAAATTAACAAATATATTGTATAAATTTAATACAAAGATGCAAACTATGTAACTATTAGAATAATACTCAGTGTCATTATTCTGAATGTAAAATACACTAGCTTACAAAACAAGACAAAATGAGGAAAATTTGAGGGAGAACTTTTGGGACAGTGCCAAAAGCAACCCTAAAGTATAATTTAGTGAGATCAGCTTTTATGGAGGGACTTGATGGGAGGCAAAAGGCAACAGGAGGAAATGATCAACTGGCACAGAATGGGCAGAGAGATGGTGAGAGTGAAGGTGGGTAGATGATGAGTAACTTTAGATCAGAGCTTTCCAAACTGTGTGTCACGACACGTTAGTGTGTCTGCTGCAGTGTCTGGGTGTGTCGCAGCTGCTGCTGCCTCCGAGCCCTGCCAGGATTCCATGCAGGTCCTAGTGCCTGCCTTGTGCCTTGCTGCCTCCAAACCTGCTGTGATTCCGCGCAGGTCCTAGTGCCTGCCTTGTGCCCTGCTGTAAGAGTGTGTCGCGAAATGATGCCCTGCTGTAAGAGTGTGTCGCGAAATGATGCATGTCTAAAAAGTGTGTCACCAACATGGAAAGTTTGGAAAGCTCTGCTTTAGATAGTGTTTTGTCTTGAGGTCTCTGGCAGGATCAAGCTGTTATTCAATTGTGAGAAAACATGCGGGATTAGAATCTAGCATTATTCTCAACATGTATCAACAGCTTAGTGCATGAATTTTAGCCACTAAATATTTGGTATTATTTACCATGTTAAACAAAATGAAATATTTTTATGAGCACAACTCACTTGAAAGTAACCCTATTTAAATTAATGGGACCATTCAGATACCATAACGTCTCTGTATATTATGCCTTTCAACTTCTGTTTCTTAAAATAATTAAAAGGAATATTTTTTAAAAAATTACTGACACACATGGACATGATATATGTTAGTACCAGATAAAATATAACAATTTTGTAGTGTAATATATACAAAGATGGCTTATAACCTTCATATAATATGCTAAACAGATGCCTAGTCACCCACGTCCTTTTAGTTCTTCTGAAGGTGGCTGTAACTTGCATTAGGATATAAGAAGGAATGGCTGCAGTTTTTTAGATGAGGTATTTATGCCGCATTGTTAGGAGAATCTGTATTACTAAATTACTAATAAACATTGCTTCTGCCTCAGTTTAGTCTGAACTTGGTGAACCTAACAATAGTGACAGATGAAGGAAATAACTACTCTGAAGCATCCAGTGAATGAATCGCACTAATCAAAGAACTCTGTAGGAAGTAGATGCCAGGATTAATGATCCAAGCATCTCCCCATGCCATAGTTCTATTTCTTCACATAAATGTCCTCAGCTGAGATCATCTTTGTCATGAAAAGGAGCAGAAAAAGGTTACACACTTTCATCTGACAGGTTAACTACCATCCCTCCATTGCTGCAAGAAACATTTTCATGATTTGAGGTTTTTATTCTGAACATGAAGATTTAAGGTGCACAATACAAATTAATACTTCTTTGCTTTTTTTTTTGTGCTAGTGGAGAGATTTATTGCCAATGATACTAAAGTAGCATAATCTATTCCATAGTGTCTCTTTTCCAAAGTTTCTGCAACTAGTAATTATTATCCACTAAAGCCTGTTATAGAACTATCCGGAAGGAAGTGATGACAAGAAATATTCCAGTATAATCTTTCACTGCTTTACCAACTTAGTTAGATCCCCCGGATTATCATTTGTCAAACAGAAAGAAGGAGAAGGTAAATGGGTCAATGATTTTTAGTGCAACTCTCCAGATCTACAGTAAAGAGAAGGGATTTTACATTCTCGTGAGGAGGAAGTAGTAGAGAAGGAAGAGAAGGAAAATGATGTACTACTAAATGTAAATAATAGTGTCTGCTTAGTTATGTAGCCATCTGTAGGTGTTTGGGGTGAGGCAATATTTAAAGGAGAGCAAATGTATTTGGAGGCATGCTGGCATGGAAATAAATCGATATCTATTCACTAATATCTGAATTGGATTAACATTGTCAGTGTAAGCTAAGGCAGGCAAATGGGTTGAGTAAATGCAAGCCCAGTCAAACAGTAAAACACACGGATGCTGGGAGCTGGGGGGAGGGGGCTAAATATAAATTTATTTTGTGTGTTGGATGAATATATGTATTTGCTTCGTATTGTCAAGTTACTTCTAAAGCACTCTTAATGGGCAATGCACTGTAGTCTTTTATTCCAGTCCAACAAGGGAGTTCGACATGCAGAGGCCAATGCGGTGCTGATACAGAGGCATTTCTATCTGCATTTATTTTCATATCTGCACATCAGCGCTCATTAGATTGGCTGGATATATGATCTGAATCATGCAAGAACACCCCAAGAGTGACCATTCATCATTATATATGTTTAGTTGTATGGGAGGAGAGCTGTATTAGAAATGTTGTCTTGTTTGTTCTCATAAGAATCCGGAGAGATCACTTTTGCTTAGCTCCTTGGAAAAGGAGCTAAGAAAGCATTCTACCCAAGGCTATTCAGTAAGCCTATTGGTGGGATTGGATCTCTGGGATCTTCACATCAAAACCTGATGCACAATATAGGAGTGGACAATCTGAAGCCCCGGCGCTCTCTAAACCCACCAAGCCTAATTCTGGAGCTCCTAGAGTACCCTCTGATGTCTATTACTGGAACAGCAGCGTCATGGATACTCATAAAAATTGTAGCCACAAAAATAGACTACCGAAATTCAGGTCAAAAATTAAAATCTTGTCCTTCCCCAAGTATGTGACACAACCGCATACACTATACATGTATTACGCCACCCCCTGCAGCCATCCTCCCAACATCAAAAAGTTGACCGCTCTTGATTGAATATAGGAGGGATTGCTTGTTTATTTATTATATTGATTTGATTGGTGTAAGAATGCTTTGATGGTTAATAGTTTAAAAGGGGTGACTGATTTACAGCCAAATACTCCACAAATACAGTATGTTTGAGATCAGTAATTGAGTCATACATGAGGTGGGCGGTAAATAAATATGACAAATAAATAAATAAATTTCAGGACCTTTTCAGTACTGCAAAATGTGAAACAGATCTACAGATATCTTCATCTGACAATGTTAAATATAAGTTCTTAGCTGCATCTGCGTACAGTATACCATCCTCAAATTGTGGAAAGGCATGATCAATTGTTCTTGCTACCGCATGTAAATGCACAGAAACCCAATGATGAAATCGTCATATGATGATATACAGTACACCAATATGTTCCTTGCTAATTCCAGCATGAAGATGCCTTCATTTATGTATTTGAAGTATTTTCACTCTTCATAGCTCAGAAGAGTTTAGCCTAACATATCAAAAGTAAAGGCTACTATAGATCAGCAAAATGTGCAAGATTAGGAAAAACTGAATGATTTATCACGTTAAGACACCACAAGTTTTTAAAGGCAGACTCTCTGAGTGTGGTAACGTTGCACAAAGTAGCCTTTCAGAATGATGCAATGCTTGGTTCCTATTTAGTAGCACAGAGTGCGTATTAATTATGTATGTTTATTAATAACAACAAAAAAGTCATACTAAGATCAAGCATGAAAGTTTCTAGCTATTAACTCTAAGGGCCTGAGCAAGCTATGACATACCTCAACCATAAATTAATGGCCGAGATATGTACAATACTGTTGTCAATGTACAGTAGATGCATATGAGGTAGCGTTTGTAAGGCACTTGGCACAATAAAAATTACCAATACATTGCACTCACCATTTTTCTCCCCACATTCCTGATATAAGTGCATCATTTTTCTTATGATGGATGGAAGCAAGCATTTCCAGTACCCTAGATCATCTGGTTCCACTAATTTCCAGGCCTTCATCTAAGGCAAACATCTATTGCCATGGAAACAAATGCTTGCATGAAGCCAAGAAACTTCATTCAGAACAAGCACAACATTTTTCATTAAACTCTTGATAATATGATGGATATTTGGGAAGGATGATAATTAAATGAAAATGTCTTTACAACACTTTAGCATTTTCCATTAGTGAAAGAAGTTCTACTTTTGGCTCAGTATTTTCACCCCACTCTATTTTAAGTGTTCATCTCTGTCTACTGCCTTAAAGCATATGGTTGGGGTTTTTAAAAAGTTTTTGAAGATTTTGTTTTGCTGCATAGCTACATCATAAACCTGTCGCACTTAAAAATTAACATACTTGTAAACAACCTTTGCTACATTTTGGAAAGAAGCAACTGGCAGATATGAACAGATCTCCTAAACGTGAAATGATCCTGTTACCCACATTTCAAACAGATGAACAAAAACAGAATATTTAAGGATCACCTCTGTTCCCATATTGGCATAATTCCTTTGTGTTAATAATACAACTACAGTATATCATCAGCATGTAGTTGCCATTGGTTCAGTTCTTTGGAATACTTAGGAATTGGTATAGAGACAGTTTTATTCAAACAAGAGTAACAATTATTTCAGTCCTACATTTTTTGAATGTATAGACATGTTCATGACATTTAAATGCATTTTTAAATTAACACGAGGAACATTGCAGTCCATGTGCACATATCCAGAACAGGCATCAATGGGATTAAATACTTAGCTAGGTTGAAGCACCAAACTTTGAAAGAGCCTTTTCCCATCTGATATCCTTCAAATGTGCTGAGACTACTATAGCCAAAATTCTCAGCTACTATGGCTCTTGGTCAGGCAAGTTAGGAGTTCTGAAATTCTAATCTCAACATTTCTGTGAGGGACCTGATTGAGGAACGCTGCTTTAAACCAGCTGGCTGACTTCAATATATAGTACTTTTCAGTCTTAAATAACATATATCAGTATGTATGTATGTATGTATGTGCCTTTGAGTCAGTGTTGACTCCTGGTGACTGCCTGGACTAGTCCTTGCAGTATTCATGGCAGTGGTTTGCCATTGCCTCCTTCCTAGGGCTGTGAGAGAGTGACTGGCCCAAGGTCACCTAGATGGCTTTGTGCCTAAGGCAGGACTAGAACTCACAGTCTCCTGGTTTCTAGCCTGATGCCTTAACCATTACACCAAACTGGCTCTACTAATATAGCAATATCACTACTGATTTCAGTGGAATTTTCTTATGAATATTGCCTAATTCTGCCTGTACTTTAACAATTTTGGCTCTGAATGATGCCAGGCCAGAGGCTGGCTCACGGCGTGCCCCCAGCCTCAGGAAGGAACAAGCCGGTCTACACCTGCCCCACGTTGGCTTCAGATACTTTAACAATGCCTGTGACTTAGCTGGCTTGTAGGTTGGGTTATTCTAATTTTAGATATAAAGATAAAGACATTCAAAATGCTATTATCAATATTACTTAATAACGCAAGCTATATCATTATCTCCATATTGCAAATTTGGGGCTGGGGACTGAAGACTATTTCATGTGCTGCATTTTTGGGTACACATCTTTAGTATCTTAATTATGCACCTAAGCATTTTCTACATGAAAATAATGCATTCATTTAAAAGACACATTATGTAAGAATGCTGGTCAAAGAACCGTGTCTGGAGGCAGCTCTTCGTTGAGTAGTTCAAGGTCTTCTTGTGCCTCATTAGGAAGCTCACAGGCTGAAGGAACAGCTACTTGCCTTAGGCCTTAGCTGGTACTTCCATAGCTGAAGTTGGAATTTAGTTGGGATCTCGTAGCTTACTTTTAGACATTAATTGGTAGCAGTTTCCTAACAGCTATGGAGACTTCCACACAGAGTCACCCTCGTCACTCCTCAAACCTTCTGAACTCATCACGTAATGACCCACCATTGTCTTCACCGCAGCCAATGGGAGAACTCACGATGAGCCAGCCAGCACTCCCTACTGCTGACCTATAAGGAGCTCACCAATTGGACTCCGGGTGGCACTCTGCTTCCCACTGGGTTTGCTTTTGTGGTGGAGGGCTGAAACAGAACAATAAAATAACAAACAAACAGGTCACTAGTTGCAAAACCGATCTGAAGCACAGTGTGAGGACACCAGAATGCTACAGCAGGTTAACAGTTTCAAGGAAAGAAAGAAAAAAGTGTTGCAACTGGAGCTGCTTCACAGCTGAACTGGAAGAAAACCCGTCTCAGCTGCCTGTCTGCATCAGTGGTATAAGAACAAGGGGTGATGTTGCTCTTGAAGCCAAAGCCCTGAATAGACGTGCCCTAAGTCTGCCATCATAGCCATGTTAATTCTCAAAAACTAGATTTTCTCTGTGTCAAAAGCAGTTAATAGAACTGCTCAGAATTAGGACCTTTCTTAATTCAACAACGTCACACAAACAAGATCTGAAGAAGAGGGGATGGTCTTTTATTTTAAAAAATACATTAAATGTAGGTAAAAGACAAGAAAATGGAATAAAGCACACAATAAGGATACTGTGATCGAAATTAAAAGACAAAAGGCAGGCTAGAAAGATGGCCTCTTTATAGGGAAATACCAAACTGGGGACTGGTTAAATAAGAGCTCTTTATTATGTTTCAAAATCACTATTATGTTAAAGGTTAATATTCAAATATATGCTATTATTTACAATCCATCAGAGATTCCTAGCAGAAGCTAGAAGTATAGAAAAATACAGAGATCAAGTACACCAGTAAACGGATCCTGGCTCAGCAGAACATAAAGGTGATTACAAAATTCAAAAGAAAACAAAAAAATTCCTTCTAGATATATACCCAAGACCAAATTGCCTCTGATGCTGCATGTTTAATTAAAATCATTAGAAACATTCAACTCATTGTTTGGATAAAGATGCTGTTTTCAACTTAACAAACAGCATAATAAAACTTCAAGAGTAGCCATTTTCTAATGCAATAGAGTACTGTAAGGGGTAATATTTTTGCTTGGAGCATAGGGAGTTTTCAGAATTTATTTTCGGAATGGTTGTTTATGTTTGAACATTTTCAGTGTTTGTGATGGCTGTTTAAATGCTGTATCAGAAACCTCACATTAATCAGACACCTTTTTTCAGAGGCATTATTTAACCATAAGCAGTTATCATTTTGAAATGAAAGATTCTTTGAAATAGTATGGGGAGGGAGAGCAAAATTATTACCCTATGGCATGCTGTGACTCCTAAGCTGGGAGAGTGGCTCCAACAGATCCCAGGAGCAACATCAGAGCTCTCTGTCCAGAAGAGTGCAGTACTAGGAACAGCTAAGATACTGCACAGAGCCCTCAAACTCCCAGGCCTCTGGTAGACGACCCGAGGTTGAGGAAGACACATTTATTTATTTATTATTTAAATTTGTATTACCGCCCATCTCCTCCAACCAGGGAACCATAGGGGTGAGAAGGGAATTTTTTTGAGAGAATCCTTGGTTCCTTGGTGATGCTCGCTGAGAGCCAGCAATGCCCTCCTGTGAAAGGCCCCGGACATGGGCATCCTCAGGTGTGTAATTAAGAAATGTGTAATTGATGTGCAGACACAAACGAAGTGAGTGCACCCCATTAAAAGGAGACAGAGTCCTTTTCTGCCTAGTGCCTGGCAACCTCGCCTGGCCTTTCTGAGCCCAACTTTGCAAAGAGAGCTAGGAAGGGAAGTGAGCGTCTTCGCTGCCATTGCAGCAAGTCTCAGCAACCAGAAAAAGATCTATGGCAAATGCACCTTCTGTTTTCCGCAAGCACGTGTCAACTTCATTTCACCTACCCTCCAACCTTTAGTCAACTTAAGATAAAACAACACAGTGGGGCATTATTTAAGCCCGCCACCTTAATCTTTGCCTTTTTTTATTAGCAATGTAGTCAGAAACGGTGGGTTCTGTCTTCCTTTCTCTTTTTGCAATTCACAGAGTCATAATCAACATGAAATATACACAAGCAATATTATTTTTATTGTAAGAAATCTGAACAGTTTTTTTCATTGTATGCCCTGCATCCTTTATGGTGGCTTGATCCGATCAAGTATGTTTTGCTCTGAACTTACCAAGAAAACTGTTATTTGTTGCAAATGTTTCTCCACCAGAACAAAGGACCTTGGGCGTTTGCCATCTTTGCTGTAACCCTTTCCACGTGAGCATTACACGTGCATCCTCACACACAAGTGCTTGTTTTAGATTCACACACTTCTTGCTGCTGCTATTTCCATTATAACCTTGTTTCTTATACTTTAAAAAGTCATCTGACACAGAGAGATTAAACGATTTATTCATGTGAAGTATTCAAACTGTAATTAAGGAAAAGCTTCGTCGCAAAGTCAGCGAACCATCCCCAAACGGGTGGCCACTCTCCCCTTTCCAAGCTGAAAAGAAATGGAATTATTTCCTCGCTCGTCTAAAATACCTCTTATCTCGCACCGTCGTTCCCACTACCGCGTGTTGCAAATGATTTTATTTAACCATTTACATGAATGTGATATCAACTCGCCGGGAAAAGTCAAATCATAGGTTTTGTAATAGCCTCAAACATTTATTAAGAAACCCAAAATTCCATAATAAATAAGCACAGACAGTATTTTTTTTTAAAACATATCACAAATCGACCAGTATGTAACAAGAATGCTTTATCTACACAAAACATCCTATTTCACCGTGGGTTCATTCTTCGAAACAGCTTCTGTTCTCTGGATTTGGACCAGCACATGCAGAAAAGGGGGAGAAATAGCGGCTTGTTTCATCTGTACAAAGTCTTCGCCAGATCGGAGGTCTCTCGGGTCCACGTGAGCTGGGCATCGCCTGCCCGATGCTCCGAGAGAGCGCGGGGCTGCGGCCGAAACAAAGAGAAAAAACGAGGGACGCCAAAGCCGAAACTGGGTCGTCCTAGAAATCAAATAGCCCATCAAAGGGGGAAGGGGGGAAGGGAAGGGGCGGAGGTTTCTGTGTTTCCTTAAAAAAAATCGTTTGAATTCCACTCCCATCGCTTAAAAAGGCTTATCAAAATGGGCCTTTTTCCCTGGACGATTCACGTCATCGCCACTGCTCTCGCCGCCGCCCCAAGACCGAGCTCGCCCGTCGAGAAAACCTTCTATCAAAACCCCTGCAACAAACGCGGCTATTTTATTTGTATGTGTGCATACACCCACACGCACACACATGCATATATATACATATACATGTACCTTACGTGTGTGCGTACTTGCAATATATATACTACATATTATTTATATATATATAAATAGTTTATATATATATAAACAAACAAACTTATATCAAGTTCTTCTCGTGCTTTCTCTAAAAACAGAAGCCCAACAGAGCAGAGCGCTGGATTGTTTTTGTTCCTGGGTGGATCTGGGTGCGGAGTGGACCGGGAAGGAACTTCGAGAGAAATTAAACGAGGTCCGCTGAGTCCTTAGGATAGGTATTTCTTAAATCTTAATTAAGACACGCATTGGCTCCGTCTCCGCCCGTGCAGCACAAGCTTGCCCCGGGGGTGCTGGCCGGAGAGCGCGTGTGTGCGCGCTTGCTTGCGCCTTTCTCTGCCCACAAACCAGCCCATTGGTTTCAGATCCTGAGTCGACTCCCTGGTGAGTTGCTTCCCCTCCTCTTTTAGGTAAAAAGGGAGAAAAAATGGCGGGAACGAGGCGATCCGCGCGGGTCAGAGCTGGGAGGCCGGGCGGAGGTGAAGAAAAGGGCGGGAAAACGGGAGGTGCGGCTGGGAGAGGCTGCTGGCTGGGAAGGCGCGGGACGCCATTAGGTGAAACTCATGGAGACTGTGTGCTCCAGCGCTTTCCGACGGAGGGAGGCGATGCTCGTGCCCCGCCACACGTCGCTGCTGTCCGGGGAGCTGCAGAGCTGCGGCGAGCCCGTCACATTGCTGGGGCCGGGCAGGGAAGCGGGCACCATGCCGGGGAACGCGGGCTGGTAGAGGTGCGACTGCAGGCCGGCGCCGTTGGAGCCCGCCAGGCTGTTGGACAAGCCCATGGAGTTGGGCGGGGGGCCCGCCGCCAGGCTGCACTGCGACAGCGACTGCGCCATGGCCTGCTGCCTGCCCAGGGCTGGCGGCAGGGGCAGCTGCGACACCCCCGGCATGGCGGCCGCAGCCCAGCGCGTGTCGTTGGCGTGGAAGGAGCACAAGCTGTCGCCCATGGCGGCGGCCGCGGCCGCGGCGGCGGAAGGGAACTGGGGCAGCCCGGGCGTGGGCAGCAGCGTGCCGGGGGCGCGGAACACGTTGGTGGTCTTCTTGCGCTTCTTCCACTTGGCCCGCCGGTTCTGGAACCAGACCTGCTCGGAGCAGCCGCCGCCGCCGCCGCCGAAGGAGGAAGGGAGAAGAGAGGGCGGATAAAAGAGAGAAGAAGGCCGGGTTAGACCGACGGAGGGCTGCGCTGTCATCGGGCGAAGCCGAAGAGGGCTCGCCCCCCAAGCCCGCCCGCTCCCCGGGAAGGCCTGCATGACCGAGGAAACCCCGGAGGCAGAGATCGGAGGGTTGTCAGATGGAAGCCTCTGTGCAAAAGACACGAGTTTTTTCCTACATCGTATGAAGCAGGGCACTATCACTCAATTAACAAACAAAGGAATATATAGCGAAGGGCGGCTATTATATTTCCATTGGGATTTTGGTAGAAAAAGGGAGAATCCCTTTTCAATAAGGGGCATCTGCCAGTTCTAAACACAGATGGTCCGAGGGAAAGAATAAATTGAACTTGTATTGTAAATGTACAATGCCTAGATTTCATTCTTTAATGAAGTAGAATATCTGTCTCAAACATCATCATTGCCTTACTAGTGTACATTGAATTTAATAAACATCTAGATTATTTTTGTAAGGATAATTTGCTATAGTTGTTACCTCTTTTATCTGCTTAAATATTGAGAACTTTGTTACTTTCGGGAGATGCTTCGTGGGCAAATAGAGAAGAAGAAACTAAAACGTAGGGTTGGATTTAAGTTGCTTATAGGCTATAACACTCCATTAACAGATCTAATTGTTATTTTTTGCCCCAGCATATCACTAGCACTGATTTCAAAATAAATGCCTTTAGATAAGTATCCCTGTACTTAGCTCCACATTCCTGGATAATGCAAACCCTTGCATTTAAATCTATGTTTTAGGATTCAGTTAAACGAGCTGGTGCAAGATTATATGAAAGCTTATTGCTGAGTACTTGATTCCACTGAAGCTACAACAGTATTATTTGATCAACTAATCAAAAATACAGGATAACCAAACAATATAATCAAAGCAAGTACATCATCACATTAGGCTATAGCTATAATGCAACATGATTGAGGGAATCATGCCAATTTAAGCTGCATTCTTATACTTTTTCTAGAGGAAAGCCTAAATTTATATAGTGATCCTTATTTTGAATTGATATGTTTGGCACTGACTTCTATTAGTTAACAAATATATCAAAATAACACTCCTACCTTTCCATTATTGTTATATGTTCAAGAATTAGTAGCACGTTCCCTATACTGCTTTTGTTGTCTCTCACATACACACTGAAATGGTGTAATATTAAAAATGTGGAAATTTACATTCCAATCCACACCAGAAGGAAGGTTGGAAGATGTATGCCTGTTTCTATGTTGGACTTTATATCCATAATTCTCAAACTCAAGGATGGAAGTCATACATACAACCACTATTACTAAATCCGTATGTTCAGCCATGGATTCAGTAACATAATGCCATGCTGCATACAAATATCCTAGACTAGCAAACAAACCAGTACTGAGACATACATTGATACTTGGTGGATGTCAGTACCGTTTGCAATTACCTATGAGTACTTACCAGTCTTTTCAATCAGTGTTATGCCTACTACTAGATAGGTAGATAATGCCAACAGTTCAGATCACTGGAATAAACTTTTTTTTGGAATGTTGCTTAAAAAGAATCCAGACTAGATGAGTATTTATCCAGTATGGTTCACCTTGTTTTTCAGATATATACAAGTGTGTGAGTTTTTCCAGATAACCCAAAGAATATTTACATTATACAGTATATATGGTCCAATGCACACTCCTCTGACCCAAGAATTAAAATAATGCAATTGAAAATAAAAGCCAGGTGAATTAGTAACTATTTGAAAAAGATGACTCCGTGCTCACTGTAACAGTATGCAATGAGTTCCACTGAGATCTAATCAATTGTACACCATGTTCAAATATTGAGTTTGGCTTTAAAAGAAAGGGGTATCCTGAACCAATTGTCCAATAACTACCCATTTTTTCCATGAACAGAAGCCCCAAATGAGTTTTTAATCAGAATGGATGTAATTGTTTTCTATCAGATCTCACATTTTCTATTTATGGTGAAAACTGAAACATTTTCCTATACTGAAAATGAAAGGCCATTGCTTACATATAGTAGGTGTTGTGCAATTTAAATTTTCTTTGGCTGAATTTCAGTAAAATGAAATTAAGGAAAGCAACTAACTAGATATTTCAATGAAAGCAAAGAGTTCAGTTTTCATTTTGCTGTGAAATTGGAGATTAAGCTCAAGTGCTTCATTAAGAAGATGCTGCAAGATCGCTTATTAAATTGTTACCTCAAGTAAGCTGCTCTGGCAAGTGTTGTAGAGAATTTTGTTAATTTAGGCATTCACATTGATGCTTTAGTTAACCAAGCTTTCATCAGCTTCAGCTACTATTGACATTACCTATGGTTACTTATTTTTTCACTTCCATTTAATAATTCAATTCAGGAATTCTTTAAAAATCCTCCCCTAAATATATTTACTTGCTTAAAAGAGGTTTTGGAAATTAAACAAGACTTCACTGGATATCAAAGCAAACAGTCACCATGATTTTTAAAATGACAATAAGTATAATAAGACTTTCCCATTCAGCTGTAAATGTATTGCTGAACAAACTCCATTTAACTCACAAATAGGCCTATTTAGAATTGTGTTCCTGAGTTAGCTTTCTTTCTTCACTTATTTAGGCTTCGTATTGTTTGTTCCAGTTCACTTCTCAAATACAGTATTTATCGATAAATACAATTATCATGTTTAAGTGAATGAGCCTGCTCATAAATTGCTCTTCGAAAAGAATGTGTTGCTGGCTCTCTAGTCCTCTTCCTCCACCAACTGACATTTAACCAGCTTTTATTATTGTTTAGCCAGTCATCGTGGCCTTTCCTATTGTCCCTTCCTGCTTTGTGTGAAGGTTGGTTTGTTTTTCATTGGCCTGGGTTCTGTCAACTGGCAGGTTGCATAAGCAACGCGTTTCACTTTGCATCTCAAACATAGTCCGCCTGTTTAAAAGGCAATCAGGACACTCTTCGGAGAAGGAGGAACTGGTGGTTTCCGCAGTGACTCCAGATCGGTTTCTGTCATTTATTTTTCCATCCGAATCTTTTGACACTGTTTTGTGTACATGTATTAAGAATGCCATAACTCCCTGGAGAGCTCATTTGTTAATTTCAGAGCGGTGTGGGTGGGGCTACAGGTTTGCCCACGTTTTCCGCCCTGTTCGAAAATGGGGCTGCTGTTTGCTTTTGAGTCACCAACGCATTGTTGAAACAATCTCCAGGACACTTGCTGGGCCTGGGCCTGGGCTGGGGGGTTCCCAAGTAGAGCGGTATTTTCCCAATCCCTTTTATTTAGACTGGGAAACGTGCTTGGGCCCATTAGCAAGAAAGAACAGCTGCTAAGTGTCTAAATGTTATAAGAATAATAATTGAATAGAAGGGAGGGGAAGGTGTGGAGCAGAGGGGAGAGAATTTTGTTCAATTACGTTTTAGGGTTAGTAGTTAAATGGCAGCCACAAAATCATTTTATGTGTCATGGTTTACTGGGGTTGTAAAAGAATCTCCATCAAGTCTGGATCACCTCATTTCAGAGCAACAGCGCATATGCTTTTGAAAATGTGGATGTATCCACTTGGAAACCGGTGCATGACAGATTAAAAGGGAGCAAGAACCGAGGGATGTTTGCAAGAAGCACACCTCACCCAGCTTGGCTCTGGAAATATATTAGCCAGAGGCGTTTGGGAAACTTTGCCTTGAGATTAGCATACCAACAATTCCCTCTCAGCTTTTGCATCAGCCGATACTATTAATATGGCATTGAGGGTCTAATGGAGTTTGCAATTTTAAACTCTACTTTCGTGATAACCTGCTGTTACAGTAATATAGACATAGTGTAAATGTATTTGGAAATATATAGCCTGTTCAATCCCCCAGCTATGAATGGAGGAGAAACAGAACAGAATATTACCCTCCCTCCCTCCCTCCCTCCCTCCCTCCCTCCCTTCCTTCCTTCCTTCCTTCCTTCCTTCCTTCCTTCCTTCCTTCTCTCCCTCCCTCTTTCCCCCCCCCCACTCTATATTCTCCCAGAGCTTTATGAAGATCTCACTGGAATCCATCAGATGATTAATGGGAAGATTTGGTAGGAAATCTGGGGAGCTGCATTAAAGCTCAGATCTCAGGTTCATTTCGATCAGCCAGCCGTGAACTCTAGGCCGAATTCATTACGCTTTAATAGTTGCTGGGAGAGGAAGAAAATGCAATTTCTCATTCCATTAGAAAACTAGAAAATACTCTCAGCTTGTCCCCTATTAAGATGTGGCAGGTGACATGGCCAGCGCAGAGGGACACGGTCAATGGAGTCCTTGCACATTATTTTTAGGTTGGTGTAAAATATTGAAAGGCAAGCTGGGCTGTGCAGAAGTTATTTCACTGATTTGCTTTTTATGTAAATAAAATATTGAAAGTTAATTAATCAGCACGAGAGACTAATGATTATGCTTATTATATTGCATTGGATCGCTGTCATTTGCATGATTCTCACATTGCTGCTTAATAAGCCATTCCGGGTTATAAATAATTCTGAAATTGGTTTCTAATAATGGCATGCTATAAAAAGAATGGTTTTATTACTATTACACCCAGTCTGGGAAGAAGGGGGGGAGGGGGAATAGCAGAGCAGTAACATAAAGGAGAATAAGCTTCCTCCTTGACAAGCAGGAATAGCTTTTTAAAATGTAGATCGGAAAATGGAAAAGATATAATTTATTCCTGCATCTAAGGGTACATCCAGGGCTGCTGCAGTAAAAGCGGGCGTGTGAAGCATTTCCGGATTTGTGTAGAGCCCCCACGCACCGAAAAGGTGGTGTGAGACCATAAACTCGGCCATTACTCTTCCATTTCGTCAAGTAGCAAGAATACAATGAACTGGGAAGTAAATACATTTCCCATAATTTATTTTTTGCACAAGCTTACATAGTGTTAATCATTCTGAAGTGTTAATTAAGAAGGTTATGTTGATTTGATTACTTTTTAAACTGCAGAACATTATTGTAAAGAATATTTAAATTGCCACTCGATTAAACTGTTTCTATTCAGCTGCCTGAAGCCATTAGGAGGCTGTAGGATTATGTAGAGGTTATTAAGAGATTTTTCCTAGCTCGCAGTTCACTTAGAGGTAAATCCAATTGATGTGATTGGGCTTACTTATAAGAAAGTCTTGAAGTCTATGGAAATTGGCTTTAGGTAAGATGTACCTGGAGAAAAGCAATTGTTAGATATTTTCAAATTCAAAAATCCCTACATTTTTATTGTATTTTTAAATTCATGATTGAGGTGGTTATAAAGAGCCATATTAAGAAGTTTTAAGGGCATGGATATTTTGTTCTACCATATGATTGTAAATCAAAAGTAATATTCATTTTCAATTGATGAGAATAAAACTAAAATCATTTGAATCTGTGCAATTGCCTTTTTTTTTTTACTAAACATTTGTAGGGGTAAGATTATTATTTACTTTCTGTGGAATTCTATTGGTTGGAGGAAGAATAGAGGAATAATCATTATTTCCATAATATATTTGCATTTTGTTTTGTTTATCAAGTTTCTGGTAATAAAACTGCTATGATTAACCTTTGGCAAAATCCACTGAGGTTTACTTGACCTTGTTTTCTTTTTTTAAATTTTGTCTTCTACTAAGCGATCCAGTTATTTTAGCTGAAATCTTATTTGAGACATAATTTTTAATAATGTCTCTTGTATATATTCTAACTAAATCTTATCACTTGTGGAAAATAAATGTGTACTATTTCAAAAAAAAGGACTTAAGTTTTATTCATTAAAATGTAGCTATTGGACACTTTTTGGTTATTGTTTATTTTTGTAAAATAAAGGCCTAATTTGCAGATATCCCCCATTAAAGTATATGTTTATTATTATTCTGAAGTGTTTAAAATAAATAGGTGTGTGATAGCAGACAATCTAGAGAAGACACATTTAAAAATCTTAAGAATTTTTAAATGCAAGTTTAAAAATTCCACTGGATTTATTTGCTTGGCATTCTCCAGTTCCCGATGAAACAATTAGGCAAATCTTCTCTGCAAAGTCAGACAATACCCCAATTGTATCAAAATTTGTTTTGAAGTAAATCTGGCAGATTTCTGCTTAATTCCCCATCATTCCTTTTATGTCAAGCTAAGGCTATTTCTGTTGGACCCAGCAACATTTAATAAGATTAAAACTTTTGATGGAAATTTTTTTTTAAGAATCTAAGTAAAAATAGATGTCAAAAGATTTAAGTAGTGTAATCCGAGATTGAAAGAACCAAGGAAGGAAAAGTTCAGGACTAAGGACAGCGCAGTTGCTTTAGAGTTAGTCGCAAATTGAACCCAATTCAAATCATTTGGTATGAGAATCAGAAAAATTAAAATAATAATATCCTCTTGATTAATGATCAAGACTAATTTGAATACAAATTGATTGCGGTGCACCAAATTTAATAAATGTTCTACAAATACGTCATCTTTTCTCAAATACATTTATCACGTTCACAAAAAGTTTTGGTCAATTTAGAGGTTCTCAAAAAAGCCCTCTAACCTTTCTTTCCCAAGGACCTTACTCGGAGACGCGTCCCTCTGAAACCAGTGGTCGTGAACTCATGTAAGGTGCCTGGGAAGGGAGTGCCAGTCTGTTGCACCAGAAACCAATTTCCTAGCGTTGCAGTCCAGGAACTAAATTCGCAGGTTGTTAAAAAGAAAACCATTGCAAAAAAATGCAAAAAGCCTCCGATGCTGCTCAGCGTTGTGCTAGGAGCAAGGTGGGCGGGATTATTATTCTTATTCTTATTCTTATTCTTATTCTATTCTTATTATTATTATTATTATTATTATTATTATTATTATTATTATTATTCAGCTCTTGAAATCAGAAGCATTTATCCCCTGTGATGCCTTTTTATCCTTTCACTTCAGACAAACTTTAGAGCCCCACCGGAAGGGCCGCGGCAACTGGGAAGGTGCGTGTATGCGGCTTTCTCTTTCCCGGGTGTTAGGAAAGCGGGTGGGCTAGCGCTGGCTTGGCTCGCCTTTCTGTCCCTCCCTGTTCTGCGCTCGGGCCGGGATCTAGGGCGGGGGACCGGCCTTGGCCTGGCAGGCCCTCCAGGCCCTCGTCGCCGGGGAGGGGGGAAGGGCTGGCCTGGCCGAGGCCGGAGGAGGGCAGGGAGGCGAGAGGGCCGGCTTGGCTTGGCCGCATACCTGGACCCGCGACTCGGTGAGGCCGATGCGCAGAGCCAGCTCCTCGCGCATGAAGATGTCCGGGTAGTGGGTCTTGGCGAAGCTGCGCTCCAGCTCGTTGAGCTGCGCCGGCGTGAAGCGCGTCCGGTGCCGCTTCTGCTTCTGCTGGCCCTGCTGCGGGCCGGCCTGGCTGGGGTTCTGCCCTCCCGGCGGCCCGGGCTGCTTGTCGGGGTCTTTGGTGCTCACGGCCAGCGCGCTCGGCGTCGAGCCCACCGTGGTGATGTCCTCTCCGGGCAGCAGCGTGGCCCCTTCCACCGCGTCCGAGTTGGGCGCCAGGTCCCCCGGGTGGCCTCCGGGCTCGGAGCCTGCGACGCCCAAGCGGCACTTCACCGCCTCCCGGTGGCCCAGCAGCTCGGCGGCGTCCTTCATCCCTGCGGAGGCAAAGCAGCGGCCCACCACACTTCAGCGTCGGATCCACCAGGGCCGGCAAGGCGGCAACCTTCGCCGAGCGCCGGAGCCGGGATCCTGCCCGGGGACGCGGGAGGAAGGAAGCCGCCAACTTGCCAGCGAACTCGAGTGCCATCCCGCTTAAATAGGAGCCCCGGGATGGGGGCCCTGGCCGCCCCTTTCCCGCCCGAGCGGGAAAAGTACTTCCTTTGGCTCGACAACATCCCGTTGTCCAAACCCCAATAAACGCCTGAAATTATAAATCAATCTATGTCTTCATTTCTTTAACAAGAATTTAAAGGAAAGAAAAGAAAAGAAAACGACCAAGGAGAAGAGGAGGAGGGGGGGGGGGGAGGAACAGGGGGCAAAACTCCAAGCGAAATGGCCCCCGATTGTGCTTTTAGATCTACATATTCCATAGTTGGTTTTTTTTAAAAAAGAGGCGATGTTAAATCAAATTAAACTTTAATACAGTACAATTACTTTTAAAGAAATTAGCCCATTTAGATCGCATTAAGGTAAAACCAGGCACAAATTGTCAATTTCCTGCCCTTGGTTCCTTCCTTGGCTGCTGGGGATGGGGAGCGGGAGCGGGAGGAAGGGGGGAAGAAGCCTGGGGGGCAACTCACCGAGCCGGGCGTCCAGGAGGTCGGCGTGTGATAGCATCGCGCACCGCTCCAGGGCGAAAGCCGTTCCCCCCCAAATTTTAGCGGTTGGTTGTTGATTTTTTTTTAAAAAGGAAAAAAGGAAAAAAGTTAAAATAGATCTAGTTTCTCTACAGCTTATGGATATATATATATATATATATATATATTTATATATAGATCGCCTAAATGAAAGAAAATTCGGTGTGTGGTTAAAAAGGGGGTCTCTTGCATTATAATGTCCTTTAGAGAGACGGGGAGGTGCTTAACACTTCAGTGAACCCGTGAGCAGCTCAGCGAAGGGACCAATCAGAAGGGCAGCCTGCAAATGTCAGCACCCAGAGAGTCCCCGCTCCACCCGCCCGCAGCCACGGCACCCGCCGCCGCCGCGCCAGCCCAACGCCGCGCGGGCTGGGCTTTTAAAGCCCCTTTACAATTCGGTCCCCCCAACTGATTGACTGCATTAGGGACAACCTCCCCGCCGCCGCCGCCGCCGCCGCCTCCTCCTCTTCTTCTGACCTCCTGATCAAATTAATTGGAAATGACTGACAAAGCCAAGCCAATAAAAGGGGCATATTGGGGGGGAAAGCCAATGGCTGGAGGGGTGCCTACCCCCCTTCTCATCGCAGGGAGGCCTTGAGCCCTCCGGTGGGGACTTCTCCCGCCGCTCTGGGCCCAGGTGGGGCGGGGGAAGGAGGGAGCAAGAGGTCCCACACAACTGCGGAGAGGGGTGACGTGCTGGATGGCTTTATTTAAAGGGTCTCAAATCCGGCCATTACAAACTTGGTAAAGCTGCAGTCTGGGATGATTGGAACAAAGTGGCGTGTAACCCTGACGGCATTTTATACTCCAATCGGGATGCGCACAAGAGGCTCTTCGCTCTCCCTCCCTCCCTCCCTCCTCCTAAGATCTTCGTCCCCTAGAATTAAATATTTGTATATTTAAAACAAGACGTAATTCCACCTGTCGGTTTGGCTTGAAAAACCAGCGCCAGGAAAGCCCGCCCGGCGTCGGTTCATTTGGCGGGTGCGAAAGTTTCTAAGTTCATCTCTCCAAACTCAATTGAAGGCAGTAAATAAAGTTAAAAAAATAAATCGAAAACATTATTTTCTTCTTGAATATGTTAAACTATCCCAACAATTTCAAGTGCTTTGCACAAGGGAAGCGAACCATTTCTAATGTTCTGATTTTTCAAAGCCAGCCAACAACAAAGTTTAGATTAGTAATATATTTCTAACCAGAGTAATTTTCAAGATCATTAGGCATTTATGTAATTAGTGCCAAATCTATAAGCTTTTATTACGATTATTAGAGTAAAATCAGTATAAATTTGTACTAATTTACTACTGTTTAGACTTGGCTGTCAAGGCAAGAGGTCCTTATTGTAAAAGATAACGGAGGAAATTAAGTGCAAAATTCTGTACCGTTTCTGATCCGCTCCTAAACAATCCGTTTCAATTGTATTTGTAGCAGAACAGAATGGCCTTTTAAAGTTATTTGATTTTTTTTATCTCCCCCTTATTCTCAAAAGGAGAGAGGGAAATGCCAACTAGGCCAGGCACAATGAAAACTGATATTTCCTACTTCTAGCTTGATTAACATTGATTTTTAATTCGAAAGTGATGCAATTAAGATTATTCATTTAGTGCAAAGAAAGCTTGCGCCCAAAGAAAAGAGAGGGAGGCCGCGGGATTCACCCCGGAGCCTCCGGGCTAAAGGCGAGAAAGGCGAAAGGCGCTGGGCGGCGGCGGCGGCGGCAGCACTTCGCCGCCCAGGCGTCTCCCACAAACCGGGCTCGGCGGGCAGACGCTGAAGCGGACGGGGGGGGGGGGGGGCTCTGGGGCGGGTTGGTTAGGGCTGGCCCTCGAGGGGAGACAAAGGACGCGGCCGCGGTCGGTAAGCGCCTGGCTTCTCGGCCCAGGATCCTGCGGAGGGGCACCAGCCTGCGGGCGCGGTTTGGGACCCGGAGCCGCGGCCCAAGACGGCTCCGAGGGCCCGCTTTCCTCTGCGCCGAGCGTCCCCTCCCACTTCCGTCAACGCCGGCGGAGTCGGGCTCTCAGCCCGTGGCGGCAAGGACTGGCTGCGACCGCTTCTGCTCTCCTGAACCCACTCCCTCGAAGCAAGTGCCCTTGAGTTCCGCCGACTCGCTTCCCGGAGACTTTCTTTCCGCCCGCCCCGCTTTTGGAGAGCGGCTCCCCCGAGCTGATCCTAATCCCGCCCAGCTTTGCCCCTCGGTTAGAGGCCCGGTCCCAACTTCTGCGGGAGGGTGGCTTCCCCCGTCGCTTCGCGGGGTATTCCGACGCTGCCCCCACCCGCTTCGGCTACCTCCCCCAATCCCCGGCTCGGCCGCTGCCAGGTCGATAAATAAAAGGCGTGATCGTTAATGGGCAGGCCCCTCCGCGCGCTAACAAGGGGGCCGAAGCCCGCGGCTGATCCATCTCGCTTAGGAGCCGCGGGAAAACAAGGCTGCGGCGTGATGGATGGCGCGTTGCTTTTTATGACTTTTCTATTGCTCTTGATTTTTATAGCAGGATAAACAAACTAAATCATTCCTTCCGAGAGTTGAAAGCGCGGGGGCGAGGGGCTGGGAAAAGAAAAAGGAGGCTAAAAGAGAAAAGGAAGGGAAAGAAGGAAGAGGATCTGAGAGCGGGGAGGGAAAGAGGGCCGCTTGGCCGCGGGCTGGCCGGAGCCGGACTCGCCCTGGTCCCCCCTCCCCCTGCGGTCCCCTCCTGCTTTGCGACCCGAGGATTTAGGAAGAAGATGGATGCCGCCTGGGCTGAAGCCGAGGTGCACTTGCAGAGACATCTCACGGGCCGCCCCTCGTCATCTTTCCCCCCCCCCCTTCCTTTCCATCGTCCGTCGCTTTATCCGCCCCCCCCCCCTCCGCAGCCAGAAAAGTGCCAGTCAGGCCATTCCGTGGATAATGGAAGGTATTTCCCACCTGATCAGGCAAAGTGAAGTCCCTAACAAGGCTCGGCTTAGCGCTCTGGTCCCCAAATCTCCACCATGACAAGGGCGTGCTTGGGAAAATCACTTTCCCCGCAAAGTAAACGGGTTTTCTATGACGGATCCGGCGAGTTTTCCCACCATAAATAGGTTTTAGATTGTTACACACACGTAGGGCTGGAACAAAGGGAGCGACTAGAAAAATATATTGGTTGCCCCTAATAAAATTTATTTAGACGGTTTACTTCTCATGAAAAATAGAGATTGAATTTCGTAGCCGAGTGCCTGCCAAAGGGCTCGGTGCAGGGAAGTTCTAACCCCGCCGCCACCCCCGGCTCCTCGTCGCTCTCTCCCCGACTTCTTCAGGTGGACCAGGCGGTGTCACAGGGACCGACCGGGTGGTCGGGTGGACCTGGTTTGGCAAGTCCCGCGCCACCTGGGGCACAGAGGGTGGGGGCAAGAGAAACAGAAATGGCAAATAGAAATATGGTCGTAAACTTCGGAGAGCGTGACGTTGTCATCCTCAGGGCAATCCAGGTGTACAGAATCTGTATAGTTTATAAATGTTGCGTGCTTAGAAGGAGCGGATCCATTCTTTTAACTTTTATTTTATTTTGCCTTATTTTATTTTATTGTAGAAAACCCATTTCCTTGTTATTTTGATTCCAAGCCATGCATGAGCGGCACAAATTTGCAAGATTCGGGTTCCGCGCTACATCGCGGTCCCGGTGGCAAAAAGCCCACCCTGAGCAGCGGGTTCTGGCCCCCCGTTTTGTTTTGGTTTTCTGGAGACAGGTGCCATCTTTTGTGTTTCCCGGGGAGGGGGCGAGCTGAAAAATCAGGGCGTCTTTTAAAGGCTGAAATATGAGTTGTTACGATAATTATTATTCACACTTTGCAGTTATTTAAATGCTGAATTGTAACAGCGGTGCCTCTAATGAGAAAGCGCCTCCCTCAATAATTAACGATCTCATATTTTCCTATTTTCTGTGCCTGATGAAAAGAATCAATTTTAATTCCTTGCAAATTACAGGGCCACTTTTGGGAAGGGAAGGCAGGAGGGGCGCGGGCGCGGGAGTGGAACAGGCCGCCGCCGCGGCGAGAGGAAGAGACCCCCGGCCGGCAGGCCGGCCGCGCCTCCTCCAGCTCTTTGCGGCTTCTGCCTCGCTGGGCTGGAGAGCCGCCCACGAACCGAAGACGGGCGGGCTGGTCCTGCTCTGATCTGGAGGGCTGAGGCGGCGGAAGGAAGGGGGACGGAGAGGAAAAGAGATTTCAGCAAGCCCCTTCTCGGATCCCTGGTTGGCTGGAAAGCCGGATCGGAGCTGCCGGCTTGGTTGTTCTCATTTCGGGTCAATAGAGGATCTAACTGGGATGTATTTTTTCACGACTGTGCCCAGAGTTGAAACGCTCACAAAGAGAAAAGCTGTACCAAGCTCCAATTGAGGAGCCCCCCCCCCCAAAAGGAGAGCGAGATCGCGGTCCCCGCCCGGCTCCTTTCCTTTGCTCCCCCCCCCGCCCCCCCCCCATAATTCTTATGCCGCAAACGCATCCCTCTAAATAGACCAGGCAGCAGAAAGAGAGCGCAGCTTGCAGAATCTGAGGCGTGGCGCCAGTTATGTGCGCCAGGGTGTGTTTGAGCCCGGCTCGTTTCAATTAATTTCTCATCAATCGGTTTTCTAACGGGGGGGCGAGGGAGGGGGAGCAAGCTGCTGGACTAAGAGACAGCTTTCATCTCCCCCCGCCCCGCCGCCCATGTTCTAGCACAAACCAAGTCGGACGATTCCAAAGTGAACCCTACTTTTATTAGCAGTGGTGTTCGTATTTTATTTGCATTAGTATGATTAGCGGCTTCCTTCTTCTCAATAGGCCCACTTGAAAGAAACATGCCATTTCGCCTAATTCAACCGATTGCGTGTTTTTGCGCGCCTGTGCATACACACACACACACACACACGCACGAATATAACTTGAAAGCCAGACGACTTTGAATATGCAGGTATCCCGGAGTTTATCCAGGACTCCCCATTTTTGGTAGTAGCCCAATCTGAGCAGAACGACAAATCGACCTCGCCAGTATTTTTAAGACGCCCCCCCCCCCCCCCACTAAATCGGCTATCAGACGCGACCGCGGCAAAAATATTTATCTGCAGCCTGACAGCGCGCGTTTAAGTTTCCCTTCCTTCTGTCTCCAACGCCACCCCGTTAATCTCGCCAATTACCGGGCTTGACTATAATAAGACACATACATATTTTTGTTTGTATGTGTTAAGTTGGGCCGCTTTTCTGATTTCTATTTGCTCAGGATAAATAATCATATATCAGTTATTCAGTTAGGTGACAAGCCTCGTAATTGGAATAAAAAGAAAACATCTCATCCTTATCTCTTTCTATAACTAGATATAGCGCTAATAAGACTGCATCAATCTTATCTAGCCAAAGAAATAAAATAGACAAACAAACAAATTCGCCTCCAACAAGTTAATGCGGTGTATCTGAGTGGAAAGTAGATATTTTCACGCATTCTGGAGATGAGGAGTGACTTTTAATAAAATCACAAGAAAAACAAATGTAATTCTGTAAGCAATTTCAGCGATCAGCCCCCCCTCTCTCTTTCTCTTTGCCGCTTGGTTAGCATTCGCCAGCCGTCCTAACCTTTTCTTTTAAAACCCAGTTAGTGCCACAAATATGATTGTCACTCAGTCGAGGGGCCTTCGAGGCCCCCCTTTGTTATTCGGGAACCGGGGGCAGGTCGGGAGGCGGCGTTGCCTTATTTTACCAGGATGATTTTTGTTGACTCTCCCCGGCCACCCGGTTCTTTATTCTCTCCCCTCACACCCACCTCCATTCCTCCTTCTTCTCCTTTCCCTCCAGCCCCCAAGTGCGGCTAATTCGGGGCGTCTATATTCACTCAATTAGAGAAATCTAAAGAGAAAATCGATCTTCCATCTGCAGAAATGCCAGCTTAACAAATTAGATTCTTGTTTCGTGCAGGTGATTTGGTGACAGTTGGGGAATTAGAAGTAATAAGTTGTTGTGCTTCAGGCCCCCCTCCCCCCCCCGCTCATCTCCCCGACCGCTTCTTCTCCGGCTTCGCCCCCCGCCCCGGGTCCCCGCCCGCCCCCCGCCCGGGGAGGAGGGGTGGCGAGAGGCGCCTGGGCGTCTTGGACGGGCCCCGCCTCGGTCGCCTTCTGCTCCGGCCGAGCAGTCCAAGAGGCGAGCTACCGCCACCGCATCTCCCGCCGTAATTAGCGCTGCTGCCCTCCATGTGGGCTCGATTAAACCGTGATTTAGCCGAAAGAAATATAATTATGGCTGCAAATAAAATAATCAGCATTGAAGAGCGATTTCCTTAATGAGATGGAGCGGTTGCACGTCACGGAGTAAAGGGGTCTCATTAAGGGCTGGTAATGAGCCTGGGGCGGAGAAGACGGAGGACCAGCGCGCCGCCGCCCGGCCCGGCCCGGCCCAGTCGCTCTCTCGCCCAGCCGGCTGCCGGGCCCGGCCCGATTCCAGAGGGCCGCCAGTCTCTCCAAAGGCCCGGGGATCCTCGGAGCAGGCCGCAGGGCGCCGGCCCCGGAGCGGGGATTGAGAGAAAGAGAGAGGGGAGGGCGGCCGCAGCCTCTGCCCAAGCAGCAGGGGGAGCGCCACCAGCTGCCCGACGTCCCTCTCGGGCAAGGCGCCCGCCGACCCTTCTCGCCGAGGAAGGAAAGGCCGTCAGCGGAGGCCCAGAGCGTGGCCAGCAGCCGGGGCGGGGCGCGGCGTGGCGCTCCCTTCTGCCCAGCAAAGTTCCGGAGCGAAAGGTCTCCGGCCGCCCCGCCGGCCCGCGGAGGCATCTCCAGGCGCCTCTGGAAGACCCAGAGAGGGAAGCAAAATGTGCCTCAAAGCCCCTTCGCGCAAAAGGCGTTCCTCGCCCCGAAGCCCGTGATGCCGACTTCCCCCGCCCTTAAGCGGTCCTTTTCCCATTGAAGTCAACGGCCTGCCAAAGCGAGTGTGTAGGGATAGCCAGAAAACAAAAACCACGTTGGGATTTATTAATCTTATTGCCTTAAATGAAGCATAGAAATCCTTCTGACCATTTCAAATCACACTTTGAATGGCCCCTCCGCGCGTGGGGTCCCGGGCAATCGCTCTCTTTGCCCCGCGTTAAACTCGGCAGGGAAAGCAGTCGCACCCCGGCCTACCCCTTAATCAGAGTTCTGCTCTGGGTCACGGGACCACGAGGCAGGCGGGGTCTTGAAATAGAGGCATCCACGCCACTCAAGCTGCTGCCCAATCGGGTCTTCCGCTGGGATGCTGTGGGGAGGGGCTTATTTTCTGGATTTCTTTTTTCTTCAGAGCGCGGAGCTTCATCGAGCCCATTTTTGAACTTGATCGTTGTTATGCTGGCTTCTCTTGGCAGACCAAATCTGGTCTCATTCTACTTGGTTTTGAGTTATTCTGTTACCAGGCAAACACAATTCTGAGACCATTAACTAATTTCTTTCCAAAAATCCATGCAGGGCAGCATGTGTATCATGGCTTTGGGAATTCCTTCCAGCCTTGTTATCAGCAGTAGCCATAGGCAGTGTCTGCATTTTATTCTATGCAATGAAGTGCGTGTGCATCTGCGTGTGTGTGTATGCTTTCTCCTGAGGGATTAATCAGGGTGAGTGCATAAATGTTGCAACCGATGTGTGTTTGTATGTGTTCAGTGGATAGTGCAGGACAGGTTTATGCTCTGCTCTGGTGGAAAGAAGGAAGGCTTAGAAAGGAGGAGTCACACTGGGACTCACTGCCTAAATACCTTTCCCATACAAATGCACTGGGGAATGTTTTTCCTCTGCAGGCCCAACCAAATCAAGCTCATTTTCAATCTCCAACTTTCTTTTGTTAGGTTCTCCCACCATATCAAATGTGATCCTGTTCTGTTTCAGTGGGTTATCCTGGTGATGGATGGACAGAGTTCTAGACCCTTTATAAATTCCCTTCCAACATTTTGTTGGGCTGGAAAGACTAAAAAAGCCAGAGTATGTGGAAATGGCTTCACCCTATAAAAACAAAGGAAATCCAACTTGCAGACATCTGTGTGAACGCAAGGAAAGCAGCCAAGGCAGCAATCCTGAAACATGCTGCTCCCATCAGTCTGTCCCTTCCTGATGTATTCCAAGTATCTTGAAATTATAACTCCCAACCAATTAAGTGCCCATCATCGTGGACGGGCACCAGGTTGGTAGAGGCTGGCTTGGCCTAAGGAACAGTGCCAACATTCCCTTTGTTGTCATCACAACAATTTTATTTCCTAATAAAATAAAAGACATCTCAAACTTTCCTTTCAGGGGTTTTTCTAAGAAGATACATTACTTAAAGTTGTAAAAGACTCTACAGAATAAAATGGTCTCCAGTTATTATTTTGGTCTTTTACAACAATAGTTTACATTTAACACAACAGATTGAAAAATAGACCTGCTGTACTCATCACACTGAGTTATAATGTGATTTGTTTGGCTTTGCCTTGGTGTAGTGTATGAACCCAGCTATTTGTGGTCTATTCAATAAAGCATGAATAAGCATAAGCAAACTGTAACTGGTGTGAATCCAGTCATAGAGGTGGATCCACAGACTCAGCAGCTTAGCCCAGTTGAAACCCATGAGACAATTATACACAAGTCCCAAGAATTTCAGTAGAAATGAAGTTCGACCATCTGAATTCAACTCATAGTATCTGGCCCAGTGACTGAGTAATGATGAAATGGATTTAGCTAGCCCAAAGCATCATTTCCAACCGTTAATAGACTACTCTGCAAGAAAGCCACAGACTTGGACCTGCCATCTGGCCTGCTGTCCACATGTTAGTTGACGGGCACATCATTTTATAATGTGGGCTGTTTTAAGAAAATGTCATGGGAATCATCACATTTATAATATCCACTGGAGCTCAAAAATGTGACTTTTAGGGCTGGCTTTGGATGGCATCTCTATTATGATATTTGAGGAAAGAAATGCAATAGAATATTTATTTATTTAAATATCTATTATGATATTTGAGGAAAGAAATGCAATAGAATATTTATTTATTTACCATATTTATATGCCACCTCAGTCCACTAAGATTAAATTAAATGATCCAGATGCACAGTAAAACCTTTCCCAACCTTTTTTCCTCTAATATTGTTCCTCTAAATGTTGTTAGCTAGCAGTGTCTGCAGCAAACTGTGATGATGCCACACACGATATGACATAATCAAGCAAATGTTGCAGCATGTCTGGTGCAAGCATGTAAGCCATGGCATTTGCATAGTTATATCATCACATGCATGTCATTTGCCCTTCTCCCACTCACCCCCTGTGGAAGTACATATTGTTATGTATGGTGGCTGTGAATTCTGGGAACTGTAGCCCTAACACATCATGAAGCTACCAAATTGGGGAAGATTGCTTTATTATTATTATTATTTATTATTATTATTATTATTTATTATTATTATTATTATTATTATTATTATTATTTATTTTCTAAGGTTAAGGTGCTGTGCTAGAAACCAGGAGGCTGTGACTTCTAGGCATGAAAGCCGGTTGGGTGACCTTGGGCCAGTCCCTCTCTCTCAGCCCAACTCACCTCACAGGGTTGTTGTGGAGAAAATAGGAGGAGGAAGGAGTACTAGGTATGTTCACTGCCTTGAGTTATTTATAAAAAAATAATAAAGGCGGGATAATAAATAAATAAATAAATAAATAAATAAATAAATTCTGATTTGAACTATTGCATCCATCCACGATGAGAACATGCTTGTGTAAGCCTACCATGGTGAAGGAAACAGACTAAACTTAAACACTATACAAATAGAATAAACAAAGAATATAATCAAACATATACTTGTATACATGCACACACACACACACACACTAAGGAGGACCACAAACAAAACTTGCATATTCAGTATGGCTACCCAGAACATTTGTTGTGCTAAGAACAATTTTTCTTTTTAGATGGCACCAGGTAGTGGGCCATTTCTCTATACAGGTAGTCCTCGTTTAGCAACTGCCTCGTTTGGCCGTTCACAGTTACAATGGTGATGAGAAAGTAACTTTATGTTCAGGCCTGTGCTGTGGCAATAAGGGGTGAAGCATCTCTGTTTCTCCTCCATTATTGCAACCAGTGGCCTTTTTTAAGGTGGCCAATTCCCTTTTGGGGAAGTACTAACACGAGGATCTCCTTTCTGGCTGCTGCGACAGTTCTCACAACACTTTGCCAATAAAATCATGCAGATTCAATAGAGTCTCTCTTTATGGGAGCAATCCAAAGACTTGGATGATGGTTTGCCATGTTATCTGGAACTCCTTTTGGCTTGTGGATGACACTGAAGTAGACAGGATGTCCTCTAAAATGACCTCTGCCACTTGTGGGCTAAATTCATGCCCTCCCCAGCTCCTTCATGGAGTTGATGTGAGACATGATAGGCTGGGTCCAGGATGTTATCAATGACTCACTATGGGACGCCATCTCTTATAGATCCTGAAAGGCACTGATTTCATTCTTGAATCACCTGAAATCCCTTCCTATGGTTCTGGTCCCACCCACTTTTGAAATATGGGGCACTGGGAAAGCCTGGTATGGCCCTTGAACTGGCAGATGTTATATACTTCTGGTCTAGGTGGTAATAAACCAAATGAGCTTTTAAAAAAACTGTTGTCTACCATTTCATTCATAATAAGGTTTTAGCTTGGTCAATTATTACTTGTGTGCGTGTGTGTGTGCGTGTGTGCCTTTGAGTCGTTGTTGACTCCTGGCGACTGCCTGGACTTGCAGTTTTCTTTACAAGATTTCAGAAGTGGCTTGCCATTGCTACCTTCCTCAGGCTGAGAGGGAGTGACTGGCCCAAGGTCACCCAGCTGGCTTCGTGCCTAAGGCAGGACTAGAACTCACGGTCTCCCAGTTTCTAGGCCAGTGCCTTAACCACTACACCAAACTGGCTCTCGAGTTATCACATAGTTATCACATAGTAAGTGCATAATAGGTTCATAATACGCAAAAACATTAATTCATTGTATGGCTTCTTGACACTCAGGATATCTTTGTCTCCCCATATCTAACTTTGTCATTCGAAAGGCGTAGAGAAACTCCCATGGCTTTTAGAAACTGGGCTAATTGAACCACTTCTTTGACAATATTTATCCAAACCTCAACCTCATATACCAGCAAATGCTTGCAGGTCTCAGGTAAAGCTAGTAGCCCATATGAATCAGCAAAGGGCCAACTTCAAGTCTGAGATTCTGTGTGATGGAATTTGTTTGGCAGCAACATGATGTCCTGTAGGGCAGGGGCATCTGTGTGTGGGGGAGGGAGGATCAAAAAAGTCAAGATGGTGGCCTCAACTGCAGAATGAAGTCACTCCCCTTTTTAGTTGTGTCACGTGAAATGCAACACATGTGAAAAAGGATGGGACTTCAATCACAAAGATGCGGCCACATCTTGACTTTTTTCTAATCTCCCCTGCAGACACACCTGCTGAAGAGAGTGGGTTAACCTCCCCATCATCCCCAGACAGCTTTGCCACCAGGAAGAGATGCTGGGAGTTGCATCGCAAACTTCTGGAGAGCAGAACCCTCTTTTACACTCCTTCTCCCTTTGAACTATTGATAAACCCTTTCAATCATCCCAAGCAGGTACAATGCGTCAGATGGGAGTGTGCTGAGTTTGGAAATGAAGGTGAATTGGCCAATGGGGAAGGACAGCTGACTTTCAGGGCCAACTGGGCTATCTCAATTTCTTTTCTTTTCTTTTTTCTTGCACCCCTAATTTAACAAAAACATTGTATTAGAGGGCCAAGGGAAGCCTGCTGTCATTTCCAGGTAACTGGAGTCTGTGTTCAGAATGGGACCCGGTCTGAGTTGCTTTGCCAGCAGTCCCAGGGGAAGTCTGGCCTGTGCATTTACCTGCGAAAGCCTCAGCATCAGTGACCATCCAATGGATGTTTTCATTACCTGGGACAGAAGTGTCTGCAGGATCTGAAACATTCGTCAAAATGAGGGAATGAGCGTTGCACTGTCTCATCAGATGCTCCAGCTCTTTTGTATGTGTTTGCAGGGTCACCGTGCATGTTGAAAAGAGGCAGAGCTTGCATGATGATGGGGCAATGGTTATTTTATTAGGTGAACCCCTTGCTCTGCTGTCTCCATAGTAAGCATGTGATGTGCCACTGAGCCGGTCTCCTCTCCCTTTCTTTCTAAAGCAAGTTTAAAATGTTCATTTTATCTCGCAGTGCAAACTCAGTAACTTCTTCAGAGGCAGAAAACGAAGAGGATTCCATCTCTTTTTCCCTTCAAGGTCACTTGAAGTTTCCTCAAGCCCCTTGAAAGCCCTTTCCAAGCTGTGAGTAAACGGCACAGCTTTTTTTCCCCCCAAGTTAATTCAAGGGTTTTAGATAACCGAGTATGATTGCATACTCGGGCGTTGTAGGCTTTGAAACTAATTTGCACAGTTATTCAGACCTGGAGTGAATACAACATCTCTCTGCTGTTCATTAAAGCAGCATTAAAGAAGTCTGGAAAGAAAATACTGCTGTTTTAAGAGTCACATTAATTTTAATGAGTCAACTCCTCAAAATACTGAACCCTGAAAAAACCCAGCTGCTTTAGTGAAGAGCAGAGAGGGGCGGTGCTCAGATAAGATCCGAAGTATTTCTTACAAATAGTGTTCAAAGCATGCATTTAATAGATATTAGTAAAGTCCTTAAGGTTTTTTAAGCTAGTCTTTTAGTTCAAGGCAATCTTAATTAATTTTCCATTATACTCAACTCTTGTAAGACTCCACATAAATTTGTCTGTAAATCTATTCTTTTTGTAGAAGATGTCTATTGAAGAAATGTGCTCATAAGTGGATAAAAGCTTTTAAATATTATTGTTCTTAATAAATGTACATATTTCTAAAACTAACAATTCAGTCTCTAAGACTGGATTGTCACTCAATTAAAGGAATCTTAATTGCAATCCTAAACCTACTTACTAGTTGGTTGGTACCACTCAGCAAGACTTACTTCCAAATATACACTTTTTATTGTTGTTTTGTTTATTCAATTACTCATTGTGCTCCTAGTCAAATTAATGCTAATTAAAATAGTTCACTATGTTTGCATAATATAGACATGAAAAAAAAGTTAAGGAAAAAAAATAACTCCCTTTAGAAGACAAATGTAGGCAAAGTTGAAGCAAATGTGTTCTTCAGAGAGTGATTCCCACTTTGCCTCAAGAAGCACTTTTCAAGTAGCAGTTGTTCTATTAATTTATTATATTTTATTTTTTATTTGTTTCTTTATTGAAGAAGCAACAAGATAAGCAATTCTAATAAATATTTGATTAAAAACATTTTTCAAACATGTTGTTGATTAAATCAATAGTATTTAACATTTAATTTATGTTGAATTGATCATTGAATCAATTGTTTGCAATTGTATCTCGAATTTATATTATTGGCTGCTGATTGTAAAGAAATTGCTGGTTTTCCATTTTGCCTACCCAGTGAAGCTCTGAAGAAAAGTGATAACTCTCTTTTAAATCTTCTACTCATACACTATTTTTTAAAATATAATTTTATTGAAAATTTTGAAAACGAGTAAAAATTAATACAAACTAAAATAAAGGAAGAAGGAAAAAAAGAAGGAAGAAGGAAGAAGAAAGCAAGCTGAATTGCAAAAAGAAAAGAAAAGAAAGGTAGAAGAAAAATAGAAAAGAAAGAAAAAAGATATAAAGAAGTGGCTTCCGATCTTCTTTACAGCAGTCATAGGTACGATTGTAGATTTACCTCTTTCTCTAAAGTTACATCGTGACTCTCTTCTTTCTATAATCTATCCTATGTAATTGTCAAAACCACAGATCATAAGGTCATTTTTTCCTGTTTTACGCAAAAAGTCCATAAGGGGTTTCCAGTCAGCAATAAACATCCTACTCGTACACTTTATAGGCCTTTGCACCAAATATTTCTCTGTGACTTGTGTCTCCATACAGGATACTTCTGTTGCATATATTTTTATGTCTTGAAGAATATGAAGCTGAGTTTTTAAAAAGCCAAGCCTTGAAGTTTTTTTTTTCCTGGGCTCTGGGAGTTCACGTGTTGACCCCCTCTCAGGAATGTTGGTGCTTGGAGTCTCAAAGTCTGGCAGTACCCAAATAAAGTGATAAGTTGCCTAGGTGAGTGGTCACATGCTAAGCCCTGTCCACTCAGATACGGCCAAGTTGCAATTGTAAAAGCTTTAAAAGTGTAAATCTGCTTTTTGTTCCTTCTGCTGCTATCTCTTTTGTTCTAAAATGTGAGTACTTAAGTTGTATGCCTTCTTCGGCTGAAGAAAGCAAGCTTAGTGTTTTCTTGTTCTTTGTTTTAAATAAAAGCAATGTTTTTACTGCAAGCTTGTCTCTTAATATTTTCCATAACTCTGATCACAAATTTTTATAAACAACAGTAGGTTCTGTGCCCAGCAAATGCTTTCTGGATCAGAGATAAAACTTATGGAAATATGGAAAGAGGAAAGCTGAACTGTTTCGTTTGCATTTGAAGAGGTTTTTTGTTTTTGAAACTTGCTGGAAGTTACAAAGCAGTTTCAGTTGTAGGAGGAGTTTCAAGCCTTGTGATTTTTCAAGCCTCGTGGATTACTCCAACAGGGGAGAAAGAAAGCAACAATGGCGGCTGCTGGAGCTTCCAGTTTTCAAGGTATGCCCCTGGAAAAGCTTTCTAATACTAATTATTTGAACTGGTCTTTGAAAATGGAGAGTTTCTTGAGGAGAGAAAATTTGTGGTCTGCTATTTCTGAACAAATACCTCAGAATCCAGATCAAGCCTGGCTGAGGAAAGATGAGAAATGCAAAGCTTCTATTATTTTGGCTGTGGAGGATTCTCAGCTTATACATGTAAGAGGCAGAGAAACTTCCAAAGACTTATGGGACTATTTATGTGATTTATATGTGAAAACTACTCCAGGCAGCAAGGTTATTTTAACCAAAAAGCTGTACAAAGCCTACTTGCCAGAGCATGGAAATTTACCAGAGCATCTTCATAAACTGCAAAACTATTTTGTGGAGCTTCAAGAGCGTGGGATGGAGTTTACTCCTCTTATGAAAGCCTACATTATGCTGTCTTCGTTGAATGAGTCCTGGGACACTTTAATTTGCTCCATGGAGGGAATCCCTGAAGCTGACACTAACCCCATCGTTAGTGTCTACCTGGCTGCTTGCTGAATGGGAGAAACGGCAGGAAAAAGCTGCCTCCATTTCTACATTAAAGTCTTCTCGTGGCCAGCAGAGGGAGCGGAAGAGCTTTGAATTCCAAGCTTCTGCATTTACTAGCCGGCGATGCTTTAAGTGTGGATCTTCTGCACATCTTTTGAAGGATTGTGACCAGTTGCTTAAAAGTAAGAAGATTTCTCAGAAGAAAGAAGCAACATCTAGAAAGAAGATTCTTCATGCAAAAGTTGTTGAGAACTGTGATGATAAAGATTTGTGGATTTTGGACAGCGGGGCTAATTCGCATATTTGTAATAATAAAAATTCTTTTGTGTCTCTGTCTAAAACTAACAAAGAGTTTCCTTAGCAGATGGATCTGTATCCAAGGTCATGGGTGAAGGTGAGATTAATCTTCCATGTTTGGGGGAAACTGTTCAAAATGTTTTATTTGTGCCTAATTTTCAAAGTAATCTCTTGTCTGTGGGACAATTAGTAACATCAGGGTACGTTATAACTTTTAAGAAAGAGGGCTGTGAGATTAGGAAGGATGGTAAAGTGGTTGCAAAATGTTTGCAGAAAGATTCTCTTTACATTGTACAGAAAGCTGAGAAGCAAATAGCAAAAACTGTGTTTGAGAACACTCCCTTACACGATCAGTGTATCCATTTAATGCATAGAAGGTTTGCTCATGCTAATTTTAAGTACATATCTCAAATGCCTAGTTTTTCTGCTGATTTAAAATTGAAACCTTGTGATAAGTATCTGGATTGTGCAGTTTGCAAGGAGAATAAAACCACAAGGGCTCCTGTGAAGAAGTTTGCTGATAGGTCCACTTCTAGGCCTCTGGAGATTATGCATTCTGATGTAATAGGTCCCTTTTCTGCTAGTCTTGGGGGAGCAAGGTACATTTTGACCTTCATAGGTGATTTTTCCAGGTACACATTCATTTATTTGTTGAAACAAAAGATGAGGTCTTTGACAAGTTTAAAGGTTTTGTAACTTGGGCAAAAGGAAAGTTCCCAAGGCCAGTGTCTGCCTTGCAATCAGACAGAGGTGGAGAGTATCTATCCTCAAAGTTTAAAAGTTTTTTGTTAGAAAAAGGGATAGAACACATTTTAGCTAACCCTTACACGCCAGAACAGAATTCTGTTGCAGAGCGAAAAGGGCAAACACTGCAAGAAGCAATGATGTGTTTGCTGAAGGATGCCAGTTTACCTTTTAGGTTTTGGGGAGAAGCTGTTTCTACAGCGTGTTATGTTCAGAACAGGCTGTTTAACAGTGCAATTCAGGATGTGCCATTTCATTTGTTCTATGGTGTGAAGCCTAAGGTAAATAATCTCAGAGTTTTTGGGAGCACAGCTTGGGTCCACATTCTAAAACAGCTGAGGCGCAAGGGGGCTTCCAGAACAAAGAAAGCAATCTTTGTAGGGTATGAACAGAGTCAGAGGAACTACAGGTTCATACTGGATAATCAACTGATAATTAGTAAAAGTGCTTCTTTTGCTGAGCAGAATTGGGATAAAATAAACTCTAGTTCTTCAGTTGATTTATTCATGAGGGAACAGCAAAGTCTTGCTGATGGTGATTTGCAGGAATCACCTAGTGAAGTCAATGAGCAGGAAGTTGAATTGTCTGAGAAGTCAGAGGTTTCTGAGGGCAATGGTGGGATTCAGAGTGTAAGTCCTGTCCTACCTCGCAGGTCTGAAAGGATTAATAAGGGGGTTCCACCTGATCGTTATCAAGTAGATGTTGTGAAGGCTTTTCACATTCACACAGAGCCTGAATCTCTTGAGCAAATCAATGAGATGCCACCTGAAATAGCTAAGTGCTGGCATGAAGCCATGCAGCAGGAGTTGGATTCCTTAAAGGAAAATAAAACTTGGAAATTAGTGAGTCTACCTCCCAATCAGAAGTGTTTGGGTTGTAGGTGGGTGTTTAAACTGAAAAAAGATTCAGATGGTAAAATTCAAAAGTATAAAGCAAGGTTGGTAGCAAAAGGTTTTGCTCAAAGAAAAAATGTGGATTATGACAAAACTTTTGCTCCAGTGACAAAAGCTGAATCTATCAGGTTGCTTTTAAAGGCTGCTGCCATGAAGAAAATGTCTGTTTATCACTATGATATTCAAACTGCTTTTCTGTATGGTGATTTGGAGGAAAAATTGTTTATGCAACAACCTCCTGGTTATGAAAAAGAAAAACATCTTGTGTGTGAGTTGCAGAAATCCATCTATGGATTAAAGCAGGCAGTGCGTTGTTGGAATATTAAGTTGGATAATATTTTGCAAAATTTTGGGTTTCAGAAGGGAATTGCTGATCCATGTGTGTATGTAAAAAATGATAAGCAAGGTGTAATGTACTTATGCTTGTATGTTGATGATTTGTTGCTGCTCACATCATCAGATGAACAAAAGCGTGATTTTGAGTTTTGTATGAAAAACAAATTCACATTGAAATGTCTTGGAGCAGTTAACAATTACTTAGGATTAGAAATTCAGAGGGAAAAAAGATGGCAGTTTTCTCATAAGTCAGAGTAGTAAAATTAAGAAACTGCTGGAGGATTTTAAAATGCAAGACTGTAAGTCTGTCTCCTCCCCCATGCTTCCCGAGTTTCTAAAAGAGGAGGGGGAAAAGGGGGATGGTGAGTTATCTGAAGGAGATAGTTTCAGATCAGCCATTGGTAGTATTCTTTACATTGCAAACAATAGCCATCCGGACATTTCAAATAGTGTGTCCATTTTGAGCAGATATGTGGAGCATCCCACATCTGTTGCAAAGTCTGGGTTAAAAAGACTTTTTCGTTATTTACAGGGCACCAAAGATTATTGCTTAAGATTGTCTGCTACAGACACAGAGGAAAAGTTAGAATGCTGGTGTGATTCAGATTGGGCTGGAGATCCCAGTGATAGGAAATCTACTTCTGGGAGTGTAATTCAATTTGCAAAGTCCACAATTGCATGGTTCTCCAGAAAACAAACTGTAGTAGCTATTAGCACAGCTGAAGCCGAATTTTATGCTTTAGCACAACTCTGCAATGAGGTAATCTGGTTTACACAATTGTTGCAAGACATTGGAGTTATTTTAAGCCAGCCTGTAACAATTCATGAAGACAACCAAGCCTGTCTTCATTTGGCTTTATCTGAAGGTACCAGAAACTGCACAAAGCACATTGATGTTCGTTTTCATCTTGTTAAAGATTTTCTAGCCAAGAAAAAGGTTATTTTGAAATACTGTGATACTAAATTAATGTTGGCCAATATCTTTACCAAGCCTCTACCTGCCAGTAGGCACAGTGAGTTAATTACAAAATTGGGTTTGTTTCCATATTCTTTCTAGTCATAAAAAAGGGGAGTGTTGCATATATTTTTATGTCTTGAAGAATATGAAGCTGAGTTTTTAAAAAGCCAAGCCTTGAAGTTTTTTTTTTTCCTGGGCTCTGGGAGTTCACGTGTTGACCCCCTCTCAGGAATGTTGGTGCTTGGAGTCTCAAAGTCTGGCAGTACCCAAATAAAGTGATAAGTTGCCTAGGTGAGCGGTCACATGCTAAGCCCTGTCCACTCAGATACGGCCAAGTTGCAATTGTAAAAGCTTTAAAAGTGTAAATCTGCTTTTTGTTCCTTCTGCTGCTATCTCTTTTGTTCTAAAATGTGAGTACTTAAGTTGTATGCCTTCTTCGGCTGAAGAAAGCAAGCTTCGTGTTTTCTTGTTCTTTGTTTTAAATAAAAGCAACGTTTTTACTGCAAGCTTGTCTCTTAATATTTTCCATAACTCTGATCACAAATTTTTATAAACAACAATAACTTCTATATATGGAATAGGCAGAAGCTGGATAGGACCATATTGGTTGATCTCTCCTGCTTTGCAGAAGATGGCATTGATTCTGATGTTTAACAATACCAGCAAAATGACTTGCTTGCTGTCTTAAATAATACTTCTGAAATTACGAGAGCTAGGATTAGCCAGGAGCTGATTTTGAATAGTAGGATTCTGCAAGCTCCGTTCAGTTCCAGTAATCAAGACAAATTTCTGGGCTCAAAAATCTTTTATACTACATGTTTCTCTTTTGCACCAAGCGCCATTTGATGGATCTTTGGACTGCTAGTAATGGAACAAAGTAGATTTTGCAAGCCAGAATTCTGCCCACCCCTTTGTGTACTGTAGAGAATGAGAAGGAAAACTCAACTTCATCTTTCAGACAGCATGATTATTCCTCAAGAGTGTTATCTGTAACTATTTCCAGATGTAAAAAGATAACAAAATATCTGCAGAATAGTTTCTTTTAATTGTCCTCATCATCGCCATCTATTTTTCGAGCCTTACCGTAAATGCTGCTCTTGTCTTTATGGAGAATTGAACTGGCTCTCCTGGTGGGAGCTTATCCTCCCCTAAGAACTGCCAGGGTGCCAGAAACTTCTGCTGTCAGTGCCAATGAAATGATGAAACTGCACGGTAAGCAGAGGAGAAAAACCTCCGCAGTTGGAACCATCTTCAGCAGCAGAGCCAAGGCAATTGCTAATGCCACCTCTTCTGGCTTCCCATTTTTATAAAGCTCTCTTTATGGCACAGGTAGACCACACACACTAGTGTTAAGCATCTCAGTGCAGTGAGGAAGACCAGTTTTAGCATCAGATAAAAAGAATGGCAGTGCCATTTCCATCCTCACCTTCCTATTGTGCCTCTTACAGCTACAGAAAGGCCAAAATGTTTGTGCGCACACCACAGCGGCAGCGAGAAGCTGGAAGCTGGATAAATACACCAGTTCTGTAAATAAAGCTGTCTTAGGAGGTTCATTTGCTTGCCTTGACTTTGGGTAGGGCTAGATTCAAAAGGAGAGGACAATCTACTAGTGAATTTGTTGAAGGTCAAATTGATCTTGTTCTGTGATTCTGCTTTGCATCTGAATCCTCTGTCCAGCTTCATATCTACCATATCTACTAGGTGCCTTTGTTCCTATTTTCATTCAACACGATCAGTTCCTTGTTCTTTATCTTTTACTCTCCTATCCAAAGTTGTGGTCTTTTGTTCTTTAGTCATGTTCATTTTCTTTGCTCCTTTTGGGACATTTTGATTTTAGTTTTAGGGACTGTAAAAGTGTTGTTTTCCCTTGCTTCTTGTGGTCAAGGCCTGATAGTTAAAGGTCTCAGACCTCACGATTAATCCCCCCATTTATTGTGGTGAAAGGCCCTGCCCTGAGCATTACTTGCTTGTGATTGGCTGCTAACTTTAACTATTTCTTTCAATCTCATTCTAGTCTGTTAGGCTTGAGTTTCTAGTACTACATCAGTTTTATCAAAGCATGCAAACTGGGTATATATTTATATTCCATGTGGGGTTTTTTTTCCATTTTTTCTTAATCCTTTCTACTCATTTGCACCTTTAGAATGTGTACCCGCTTCTGAGTTTCCTCTTTCTTGTCAACTGCTAACAGTTTTCCTGGTGGAAAGGCAGAAACCCAGTATCCTCTTTGATCAGCAGGTCCTGTTATCAGAAAGATGAATCACTTCTCTTGTGTAAATTCAATGTAAACCGTAATCATTATTTTTAAATTGATCACAGGCATTACCACAGCATGATCATATATAACAGAGAAGAGGAGACTGTAACTCAGATATGGCTTTCTCACTACATATTTTATGGACATGTGCTGTTGAGTGGATGTATTTTGAATTGTTTGGTATATACTGTATGCTCTCCTTTTATGATCCGGTCAGGGTTCAGCTTTTCCATTCTTGTACCTTGATAGCTTGGTTGGAGGGATTGCACTCAACACATCTGGTTGTCTTTCTGAACTTTTTATCATACAAATTAAGTATAATTTAGAATGTTGATTTTATAGTTTAAGAATAGGTTTTATAGGATAAGAATATATATTTAAATTAGGATAAGAATACTTATATTTATAGCTGTTAACTCTGTAAATAATAAAACCAATTTGCACTGCTGTTACATGTATCTGAGTTAGCAACATTCAACAAATACTTGCAATTTTTTCCTATGCTGGGTGGGATTTCTGATCAAGACCACAAACAATAAGCTGTTGATAAAAAAAAACCCTACTTAACTTGATTCCTAAAAAATTCAACATGAAACATTGATTAAAATAAAAAATCGTTGTGGAGTTAGACAACCCTGAATAGATGCTCAGTGTGCAAGTAACTGTATTCTACTTTGTACAATGCTAGAAAAATGAAACTACTCTATCCTGAACCATTAACCATAAATCATCTTTGCAATGCTAGTGTGTATATCCACTGAAACCCAGTTAAGCACTGCAGAACTTTGTTAATATGCTTGATTGGTCACAAATGACTATCAAGATATGCAACAGTAAAGGAATTGAGTAAACAGACTGATCTAAACATTCACATCTCACTGTGCCCACTTTGCTGGACAGATGTTAGGAAATGAGGTATGTTAAGTTTCCTTTTTCACTGAGACACTTTGCTATAATATCTTTAGAAATACTTTCAGTTCCTTAAACGACGTGATAGTCAGTACTGACTAGAGCAGAGCTTTCCAAACTTTTCATGTTGGTGACACACTTTTTAGACATGCATCATTTTGTGACACACTCTTACAGCAGGGCACAAGGCAGGCACTAGGACCTGCGCGGAATCACAGCTGGTTTGGAGGCAGCAAGGCACGAGGCAGGCACTAGGACCTGCGTGGAAGCCAGAAGGCAGCAGCAGCCGCGACACACCCAGACACTGCAGCCGACACACTAACGTGTCCCGACGCACAGTTTGGAAAGCTCTGGACTAGAGCATCGATTTACGATGCACATATTTTAATGAACCATCACAATGAACTAACCCTCTTTAGCGGATATAGTTGTACTTTCAGTTTGATAATGACATAAGTGAAAAATTAAACGAAGTAGAGCATTTGTGAGTCAGTCTTCAAGACTGATGCATTTCTCTTTTAAAGTTTAAATACTTTACATTTTAAACTATTGCTTTATGACATCAACACACCTGTGAACCCAAATAAAAACAATTCAAAGAAAAAATAATGAAGCAGAATGTTTGAAACATATTTTCTATGGTACAATCTGTCTTGATCTTTAGACTCAGTAAAAATAACATTTAGCAGCAGCATCATATGGTCTCTCTGGTTAGCAAAAAGCACAAATGGAAGACAACATGTTTACATTCATTGTGGCTAGTAATGTTATCGAAATGTGATGAAAATGCAGGGGTGGCACATACAGTAGCTGTGGCAATACACAGAGTTCCAAGTTTAGGATTGTTATACCCCAACAGTGGGTTTTTTTTTCCCCCAGTCAGGTTGAATTTCAGCTTATTTGCTTTTACAAATTAAAATATCAGAATTATAACAGCATTTAATGGAGGTACTTACAAATAAATTAGAAGGATGTATGAATAGCTCCTGAAATTGTGAAAAAAAGGTTGAAGACCATAGGAATCAGCAGCTCTTACATACTGTACATGTCAGGAGTGCCTCTGCTGGCCTACCACAATATTGTTTTATTTTTATATTTTTATTGGTAAGCCATCTGGAGTAGCCTTACTTGAAAAGGTGAGGTCAAAGTAAATATATTCCTCTTATTTTCATATAACCCTACACTCTAAAGCTGCACATTGAAAAGGCTTTAAAGTGAATGCAAAATAAGCTCATATCAGACACAAACAAAGAGATCTCTTCAAGAAAATCTGAGATATCAAGGGAACGTTTTGTGCAAAGATGGGCATGATAAAGGACAAAAAAAGCAGGGACCTAACAGAAGCAGAAAAGATTAAGAAGAGGTGGCAAGAATACACAGAAGAACTATACAAGAAAGATCTTAATATCCCTGATAAATACGATGGTGTGGTCACTGACCTTGAGCCGGACATCCTAGAGAGTGAAGTCAAGTGGGCCTTAGGAAGCATTACTAACAACAAAGGTAGCGGAGAAGACAGTATCCCAGCTGAGCTATTTAAAATCCCAAAAGATGATGCTGTTAAAGTGCTGCACTCAATATGCCAACAAATTTGGAAAACTCAACAGTGGCCACAGGATTGGAAAAGGTCAGTTTACGTTCCAATTCCAAAGAAGGGCAATGCCAAAGAATGTTCAAACTACCGTACAATTGCGCTCATTTCACATGCTAGCAAGGTTATGCTCAAAATCCTACAAGCTAGGCTTCAGCAGCATGTGAACCGAGAACTACCAGAAGTGCAAGCTGGGTTTCGAAGAGGCAGAGGAACTAGAGATCAGATTGCCAACATTCGCTGGATCATGGAAAAAGCAAGAGAGTTCCAGAAAAACATCTACTTCTGCTTCATTGACTACGCTAAAGCCTTTGATTGTGTGGATCACAACAAACTGTGGCAAATTCTTAAAGAGATGGGAGTACCAGACCACCTTACCTGTCTCCTGAGAAACCTGTATGCGGGTCAAGAAGCAACAGTTAGAACCGGACATGGAACAACCGACTGGTTCAAAATTGGGAAAGGAGTACGACAAGGCTGTATATTATCACCCTGCTTATTTAACTTATATGCAGAGTACATCATGAGAAATGCCGGGCTGGATGAATCACAAGCCGGAGTTAAGATTGCCGGGAGAAATATCAACAACCTCAGATATGCAGACGATACCACCCTAATGGCAGAAAGTGAAGTGGAACTAAAGAGCCTCTTGATGAGGGTGAAAGAGGAGAGTGCAAAAGCTGGCTTGAAACTCAGCATTAAAAAAACTAAGATAACGGCAACTTGTCCCATCACCACCTTGCAAATAGAAGGGGAAGAAATGGAAGCAGTGACAGATTTTATTTTCTTGGGCTCCAAGATCACCGCAGATGGTGACTGCAGCCATGAAATTAAAAGACGCTTACTCCTTGGGAGGAAAGCTATGGCAAACCTAGACAGCATATTAAAAAGCAGAGACATCACCTTGCCGACAAAGGTCTGTATAGTTAAAGCTATGGTTTTTCCAGTAGTAATGTATGGCTGTGAGAGTTGGACCATAAGGAAGGCTGAGCGCCGAAGAATTGATGCTTTCGAACTGTGGTGCTGGAGAAGACTCTTAAGAGTCCCTTGGACTGCAAGGAGGTCAAATCAGTCAATCCTAAAGGAAATCAACCCTGACTGCTCATTGGAAGGACAGATACTGAAGATGAAGCTCAAATACTTTGGCCACCTAATGCGAAGAAAGGACTCACTGGAAAAAACCCAGATGCTGGGAAAGACTGAAGGCAAAAGGAGAAGGGGACGGCAGAGGATGAGATGGTTAGATAGCATCACCGATGTAACGAACATGAATTTGAGTAAACTTCGGGAGACGGTGGAGGACAGGAAGGCCTGGCGTGCTATGGCCCATGAGGTCACGAAGAGTCGGACACGACTGAACGACTGAACAACAACAAACAGACACAAACATTTATTCAACAAGTTTCGCAAACAAGTCATGATCTGCCATCAGGCATAACAAAAGCTGTAAGGTGGGCATTCATTTTACTGCAGTAAACTTTTTCTGAACAGCAGTTGAAGCTACAACAAATGCAATAATTAATAATCTAATAGGGGATGCTTCAAAGAGCTTTGCTATGTCATGAAAGGCATTTGATCATTCTGTTTCAGTGTTTAAATTTGTTGATGATTCTATGGACAGCCATCTGCCACTGATGCTTTAAATTGGATTTTTGCATTTTGCAGAGAGTTGGATTCATTGGCCTAAATGGCTTCTTCCAACTTGTTATTCTTACATTTCATTTTTGTATGCTGACACAAACACAGTGGATTGAAAAATGTTTTATAAAACTTAAAAAAATATTCCTATTTTGGAAAATACAACACTAGTTACGGTAAGACTTGCTGGTAAAGAGGCTTCAAAACAGCAGCTGCAACAAAATGAAAACACTGCCATCTTCAATTACCAGCTGAAATTCTGCACAGCTACAGACTCTGTAACAAGAATTTATTTCAAAATGAGTAAGTATCATAAAAGGTAAAGGTTTTCCCCTGCACAGTCGTGTCCGACTCTAGGGGACGGTGCTCATCTCCGTTTCTTAGCCGAAGAGCCAGCACTGTCCGAAGACGTTTCTGCGGTCATGTGGCCGGCATGACGTGAGCGGAACACTGTTACCATCCCACCGAAGTGGTACCTATTCAACTACTTGCATTTGCATGCTTTCGAATTGCTAGGTTGGCAAGAGCTGGGGTGAGTGCGGGAGCTCCCTCTGTCACACAGCGCTCGGGTCTTGAACCGCCGACCTTCTGATCGACAAGCCTGGCGTCTTAACCACTGAGCCATTGCGCCCCCTCCAAGTATCATAAAGCCTCTCCAATAAAAAAAATGAAATAGTAATTATATTGTTTTACTTAGTTAAAATGTTAGTTTTGACTATATTCAAGCATTTGAAAAACCAGCCTGAACTGGAGAGGTTATCAGGGGAAACAGAACTGAAAAACCAAAAGATCGGGAAAATGCAAACTGCAATTTAAATATTAGAATGCATAAGAATACTGAACCAGAGATTTCTTAATGCAGTGGTTAAGACAGATCTAGAAGCAGCTACCATTTGCTGAGACAGACTTTGTGCACTTCGATACGATATCCATCCAATCTGGTCCGGCAGGATGGGCATGCTCTGGGTCCCGTCAGCCAAGGAACGTTGGCTGATGGGGGCCAGGAGACCCTTTTCTGCCATGGTGCCTGCCCGCTGGAACATCCTCCCTCCTGAGATTAGGATGGTCCCGACCCTAAGACCTGGCTATGTGCCTGGGCCTGGGGTTCCAAGTGTGTGACGGGCCCCATTTCTTGGTTGTGCTGACACCAACAGATTTTAATATCTCTTGGCTGCTGTTTGTATTTAATTTATTTTTGTACTGTTTTAATTGTTTAACTGTTTTTATGATTGTTAGCCTCCCAGAGTCACTGGTTTGAGATGGGCGGCTATATAAATTGAACAGACAGACAGACAGACAAACAAGTACTGAGAAATATGTATCTAATTTGCATGATACTTTCTTCAGGACTGCACAACTTTCCATCCCATATACTGTACTGTAGAGAAGGAACATGTGACCTTTTCAAGGCTGTGAGTTCTATTAGAGCAAATGGTCTGAAACACTTGCACTTGTGTACAAAATTGTGCCAGGTACAGTCTGTCTACAGAGCTTTCTGCTTTGGAGTTTGCATGCTTTCTTCAAACTCTTAAGAACAGCCCCTAGAGCCTTTTGAAAAATTGCCACCAAGCAATCATTTTTAATGTGGCAAAAATATGTAGTTTTAATATATTTGAAATTATACATTCATAGTGTGGCCTTTTGCCCCAATTAGTTGCACACCCTGGATTTAAAACATACATAGAATGCTAGGAATTGGGATATCATATTGAGAGCGATGTTTAAATTGCTTGTGAAGCACAAAGGAGCATGAAGTGTGTGTTACCCAGCTTTAGTTGTGTTTAAAAGCCCCTCTAACTGCATAATCAAAAAGGTAACCAAAAGGTAATTCTACCCTTGTCCGCAAATGATTTTTCCAGATAATTTCCTCTTTGCAAACGTCACCAGCAGTCCCTCTTCAATACAGTGGCAAACGCAAATGGCTTAGTGGAGAAGGCAGCTGAGGTGACCGTGCTTCTCGTGGAGATGCTCTCTATGCCTGCTGACTAAGCTTCATAGTAGCAGAATACTCCAGCTTTGACCCACCTGGCATTTGTGACTGACCCTAATGTCAAGGCAGGTGTGCTGGAAGAGAAAGGTTGCTTTGCTGGCATTAGTCCTTGGTCCTCTTAAGGTCAGTTTTGGTAGCACTTCATACATCTAGCTTGTGCCACGTGTTTTAAAGGGGTTTAATGTTCATGACATCTGAAGCTAAGGCTCCCTCCATAGAGAACTGGAGCTGGCTTAGCTTGTGGTTATTTGGTGATGCAGAGAGATCTCCTGAAGGGTTGATGAATCTAACACTGGTCTTGTAGAACACCTGTGAATATAGACGCCACTGTCCCATACCCATCTTAAGATTAATCAAGCTGAAGGAGCCCTAGACGTGCTCTGCTGAAAGACAATGATGTAACATTGCCCCTTCCACTATCTTAAGGGTAATGGGATTTTATTTCATTTATTTATTTATTTATTGTTCAAATTTATGACCGCCCATCTCCACGACAGTGGACTCTGGGCGGTTTACAACATTAAAATTAATATTAAAAACCTATCATCCTGGTGTGTCACATAAACTCAGGCCATGTTGTACATAAGCAGTGCCCTGCTGGAACGGAACTCTGAGCCATCTAGGCCATCGGCCTGTTCGCACAGTGGCCAGCCAACTGCACGAGGAAGCCTATTCGTCTCCCAGCAGGTGGCTTTCAGAAGCAGCAGCCAGACTGCCATCAAGCCACTGATCCCCATGACTTCCATGAATTGGCCCAACCCTTTTTTGAAGCCAGCCAAGCTGGTAACCAGCACACCTCATGGTAGCAAATTCCAAAGTTTAACTACACATGGTGTTAAAAAAAATCCTTTTCTCTGTCCTGATTCTCCCAGTATTCAATTTCATTTGGTTCTAGTACTTTGGGAAAGGGAAAACAGCTTTTTGTCCACTTTATCCACACCATGCATAAGATACAGTAGCACATGTTGGTGATATGAGAGACATACAATACAAAGTAAGTTTCTTAAAAAGCAAGAAAAATTGCCCTCTATCACCATCCCAGGGGCTACAAAAGATAATTCTTTGGTCCTCTCTGCTAGAGCAAGAGAAAGAGCAAAAGCCAGAGTTGGAAAAGAAATCATTGTAATAAATTGCAATATTGTTCAGCATAGTTTGAGACCTTAACAGCCATATTGAAGTTTTATATTATCCAGAATGCTCACATCCTCTGCTGATGTTATTCAAGGAATAACAGCCTCCTGGAAAAATTATTGTGCACAATGCTAATGTCTGCAGGAGGGGAAGCCTTTATGCGTACAGCAATACACATGCTGTTTCCATGTGAGCTGGGACATCAATAATGCAGGATTCTAACTAACAAGGCAGCCAATGTACAAAGGCTTTCTTTGAAACAAGTGTTATTAAGGTGACATGGGAGGTGAGGGAAGTTATTCGGGGCACTCTGGATAATGGCAACTTAATGAATTATATTAATAGAACTCTCAATTTTAAGAGATTGGAATCTACAACATTTAAGTTCTGAATGTCAGAATACTGCAACTCGGTGGATTATCCACAGGAATCATGTCACAGCTGACATCTCTAGATGGAATACAGTAGGCCACACTGGACTACTGAGCTCATAGTGTTCTATGGAAGTTGATCTTGGCACTCCTATGCTGGACATTTGGTGTAAGAGTCCTTTGGATCCAGTCTAGCAACAATTAAAGGAATTGTCTTTGAAACTAGTACACCGTTGGCAGAGCAGAGAGGAAATAGTGTTGAGATCGTTTTGTAAGACCTACAAAACAATTTTAATCTTCTGTTGGCATACATTTTAAACAAATCTATATTACATATACTGGAGAAGTACAATGATGCCCGATTCTGCAACTAAATATTTAATCAAATACCATTTATCATGTCTTCAACCCAATCCCCAACAGTCTTTGTATAGTTGTTGTTTTTTTTAAAATGATCTTTTGGAGGAAGATAGACAAAGCAGCAAATAAATTTGAAGAATCATTAGAACAAGCTCATTGTGCTGTGGAAAGTTATTTAAAGGGCCCATGCCTTCTCATTGTTAGAGAAACATGACATCTCAGCATTTGTAATACAGACTTAGAGCAAGCCACTGCAAAAAAAAAAAAGCATGTTGTTTGGATGTGACACAAGAGGGCAGCGAAACTGATTGTTCAATCCTTTGGAGGCTACTCAAGTGGGCAAAGCAGCAGTAAATAGGTCCAACATGTGCAAACACACTTATTTTCACAACTGCAATAATTGCTAAGGAGGAGAAATTTTAATCTCCCCTCATTTGTACAGCCTTTGTACATTGGCTGCCTTGTTACTCATAATTTGAATCAAACTTTCTATATCTTTGTTGTCAGTTACACTGAGGGAAAACTTACTGAAGCATGTTGCCCTTCATTGTCTTCATTGGACAAAAATCTTGAATTCTGGCTATTAGCAAACTCATGAAAATTACATGGAAATGAGAATCAGAAACAGTATACTGATTACTTGGGGCAGAGAATGCAGTTGATAGCCTGGTTCAATCCTGGATATATTACTCGTACTAAAAATAATTAGAAAAATGCTTCTTTGGTTTGCTTTTAGTTTTTATTTTTACTTGGTATGCTTATACAACTTTCAATAAAATGCTTTCTGAAAAAAATTAAATAAAAAGGACTAAATCATTTGTAATGGAGTAAAATAAAATTTTAGCACATTATCATTCTTTTCACTACTTTAACAATATACAGCAATGACCAAACTTTAGAAAGTAGCAATGGACCCAACACTGAGGCATATCCATTAAGTAGTGAAAAACCAGTCTAGGCTTCTAACTTTATTGATTGTAGTATTGATTGTGCATCTTTATATTCTTCAGTTTCTTCCAACTCTTTTTCATTTTCCTGAAAATAAAAAAAGACTTTAAAATATTTTCAAAACTATGCCTCCACTTCAACCTTTAGAAACAACATCCTGTAAGACTGAATTTTATGGTATGAGGATTGAAGTTATACTATACCAACTGACCGAAAGAATGACGCTTTTTCACTTCAACAACAATTTAGTTCTTTGAAACACCATTTATTAAGTATGTTTCTGGATTATATTTTATGAAAGAATGGAAATTGTTCTTTCTTTTTTTCATTCATTCATTCATTCATTCATTCATTCACTCACTCACTCACTCACTCACTCACTCACTCACTATCCTGCCTTTATTATTTTTATAAATAACTCAAGGCGGCGAATGTACCATATGTCATATGTCAATTTATTACAGTCATAGACCAGTACAAATAAAAATACACCATATGTATCCAATAAAGTTCTCAGCTATAATAAAAGAAGTAAAATCCATATCTAAAATTAGTTTAGCAAGATACTTAACATTTGTATATAAAATCAAGAAGACAGCCTATTTTACATTATGTTGAGTTCCATATCTTGTGGCATCCTATGGTTATTAATTATTAACTATTAAAATTAAGTGTTAATATCAAAATTTTAAATGAATAGTTATAAAAGAAAGTAAAATATTTACGGTAAGTTTTTCACTAAGTTACGTCGGCTCTTTAGTGCTGCTGCGCAGAATCTTGCTACCTGTAATCCACTCATCTTTGAGCAAAATCTGAAGATATTCGGTTTCAGAGCGGCCCGGATACCTCATAATCATCGGGGGAATAAATTTTATTCTAATATCTCTGTAGAATGAACATCGTAGAAGGACATGTCCAGTGGTTTCTATCTCTCCAGAATTACAAGGACAGAGCCTTTTATCCAATGGAATTTTTTTATATTTGCCGTCCAAGACGGCTGAGGGGAGGACATGGCATTGTGCAAGTGAGAAGGCTTTCCGGTGGTTCAATGTCTCTAGCTGGCTGAGATATCTCGCAGAGGTAACAGTATATCTAGTAGAGTCTGGAGCCAAAAATGTTGGGGCTTTCTCTAGATCTGCTTGCCTCTCCGTGTCCTCTACCCTTTCTCTCAGGCTTTGTTTTGCCTTGTCGTAGCCCAGCTCTAGTATTGAAGACGGAGAAAAACCTAATTTTGTGAGCTTATATTCGACAGCCTTGATCCAGGAGGAAGAAAATTTGTCTTGGAGAATTAGTGGTGCAAGGCCTTGTGGAAAAAAGTTGAGTTTTAGCCATAGATTTAAGGAAGCAATACAGATTCTTGACTCAACTTTTACCAGTCCTGTCTCCAGGCGTAAGCGCGCGTTAGAAACACAACGAGGCATCTGTAAAATTGCTCTTATAAATTTGGATTGAACTCTCTCCAAAGGTATGAAACTATGAGATGAGGGTCCAAGCTGGGTCCCATACAATAGCTGTGCAAGCGACTTAGCCTGAAAAAGCTTAATTGCAGCTGGGACATAATGTCCTCCTTTCAAGTGGAAAAATTTGAGAATGGCGTTGGCTGATCTCTGACCAACGGCAGCTGCATGTTCGCAATGTGCATTCCTTGAGCCGGTGGTGTGTATGACAACACCCAGATATTTAAAAATGGTCACCTGTTCTATTTTATGTCCATTAAGGTACCATGAATGGAGTTTTGGCCTTTTAGGAAAGGCCATAACTTTAGTTTTCTGAAAGTTAATTTCCAATTTATCATTATTGCAGTACTGGAGCAATGCTCGCAGGGCTCTTTTAAGACCTACTGGTGTCCTTGAAAGAATTACTGCGTCATCTGCATACAATAACAAGGTGATGCTGCGATTCCCTATTTTTGGGTGGTGGTGGTTTGGTTTATTTATCCATTTAACCATGTCGTTAATATGGAAATTAAAAAGCAGGGCCCCCAAAATGCACCCCCGTTTTACCCCCTTTGGAGCTATAATCAACATAGAGAGAGTCCCTTGCGTGTTGCACCTAACCTTCAGGGTCGTGTTGGAATGTAAGGCACGTAATAAATGGAGAAGCCTACGATCAATTGAGGTGGCTTCCAACTTCTCCCATAACTTGGTTCTGGTGACAGAGTCAAAGGCTGCCTTTAGGTCTATGAAGGCAGCATATAGTGATGTCGCTCTATTAGACACATATTTTTCAATCAGGTGCTGCAAGACCAGGCATTGGTCAATAGTGCCTCTCCCCTCTCTAAAACCGGCTTGTTCTTCTGCTATCAAATTATTGTGGTCCAGCCAGTTCTTGACTTTGTCTTGTAGGTGTTTGGCATAAAGTTTGCTAATTATATTTAGCAAACTTATTGGTCTATAGTTTGCAGGGTCATCTCTGTTTCCCTTCTTGAAGATTGGGACAACAATCGCTAAACCCCCGTCTTCCGGGATATTTCCAGTAGTATCGATGTAGGTAAATAGCGCCGCCAGGACTGGGGTCCACCACTCCCTATTGTTCTTCAGGAGTTCTGCAGGGATGAAATCAGCGCCCGGAGCCTTCCCTGTCTTAAGTTGATCAATGAGAGATTTAATTTCAGACACCGAAACTGGGTGCCATTCGGGTATGTCCTTCATAGTTGGCAGTTTCCCCTCACTGGAGGAATCTTCATACAGCCTCCGGAAATGTAGCTCCCAGGCAGCTGGTGATATATGGGAGTCTAGAGGAGTATAAGTTCTGGTGGTTTGGCAAGCTATTAAATGCCAGAATAGGGAAGAGTTCTTATTCTTTACTGCCTCTATGAGCCGTTCCCAGGTAGACCTGGTGTCTTGCTTCTTCTTAGATGTCACAAGTCGCTTGTATTGTTTTTTAAGAATGAGGAGATGTTTAAGAGTCGTTGAGTTGCCATTTCCAGTCTCATTTTTATATATCTTGTAAGCTGAGGTAAGAGCTTTCTTTGCTTCCACACAATCCTTATCGAACCATGGCTTCGAGGCAAGGGCAGGCCTCTTAACTGAGAAATCAGGATCGCGTGTCAGTAGCGGTTGTAGATTTTGTACTAGGTTGTTATATAGTTCTAGTAAATTTTGAGAGGAGTTGGCTGATATGAAGTCCGATTGAATTTTTTGGAAGTTACCCTCTACTAAAGCTCTCCTTACCTTCTGATCGAGAGACTGGGACCATGCAACCCGACATCTTGTTAGACCTGCTGGAGAAATTGGAGGAATGAAACAGTCCCCGGGAGACATCTGCCAAAAAGAACTTTTTAATTGTATGTTGTTTATTCGTTCAGTCGCTTCCGACTCTTCGTGACTTCATGGACCAGCCCACGCCAGAGCTTCCTGTCGGCCGTCACCATCCCCAGCTCCCCCATGGTTGAGTCTGTCACCTCCAGAATATCATCCATCCATCTTGCCCTTGGTCGGCCCCTCTTCCTTTTGCCTTCCACTTTCCCTAGCATCAGCTTCTTCTCCAGGGTATCCTGTCTTCTCATTATGTGGCCAAAGTACTTCAGTTTTGCCTTTAATATCATTCCCTCAAGTGAGCAGTCTGGCTTTATTTCCTGGAGTATGGACTGGTTTGATCTTCTTGCAGTCCAAGGCACTCTCAGAATTTTCCTCCAACACCACAGTTCAAAAGCATCTATCTTCCTTCGCTCAGCCTTCCTTATGGTCCAGCTCTCACAGCCATAGGTTACTACAGGGAATACCATTGCTTTAACTATGTGGACCTTTGTTGTCAGTGTGATGTCTCTGCTCTTAACTATTTTATCAAGATTTGCCATTGCTCTCCTCCCAAGAAGTAGACGTCTTCTGATTTCCTGGCTGCAGTCAGCATCTGCAGTAATCTTTGCGTCTAGAAATACAAAGTCTGTCACTGCCTCCACTTTTTCTCCCTCTATTTGCCAGTTATCAATCAAGCTGGTTGCCATAATCTTGGTTTTTTTGAGGTTTAACTGCAACCCAGCTTTTGCACTTTCTTCTTTCACCTTCGTCATAAGGCTCCTCAACTCCTCCTCGCTTTCAGCCATCAAAGTGGTATCATCTGCATATCTAAGATTGTTAATGTTTCTTCCAGCGATTTTAACTCCAGCCTTGGATTCCTCAAGCCCAGCACGTCGCATGATGTGTTCTGCATACAGGTTGAATAGGTAGGGTGAGAGTATACAGCCCTGCCGTACTCCTTTCCCAATCTTAAACCAGTCCGTTGTTCCGTGCTCTGTTCTTACCGTTGCTACTTGGTCGTTATACAGATTCCTCAGGAGGCAGACAAGATGACTTGGTATCCCCATACCACCAAGAACTTGCCACAATTTGTTATGATCCACAGAGTCAAAGGCTTTAGAATAGTCAATGAAACAAAAGTAGATGTTTTTCTGAAACTCCCTGGCTTTCTCCATTATCCAGCGGATATTGGCAATTTGGTCTCTAGTTCCTCTGCCTTTTCTAAACCCAGCTTGTACACCTGGCAATTCTCGCTCCATGAATTGCTGGAGTCTCCCTTGTAAGATCTTGAGCATTACCTTACTGGTATGTGAAATAAGTGCCACTGTTCGATAGTTTGAACATTCTTTAGTGCTTCCCTTTTTTGGTATGGGGATATAAGTTGATTTTTTCCAATCTGATGGCCATTCTTGTATTTTCCAAATTTGCTGGCATATGGCATGCATTACCTTGACAGCATCATCTTGCAAGATTTTAAACAGTTCAGCTGGGATACCGTCGTCTCCTGCTGCCTTGTTATTAGCAATGCTTCTTAAGGCCCATTCAACCTCACTCTTCAGGATGTCTGGCTTTAACTCACTGACCACACCGTCAGAGCTATCTCCAATATTATTATCCTTCCTATACAGATCTTCCGTATATTCTTGCCACCTTTTCTTGATCTCTTCTGCTTCTGTTAGGTCCTTACCATCTTTGTTTTTGATCATACCCATTTTTGCCTGGAATTTACCTCCGATGTTTCTAATTTTCTGGAAGAGGTCTCTTGTCCCTCCTATTCTACTGTCTTCTTCCACTTCTGCACATTGCTTGTTTAAAAATAATTCCTTATCTCTTCTGGCTAACCTCTGGAATTTTGCATTTAATTGGGCATATCTCCCCCTATCACTGTTGCCTTTTGCTTTCCTTCTTTCGTGGGCTACTTCCAGTGTCTCAGCAGACAGCCATCTTGCCTTCTTGGTTTTCTTTTTCTTTGGGACGTTTTTTGTTGCCGCCTCCTGAACAATGTTGCGAACTTCTGTCCATAGTTCTTCCGGGACCCTATCCACTAAATCTAGTCCCTTAAATGTATTCTTCACCCCCACTGCATATTCCTTAGGAATATTAGTGAGCTCGTATCATATTTAATTGTATGCAGAGTGGTAAATGATCACTTTCTAGAAGTGGTAAAATTTCAAAATGTTTTATATATTTTAGTAAATCCATGGAGGTTAGGATATAATCAATGGTGCTAGTTCTAACTCCAGCCATAAATGTCACTTCTCCTGGGTAGTCTCCTACTTGTCAGCCATTTGTTATAAAAAGGTTGAGCCTGTTTGCCATCTTTGCAAGGCAAAGGCCAGCGTAGTTTACTCCTTTATCTTTAGAGAGTCGTGGGAGGGGGGTACTAGTTAGATTGGAATCCTCCGATGGGGGGTATTGATGAAATTTAGAAAATAATGTATAATCATCCGTACCCAATCTCGCGTTGAAGTCTCCCCCTAATAAGACCCAAGCATTTGCATGTTCCATAAGGAGATTACTAACATAGTGTTCCAACTCCATCCATAAGGCAGTTGTTTCGGATTTTCTTTGTGATGGAGGGAGATAAACATTGATTATCAATAGCGAGTCTGGACCCGACTTAAGAAGGAGGGCCATAGCCAAATGTTTTAGAGGGGGGATTGATATAGACTCGACTCTCAAGGAGGTTGAGATAAGTATACCCAGACCTCCTTTCAATCTCCCTGGTCCTTTACCTGGCCTCGCTTTTAATTTATATGAGTAATATCCATTGAGGAGGAGGTCATCATCAGTCCATGTCTCTTGCACCAAAATAATATCCCTGCCTATCAAGGGGTCGGAGTGATTAAAACCTCTAAATCGATGCCATCCAGTGTTTTGTTGAATGACTATGTTGTCACAATCCTGAGAGCTTGATGATGCCAAGTTTATTAATGGCTTTACTGTAGAGTGTGTTGTTGTCAGTGCCTCCCTTAATTCATCCAGTCTTTGTATAATATCTACTTGCTCCGGTTCTGGTAACGCACCAAATAAATCAATCAGCATTTCTTCTGGCTCTTCCTCCGCAGTCTCACTATCTGTAGCTAGCACAGTTTGTTGGTTATTACACTGTTTTCTCAGGGCCGTTGTTGCAGCTGCTTTGATTTTAGTTATATGAGAGCTACTGCAATTAGGTTTTAAAGTGGCAGTACTCTCTGTAAGGGGCTGATCCAAGAGTGGGCTCACTTTCTCTGAGGCAAAGACACGTATTGGGAATATTGAAAAGGTGTTCAGGAAGGGCTTCATTCTGGAAAGCATGCTAGGAAATATAGGCTGCTTAAAAGTTAGCAAAACTCGAATATAATCTCTTCTGTATGGCAGCCAATCAGCATGCACTAAATCTATCATTGTACGTTCACATCGGAGCAGCTGGCTCAATGATAGCATAACAGCTCTTCTATCACTCCATCTCCCTCTATTCACTCTGTTGTCATAAATCTGCAGGGTGATCTGATTGGTTTGTAAGTAGTAATTCCATTTGTCTCCTCTCTGTCCTTTTTCTAATTGGGGACTGCTTTCTTTACAGACATTCTTTCCTTTCCTTGTGGTTTCGGGAAGAGGGCCAGCTTCTATCTCTGTACTAACCCCGTGATGACTGTCAGTGTGGGTGGTAGTAGAAATCTTCCTGTTTCCTTCTGTTTTGTTTGATTGGCTCTCAATAAACTTTGTGAAGGACTCCTTCAGGGAGTTGACCTTATCTTTAACTGTTGTTAAAAGTTCAAAAATTGATATCACCATGTGTGCTGTTAGCAGACATTGTCTAGATATAAAGTCTGTTATGCTCTCCCTCTTTAAGTTCATAACATCCCCCTCTTGCATAAGCAAAGCAGCTGCCGAGCAGGCCGCTGCAGTCTGGGAGGGGGAAACATTTTCTGCAAGGGTGGAGGAAAGTTCTGAGAGCTGCTGACTTTCTAGTTCTGACTGTAAGTCCCATTCCAATGAATTCTGTAAGGTAGCTCTATTTGTAAAGGAGTCTAAAGTCGAGTTACTTACTGAAACAGTTTCTTTGTTTGTTGTATAGTCGTCCATTTTCTGTTGCTTCAATGGCTTAGATAAAGTCTGTGCTGCAGAGAGCCCACGCTGACTCTTTTTTCTTTTCCCCATTCTTAAAACCTGACTTGTGATATTGATAAGTTAGACTAAAAATATCCTCTCTGGCGTGGAGTATTTGTAGAAATGGTTAAAAGTAATTAGAAGTATAAAATATATAAAATTTAAGAAATATATATACATATATTTCAGAGTTTAAAATTTAGAAATAGGCTGTGCAAAAACAGATAATAAGTCCAATAGCGGGGCACTAATAGCAGAGAACACAATGTCAGGCTGCCAGAGAAAAAAATTCTAAAAGAAAACTTTAGAAGGAGCTCTTTCCAGTAGTTGCTGCCTCGTCGCCATCTTGCCCCGTGCTTTTCAATGTACCAAATACTCCTTCCTTCTCCTATTTTCCCAACAACCACCCTGTGAGGTGAGTTGGGCTGAGAGAGAGTAACTGGCCCAAGGTCACCCAGCCGGCTTTCATGCCTAAGGCGGGACTAGAACTCTCAGGCTCCTGGTTTCTAGCCCATTGCCTTAACCACTATATAAATCCTGCAACTCCTTTCAAAGTGAATTAATCATATACTGTAAATCAAATTAAAGCATATGGAAGTTTATCTGATCACTATGTCTACAGTTGTTCCTATTAAAAGAAACATTAAAGTTGTTGCAAGCAAAAACACGGGCTGGAATAAAACTATGAAAGAAAAATCTATTTTAGCCAAGCACTTTTCAAACGTCAGTTACCACCCCATCCTAAATTCATGAAGCAGTACAGAGATGTAAACCTTTTGATTAAAATTAATTTCCACCTGTACCATTTCAAATAACAAAATACTAATTAAAAATCAGTTGATTAAAAAGATGTTTACCTTCACAACAGATTAAAAAAATGCAGAAGTCCAAGGAGCTATATAAAAGTACAAACTAAAGTTGTCTGTAGAAGAAAATGGAGGCAACTCAAAGCCAGAGTTTCCACTGTGATAATAATAGGTTTCAATAATTCCTACAAGTCTTGAGATCTAGTTATGGGCTAAAAATAGCCTTGCTGGTTCATCTATACCAGGAACTGCACGGGAAGTTGGTGTTATTAGTACCAGTAGCATTCAGAGCCATAACCAATGGGATCATAGCGTTATCTGGCTAGGACAAGAATTGTGGGCCTTGTTATAGTTAATTTGAAACAGTACTGCTTGGCCTTTCATGTGGTGCTCCACAAAAGTCCATCTTGACCATCACTGTACTTAAAGAAAACTGGTGAGACTTATCACCTGGAGATTTAAATCCAATTCCAAGAAGACAAAAATGAAGTGCCTTTTCATACACTGTATAAATTGTGGAATTTAATACTGCCACAGGAAGATGCCAATCAACCTAAGACATCTGCAACAAGATTAAACAAATTCATACAGGACAACATGTTTAATGGCTACACTAGCCGTGATGACTGTACGATATCTCCTGGACCATAGCCAACATGTCTCTGAACATCAATGTTGGGAAACAACAGCAGGAGAAAGCATTACTCTTAGTCCTACATGAAGGCTTCCCAAGGGCATCTGATTGTCTACTGTCAAAAGCAGGATGCTAAACACGGTATGTCTTTGGTGTCACTAATAGGGATCTTGTATTCTTATTAACTTCTATACAGATTTCAGCCAATGATCTATTGGTTTTGCTTTCTGTTTCTGCTATGATGTTGTATTATAAATATTTGAAAATACTTAAGTTTTATGACTGGTGATTTAAATATTAAGCCATTCTTGAGTAATCTACATAAAAATATAAATATAACCGATCACAGAAGCTACAAGAGTTACACTGTATTAAATTTAACTATTTAGATAAACATAATGTATTTGTACTTTCATATGGTTAAACTACCGTGGAGCTCACCTGGAATCATGCATAAAAAATAATACATGAAAGAAATACTTTAAGAGAGCAAGTAATACATTGATCCAAAAAGAATGATTCCTACAACAATTTTGAATCTAGGTACTTATAAATTATTTATGTAGACTGTCACATTTGGATTTTTTGCTCTGACTGAAGAAAGGAAAAGAAAAACCATGCCAAGCAAGAGTTTAAAGAGAATATACTATAGGTGCGCAAATGACACCGTGGGTTTGGGTTTTGTGTTTCCTGCCGCTGTATAAGAGTTTAAAGAGAATATACAGGAAAGAGCTTCTGGAAATTATCCAAATAGAATAGAATTATAGAATAGAATAGAATAGAATAATTAGAATAGAATAGAATAGAATAGAATAGAATAGAATAGAATAGAATAGAATAGAATTATCCAAATAGAATATACAGGAAAGAGCTTCTGGAAATTATCCAAAAACATGGTCCTATGGGCCACAGCTAAAAAAATGTTTCCTAAAACTATGGCAACTTACAGTCAACAGTGAATGCAGGGCTAGAAAATTTCCTTTAGCTTACAACTCTGAAATAGAGTTGGAAGGGAAAACAGAAGAAGCAGGCTCTGTATTTGTGAATATATTGGGTCTAGTAGCTTCCAACACGTTAGAGCAGTCATTCTGAGAAGTGGGCCTATGGCAATTTTCAAGAGAATTGGTACTGCAAATATTTAAGTTATTTCTTTTAAAGACTAATTAAAATACAGGGTTGTCTACAGTTCACGTTTAAAAATGGTAGAGGAATTATGTTTAGTGACTGATTATGCTCTTGTTTCTCTTTTATCCAAATACCACATATGTAATTTTCTCTCCAACCACCACTGTATCTTCACAAAATCCTCAAGCTATGTGCCAGAGTTAGAATTTGAACCTGCTTACCTCAAGCCGAGTTTGACATTTCACCCGCTGCATTTCACACATTTTATATCAACACTATTTCAATTGAAACATTAACTGATTAAAATATCACACCAAGCATTAGTTAGTTGATTGTAGTGGAAATTCTTAAGTCACTGAAAATCAGAGGGCACTTTTTGGGGGGAGGAAGACTATTTTGGGTTGACCATTTTAACATAAATAAGTCTGAAGAACTATAATTTTTTTGTAAAACTGCCAATTTTATTCTTAAATATACATACTTTTAATGTGCCTAAAAGACATCTATTTTGAAGGGCTGGCAATAATGAGATGTGCATATTAACAGTTCGGTGATGTATCAAAACAGAAGATGTATAAACTAAACTAAGTTCTTCAACTGCCAGTCCTACAGAAAGATTCTTCTTCCATACTTACTAATAGTTGAACAAGATCAGAATGTGCAGCTTCCAGTCGGCGTTGGCAATCAGGAATCATCATTCGAGATTCTTGCAAGATCTCAGTCTAAAAATGAAAGCAGTTGTTAATATAACAGATAACTTTCCTTTTTGATATTGGCTGCTTAAAATCAGACATCACACTGACATATATTGTCAGGATGGAGCATCCTGCCAGCAGAGTTATGGGGGATGGAAGTAGTCTGGCATTCCTGTAGGGTTGTTAGGAATGTTTTGTAACAGTAGTCTGATGTGACTGCAAAGCTCCCAGGAATGTTGATTAGTATTGTTTGAACGGAGCTGTCAGCTCGTTAGCGAAGGATTGGGGCTGAGTAGTATGGAACCGGGAAGAGCGTGGGGAGGGGCTGTCATGGAGTGACTCTCCCAATTGGGGGGGGGGGTTGGAACAAGGTAAAGAATGTAAAGGCCATTTAGCGCAACTGTCCCTCATTCTAGTCTTTGCATTGGAACGGATCACTTGCTTTAATAAAGAACTCTTTCATATCCTTGATGGCTTGTCGTAAGAGTTTCTGAATTAACAGCTGAAGGATCAGAACCATCACAAAAAGACTAGAATCACTAATAGCTACCTTACACGGAGACACCATGTCTACTGAAGAAGGTCAGCAGCTGGAATACCCAGAGACTGAAGAATTCTCTCTCGAAGGGGGAGAGAAAGGCGACGGGGTGGAATCGGAAGGAGCCTCCAAACGAATGGCGGAAGAGAGGCTGAGAGCCTTAGGAACCGAAGAGGAGGAGAGCGGAGTGAGGATGAGAGTAATCTCCCAACGAGCGGAACTGCACGGGACTGTCAGAAGAAGGATTCTTCCCACTCCGGAGGCAGAGGCACCCTTATCCTGAACAGTGGGGGCGACCAAGCGCGCCTGGGCCCTGGAGGTGGGATGCAGCACAAAGAAGGGCCCCGCTCGGTGGGTAACGACGTGGGGGAGGGACCACCTCCCCTCTTTGCCGGCGCCCGGACGACGAATGGAGGTGGTGGAACAGGAAATGAGTTCCCTAAGAGGTCAGATGCTGAATCTGCAGGGAATCATTGAGCAGCTGCTTCAGAGTATGAATCTAGGAATGGCTGCCAGTGCTGAAATGGCGAGCTCCCGAGCGTCCACCCTACAGCCCATCATCAAGAGAGACCGCAGCACGGAAAGATGCGGGGTAGCTGAAATCACTCGCCCGCCTTATGGCTGGAGCCCGACGGAACCGCCAAGGGGACTCCCAGGATGGCACGAGCCCTTCGGAGGAAGGGATTTGAAGGTAAAGTTCAGTGGGGAACCCAAGAACTTAGCTTGCTTCCTGACTCATGTAAAGGGCTTCATGGATGAGTTTTGAGGCAGGTTTCCCCACAGAAGGCGTGAAAGTACGGCACGTCTCAGCTCAGCTGGAGGGGGAAGTGGCGGATTGGCTCGTAGAATTGCATGACAATGAGGCGCCAGAGTTAGAGGACTTTGAAAGTTTCATGACTGCTTTGAGGATAAGGTTCGAAGACCCCCCCTCTCGAATGAGAGCCAAAACAAGCCTGCAGCATATTAAGCAGGGCAGCAGGTTGGTGTCTGAATATGCCTTGGAATTCAGGAGATTGGCTGGAAAGTTGACTGACTGGCTAGAATCCCTGAAAGTTGAATACTTTCAAGAGGGCTTGCAGCCAGAGATTTTAGAGTGGGCTCCAGCTAGAGGAGACCCGGGAACCCTGATGGGGTGGATTTGCCTGGCGGGCAAAATAGAAGATATGAGGATTTGCGTTAAGCGAAAGCAGAGGTACCAAGCAGTTGATTAGTACTGTTTAGTCGAACGGAGCTGTCAGCTCGTTAGTGAAGGATTGGGGATGAGTAGTATAGAACCGTGAAAAGCATGGGGAGGGGCTGTCATGGAGTGACTCCCCCAATGGGGGGGGGGAGCTGGCACAAGGCAAATAATGTAAAGGCTATTTAGCGCAACTGTCCCTCATTCTAGTTTTTGCATTGGAACAGATCACTTGCTTTAATAAATAACTCTTTCATATCCTTGATGGCTTGTCATAAGAGTTTCTGAATTAACAGCTGAAAGATCAGAACCATCACGTATATATTCATACACATAAACACTATTTTATTAAAGAAAGAATACTCAATATTACTTTTACATTCAAGCAAGAACTATTAGAAAGCTTTCTATGAAATAGTTATTTAAAATACTATTTGATATAAACTATTTCCCCTGCGGTTAGAAACAGCTTCGTCCAAAATGGGATCAGCTGGTTATATAAATATCTCCTACATCTTTTGGGTAATAAATAAAAACAGTGTTCAGATAATACCACACAGAGATAATTACTGCATGAAAAAAGTTATTGAGTTATTGATCACATTGTATGCTCGCTGCAGGAGGTTCTGACTGAGAGAAAGGTAAAGAAAAATGAAAAGCAAAGACCAGCAGGCTCATATTTTTGATGCTTATCATGCATAAAAAGTTATTACTCATCCTTGGGCTTTGTTTTAGGAGAAAGATTATTCTCACCATGCTTTTTGTGAGAAATTACTGATCTGGCACCCCACTGCATTTGAACATCTTGTACACATCTCCAGAAGACAATTTTGTAATTGTTCACAACATCATCCTATTTTTATTTCATGAGTATTTTCAGCTCTCCAATTCATGAACTGAAAAGATTTGTAAAAAGAGGTTTCTATAACCTGGGTAGAAATGAAAATCAATTAGCAAATCTATTAGGCGTGAAGATTCTAACAGCAATAGTAATATGCAGAACTATAAATAGGATTCAGTATACAGGACTGCATGTACTTATAGCTGTGAAAAGAATCCTAGATAAAGTTAGCATATAGGCAGCATAACATATTTCAATTTTTGCAAAGTTCAGGATGCACTAAGACAGGGGTCCCCAACCCCCGGGCTGCGGACCAGTACTGGTCCATGGCCTGTTAGGAACTGGGCCGCACACTTCTGTCCACGTCATCCTTTCTGCTTACCGCTTCCGTCCACGCCATCCCGAAACCACCACCACCCCGGTCCGTGGAAAAATTGTTTTCCACGAAACCGATCCCTGGTGCCAAAAAGGTTGGGGACCGCTGCACTAAGAAATATCCAATGATATATCTCAGCTACAGAAATTCTAACTTGGAATTTTCATCATTGCTTTTCCCGTCTTACAGAGCACTGCTGATAAGAATAATTTATTAATTGTACTTGTTATTAGCTACTAGGCTGGATTACAGGTAATCCTCGCTTAATGATTGCCCTGTTTAGCGACTGTTCGAAGTTACGACAGTGCTGAAAAAGTAACTTTATGACTGGTCCTCACACTTTTGACCGTCTCCGTGTCCCCATGGTCACGCAATCAAGATTCAGGCACTTCGCAACTGGCGGATGTTTATGACCGTTGCAGCGTCCCATGGTCACGTGATCATCATTTGCATGCTCCACAGCTGGCTTCTGACAAGCAGAGTCAATGGAGAAGCCAGCAGTAAAATCCCAAGTTGCGGTCATGTGATGTCTTGCTTAACAACCATGTGTGATTAGCTTAACAACTATGGTGAAAGTGAGGTCGTAACCTCATTGTGGTCATGTGATGTCTTGCTTAATGACCATGTTGCTTAGTGACAGACCTACAGCTCCCAACTGTGGTTGTTAAACGAGAACTACCTGAATTCAAATTATGTCACAATGTGATTCTAACTAGGAATCAGAAAGCAGTTCATCCTCCTGTTGAATCTGGACATGATCCAAGAGATCCAAGATCAATGTCACCCATAAAATATTACTGCTTCCAAAATAGTGAGGGGGAAGAGGTTTAACTCTTTTATCCTACCACATTACTTCTCCAATTCTAGCGCCTCCAAAATCAGCTACTGTATATACTTGCAGATAAGCCTATCCATGGATAAGCTGACCCTCAAATTTTTAACGAAAATACCACGAAAAATGCGCCACCTGATAAGCCAACACTAAAAATTTTCACGTTTTAATTTTCACAATTGGATTATCCGTGGGTGGGGCTTTTTTCATGGTATTTTGGTTAAAAATTCGAGGGTTGACTTATCTACAAGTACATACAGGTACTTTAAAAAAATATTAACATGTGTACTCGTGGATAAGCCAAACCCAATTTTTTGGGTGTATTTTGGAACCTAAAATTCTCTAAGAGAGAGCTTTGACATGAGTTAACCCTGCGTTCCCCAACTGGAAAGCAGTGGTGTGGGGCTCTATAGAGATAGAAATCATGACTAGTTTGTTTCTGTGGCAATAAAAGGAGAGGCAGAGAGAGAGAGAGAGAGAGAGAGAGAGAGAGAGAGAGAGAGAGAGAGAGAGAGAGAGAGAGACCCCTAACCTCCTGATGGTTCTTGTTATCCTGCATGCAAGAATAAAGCAGTTCACAAGGACCAGAAAGTTGGGCCATATTATCCTTTTAGGGCAAGACTGTCAGTCAAGAACTGGAGGGCCTAACCCTCGAATAGAGATTCCCTGGGCTGTATCCATACACGTTTATAAAAAAATGATTTAAATATGGTGAACTGAAGTCAATCCCACAATACATTCCACTGATTACAACCCTTTTACTGTTGTATACCCAGGAAAGAAAACAGTGAGGGTAGAAAAGACCCCACCCCCAAAAGTAACCAATACAAAACAAAGCTCATTTTCTTACCTATTATTATTTCATATTCCCAGAGTAAGAAGATAACATTTTGTATAGTTTTTAACTCCTTCCCTTTCTGGTATTCATCATATCTTATTATCAACATGGTAATTAAATTTTAAAAATTCTAGAAAGCTTTGCATTGAAGGGAAAATATATACAGTATTTCATATATATATATATATATATATATATATATATATATATATTCATTCATTCATTCATATTCCATATTTTAGAGTTTTTAGTATATTTGTATATGTATATTTTATAATGTATCTCTTTTAATTGATATTTAATTTTTTACTGTTTTAAATTCACTTGTACACCGCCCAGTCGTCATTGAGATGGGCGGTGGAAAAATGCGATAAATAAATAAATAAAATGAATGAATGAATGAGAAAATCAGAGATCTGGGAATCCTCACATAATCAAAATAGGGATGATTATTTATAGATTATGCTTATAGAGTTATAAACTTTATATAAATATTCAACAAAATCTTTACATTCATTGAAATTAGTGTCAAGTATATCTCACTATATCTTTTTAACAATTATGTTTTAATATTTAATAAATATCTGACCCCAATGGCAGGTTAGTATAATACATTTTCCAAAAAGAATACAGTTAAGAACTTCCTTGAATGAAATATCGTATCTCTGAATAAGAAGCCTCGATCTTTTAATCCAGCAAAGTAAATCACCTTCATTTGAAATTTGCAGATAGAAAATGATGTAGACTAAGGCAATAGCCATCTCCTGTATATAGCAATATAGGATTTAAAACAAATCCTTTCCAAAAAAATTGAATTTTTAAAAATTCAATGGGGTACATTATCAGATACTTCCCCCCAAACAGCACACATTTCCTAACTGATCTCTTTTAGGTTTTTGCACATTACATTACAATACTAAGGTTCAATACATTTGTTCAGTTTGTTACTTAAAATTAAAGCACTTCAACTATGTCAGATTTGTTATTTAGGAAGTATACCAAATAAACTTGAAAAAAAATTATAATATGTTCCCACTGGAAGAAAGGAATACAAGCACACACACAAATAATTTGCCTAGATGCCAACTGAAAAGTAAAATATACTCAGGGTTGGATATTCATTAGGTACTGTGAATGATAAGAACTTTAGTTAGCAGCAAAACCGTATTTCTGAGTTTCAATTAATAACTAATTCAGATCTACTTTGCAGAGATAGCTGGTTTGCAACTAATATTTTCTTTGAAGAGAAAGATCTTCCTATGAAAAGAGGGAAGTGACTTTCTAAATACCCTTGCAACTCATTACCCCTCAATATTTTTCTGTTCAAATAATGCAGGGCTTTCCAAAGTGCCGCCGCTGGCGACACATGAGTGGCGGCGGTGGCGGCAGCGGCACGTGCGCGCATGGCGGCGGTGCGGGGGGGCGCACATGCACGGCGGCGGCGCGGGGGGCAGGCGGCGGCGCGGGTGTGCACGCTGCCGGCGGGGGGGCGTGCAGCGGCGCGCACGTCCACAGTGGCGGCGCGGGGGGGCGTGCAGCGGTGCGCACGTGCACGGTGGCCGTGCGGGGGGCGTGCGGCGGCGTGCGTGTGCATGGTGGCGGCAGCAGTGGCTGCCGCCATGCACGCGCGCGCCGCCACTTCTGGGTGGTGTGGCGACACACCACGCTGTGTGTCGTGACACACTTTTGTGTCGCAACACACAGTTTGGAAAGCTCTGAAATAATGATTAAAAAAATAAAAAACCAAATAAACAAATTGACTAATGGCTAGAATTCAAGAGAGGGAGCTGAGTTGCTATTCTGCAAACAGAACATCTTGTTCTGTTCTTGGAAAAGAAAAAGATCTGGGGGAAGCTCTGAATGGAGGAAGAAGAACAGGGGAGAGGAATTATTTGTTAACTTCCCCTGAAATCTCCCATGCCATCAGCCATATTAATCAGGAGAATTCCCCAATGTTCTGGAACAGCTTTTCCAAAGACACAGGGAAGAATCTGTGAAAACTGTTATATGACTTCCTTTAGTAGGAGAGCCCCATAGGTATAGTTTGACCCACCAGTAGTCTGATTGTAACTCAGTATGTGCTAAGTATAAGTATGGTGGCTCACCGGGTAAGACGCCAGGCTTGTCGATCGGAAGATCGCAAGTTCGAAGGTTCGAATCCCTAGCCCTGTGTGTGGAGTGAGCTCCCACACTAGCTCCAGCTCTTGCCAACCCAGCAATTCGAAAGCATGCAAATGCAAGTAGATGAATAGGTACCACTTCGGTGGGTAGGTAACAGCGTTCCGCGCATGTCATGCGGCCACATGACCGTGGAAGCGTCTTCGGACAACGCTGGCTCTTCGGCTAACAAACGGAGATGAGCACCGGCCCCTAGAGTCGGACACGACTGCACAAATGTGCGGGGGGAACCTTTACCTTTTTATGTGCTAAGTGGTTTATATGCAAACAATTCCATTACAAGTGATAATCAGTTAACAACCACTTGTTCAGCGACAGTTGGAAGTTACTACGGCACTGAATGGGTGGTACTTATGACCGCTCTTCAATATTCTAGCCATCCCAGCACCCCCGCGGTCACGTGATTGTGATCCCGGTGCTTGGCAGCCAGCTCACGCTTACAATGGTTGCAGCGTCCTGTGGTCACAATTGCCATTTGCAACCTTCCCTGCCGGCTTCCCACAAGAAAAATCAATGAGAAAGCTGGCAGGGAAAGTTGCAAGTCACTCCCGCCACTTTTTCTCCCTAGGAGCTCCACTACGGAGTACAAGATCCCAGGGATCTCGTACTCTCTAGTGTACACTCAGGCTGCAGCACCCCCTCCCCTGCCCGTATGCACTCATGCCTCGTAGCAGCCCCCCTCCCGCACACACTTGCGCTGTGCCACAGCCCCCCTCCCCAGCATGCACGCACACGCTGCAGCACCCCCCCGCCCCACCTCACTCCATAGTACCCACCTGCCTGCTTGCGAGCTGCCTGAGACTTGCAACTTCCTGCTGGCTTCCCCATTGACTTTGTGGGAAGCCAGCAAGAAGTCTCAAGTCGCAGTCACATGAGTTCCTGACTTAACAACCTGCTACCCTTGCTTAATGATGGCAACAGGGACTGCAGGAATTGCCATCGCTAGGCAATGCAGTCACGTGACATCGTGCTTTACAACCGCATTGCTTAGCGATGGAAATTCCAGTCCCAATTACTATCGTTAAGCAAGGACTATCTGTATGCAACATATTCCGAATCAGTTCAAACTAATCAAGATGGTCTTCCATATACAATGCCAAGATTTTTTTATCTGTTTGTTTGTATCATGCCCACTACAATCACAGAGAACAAACAAGAGAAAAGTAAGCCTGGCTAAGTTTTAATACCCAGATAGCTGGTAGCACCCAACTGACCTTGGCTGACTTGAAGGCCGTAACAAGAGAAATTGGAAAACTTAAATTCCTTTTTTTAAAATTTCTTTATTTTATTAAAAAAAAAGTCTCCTTAGAGTTGTACTCGATTCTTGGTGCCCTCATGGCACATGCATGTAATTTTCTTGGTAACAATATGGATGTTTGCTGTTGCCTTCTTGGGAGTTTTCTTAATTTTCCTGCCCAGCCTACAACTCTGATTCCCTAGCAGTCTCCCAGTCAAATACTAACCAGACCCTTACCTGCTTAGATTTCTGAGAAGAGTGAAGGCTGCCTGATCCTGCTTAGCTCGGCATCCTACTTACTTAAAGGCCCCTAAATTCCATACAGATAGTCCTCGAGTTATGACTGCAATTGCCATCACTAAGTGATGCAGTCGTAAAGCACAATGTCACGTGACCACATCGCTTAGCAATGGCAATCCAGGCAGTCCTGATAGTTGTTGCAATCCCAGACGCATGGGTATTAAGTGGGAAGCAGAGGGAGTCCCAGGTATAGAGTGCGGGGGGTGCCGCAGGGGGGTGGGGGAGGCCCAGCACAGCTCAGGAAGGCCAGGGAAAGAGGGTGCGGGGTGTGTGCGAGCACAGGGAGGCCGGGGAAAGAGGGAGTGGGCTGTGTGCATGGGGGCCTAGGAAAAAGGGTGCGGGGTATGTGTGAGCGAAGGGAGGCCAAGGAAAAAGGGTGAGTGATACGTGCAAGCAAAGGGGGGAAGGAGGGCATGGTGTGTGCGAGCAAAGAAAGGCCAGGGGTGGGGAGACTTACTCAAGCGATTTGCGACCTCCCCTGCTGGCTTCCCCATCGACTTTGCTTGTGAGAAGCTGGCAGGGAAGGTCGCAAATGGTGATCATGTGAGTGCAGGACGCTGCAACCGGTCATAAGTATGAGCTGGTTGCCAAGTGCTTGAATTTTGTTCACATGACTGCGGGAGCGCTGCAACGGCCGGAACTTCGAGGACCAGTCATAAGTCCCTTCATTCAGTGCTGTCGTAACTTCAAACGGTTACTGAACGAATGGTAATAACTCGAGGACTACCTGTATTCCTGACCTTTAACTCTCTGGAGAACCACCAAAGAATGCAAACAGCAAAGAATAGAATTTCCTTACAGAAGAATTGTAACACAAACAAAATAGCGGACAATCACTGCAACCTACATCTTTTTAGATATGCCTAAATCACAGCTTTAGAAAGCTGAATGTTTTTCATATATAAATTAACTGGAATAATTTTGTTGTACCAAATTCTATCATGCTACTTTTTTGTTGAAAATGTTATACTGCTTGGTATTTGTAAGTGAAGGCATGCTGAAATAGGACATATAAAAGAGCCAGTTTGGTCTAGTGGTTAAAGCAACGGGCTAGAAACCAGGAGACTGAGAGTTCTAGTCCTGCCTTAGGCATGAAGGCTGGCTGGGTGACCTTGGGCCAGTCACTCTCTCTCAGCCCAACTCACCTCACAGGGTTGTTGTTGTGGGGAAAATAGGAGGAGGAAGGAGTATTAGGTATGTTTGCCGCCTTGAGTTATTTATAAAAATAATAAATGTGGGATAGAAAATAAATTTAATAAATAAATAAAATGCAAAGAAGTATCAAATTCCTGTGCACTAGTTTTAATTGCCATGTTATTTATTCATTTAAGAACTATTAAGAGTTTCATTCTCTTAAGGATAAAATACTTTGTACAGGAAATCAAATTAGAAAGATGTCCTGACAATACATATGTAACTATGTGGTTAATTTATGTAGTCAGTCAAAGGCAGCTTTGAAAACTAAGGACTTCAAGGATCCATTAAATGCCAAATTGAAAAGGCAAAAAAAAAAGAGGATTTTGGGGGGAAAATGTTTCAAAGATGCAGGCCCACTGCTGAGAAGGCCGATACATTGCTGTATGCCAATTTACTGATTTTAATGGTGAGCACACAAGAAGGGCCCCAAGTAAATAGATCTTAGGTGTGGATAAAAATATCCTTCAGATAATCTTTTTCACACACAAACATAACATACAGCATTTACTTCCTCACATATGAACTATTATTTTCCAAAAAATTATATAAACCAATATGTATATGGAGATAATCTAACACCTAATATCTCAGCAGAAATACTGAAGTAAGGGAAGTAACATGAAATAGGGCAAGGGACACCATTAATACATAATGCCTTATTGTACAAAAACTATAGAAGCAACAAACACTATATTTAAGGAAGATTGGTTCCCACCCTGCAAACAATTGGGGAAAAAGGCAACGTTTTCTGATTCTGAACTCCTGGTTCAGAGTATCGCTTTCCAGATATCTCTGCTTGTTATTGCAAAGTATTACTGCAGTTTACCGTATTAGCAATCATATTTATATCCAAAGCCAAGATACATACTCTGGGTTGTAAGCAACTGGGACAAAGTTTAACTCTTTGCAACGGGAACTTAAACTTCGAAACAGTGCCCAATAGGTTAGCATACACATAACATACATATAAAACCCTGAGTTAAATATATGTGTGTGTGTGTCTATCTATATATTCATATTCAAGTTGCTCCTTTAAACTTGATAGAGTTTTCAGCCTGGGTAGCCAAATTACATCACTTTGTAATTAGATAACTTTTCCCCCAAATACATCAGATCTCTTGGTAAAACTACAAAAATTAGTACACGTATACTCTCACCCTACCTATTCAACCTGTACACAGAACACATCATGCGACGTGCTGGGCTTGATGAATCCAAGGCTGGAGTTAAAATCGTTGGAAGAAACATTAACAATCTCAGATATGCAGATGATACCACTTTGATGGCTGAAAGCAAGGAGCAGCTGAGGAGCCTTATGACGAAGGTGAAAGAAGAAAGTGCAAAAGCTGGGTTGCAGTTAAACCTCAAAAAAACCAAGATTATGGCAACCAGCTTGATTAATAACTGGCAAATAGAGGGAGAAAAAGTGGAGGCAGTGACAGACTTTGTATTTCTAGGCACAAAGATTACTGCAGATGCTGACTGCAGCCAGGAAATCAGAAGATGTCTACTTCTTGGGAGGAAAGCAATGACAAATCTTGATAAAATAGTTAAGAGCAGAGACATCACACTGACAACAAAGGTCCGCATACTTAAAACTGTCAGATTTCCCGTGTGGAATTGGCAAATATTTTCTGTACAAAGCAAAAGTGTTTTGGCCAACTGCATCTTTTACGAAGCAAAGGCTTCTCATGGTGATGTGAAGTGTAGGTGCAAGATAACACACTGCCTTCCCATAACATTGAATGGCTTTGCTTATCATCTTCATTAGACACGAAGCTAGAAGGTACCACGTGTGTATTGTTTTGGCTAGATTGCATGGGAACAATGTCTCCTGATTCCTTCCGTGGGAAGCCTGCTCCAGGGGGAGCAGAGGGAGGGAGATCACATGCTTGCTTAGATGCAGCACTGCCACCCAATAGCAGGTCACACTAATATGCTATTGCTTTAGGCCTACTGCTTTAGGCCTAGTGTGTGTCACACCTAGCCTCCAGCCAATCAGAAAGCTGGAAGAACAGAATATCAAACCATGCAAAATGGTGTTCTCCTGCTTCTTGATTTGTGTGTCTTTAGCCATGTAGTTCTTCACGTGTATTCTACTTCTGAGGACTGGGCAGTGTGAGCTATGCCTGGCTTTGGGTATAGGCCGTGGCAGGAACTCTGGCCCTGGAAACAATACATGAATCTCTGCTTATAAGTTTGTTTTTGTTTTTCCTTTTGCAATGCTGTACCATGTATATTCAACTTTCCTTTTTGTGATAATGTACTGTATATACATTATTGCCTTATGCTACAAGTAAATACTTTTAGCCCTAAACGCTGCACTCTTGTCATGTCTGTTTATTCTCAAGCCTCGAGTTTTTCCCTAGAAGCCAGCGTACATCCCATCAAAAACAATGGTATTCCTCGTAGTAACCTATGGCTGCGAGAGCTGGGCCATAAGGAAGGCTGAGCAAAGGAAGATAAATGCTTTTGAACTGTGGTGTTGGAGGAAAATTCTGAGAGTGCCTTGGACTGCAAGAAGATCAAACCAGTCCATACTCCAGGAAATAAAGCCAGACTGCTCACTTGAGGGAATGATATTAAAGGCAAAACTGAAGTACTTTGGCCACATAATGAGAAGACAGGATACCCTGGAGAAGAAGCTGATGCTAGGGAAAGTGGAAGGCAAAAGGAAGAGGGGCCGACCAAGGGCAAGATGGATGGATGATATTCTGGAGGTGACGGACTTGACCGTGGGTGAGCTGGGGATGGCGAAGGCCGACAGGAAGCTCTGGCATGGGCTGGTACATGAAGTCATGAAGAGTCGGAAGCGACTGAACGAATAAACAACACAACTAATTTTTAATTTAATTTTAATTTTTAAGGCAATGGGCTAGAAACCAGGAGACTGAGAGTTCTAGTCCCGCCTTAGGCATGAAAGCCAGCTGGGTGACCTTGGGCCAGTCACACTCAGCCCAACTCACCTCACAGGGTGGTGGTTGTGGGGAAAATAGGAGGAGGAAGGAGAATTAGGTATGTTCGCAGCCTTGAGTTACTTATAAAAATAATAAAGGCGGGATAGAAAAAATAAAAATAAATAAATAATAAATTTACCTGCTTTTTAATTGCATAGTTCTCTCCATCTTCAGCTTTCATCTTTTCAATCTTTTCTTCTTGCTGTTTTGCTTCTTTTTCATACATAACCTTTTCTTTTGCCAAGCTGCACATAAAAAGTATAATTTGTTTAAATTGTAAAAACACACGAAAACTTTCCTATCTGAAAAGTTTCAAGACAATAAAATGGCTAAATATTACAGCTACTCTAGGGTACCACTTACTTTATTTTCAAATATACTATTATTAGTTGTGCATACTGACTGTCCCGGAGAAAGACTGGATATAAATCTAACAAATAAGGAATCCATCCATCCATTAGAATAAAAACAAAGGTCATGCAAAACCTAACAGACAAGTTATTAAAGCTGCTAAAAATGCTATACAGGAAAATGTATGAGCAACTTCTTTTTTATCATTGTATTGTTATTTTCTTTGTTTGTTGTTTGTTTCTGATGTACACCACCCATAGTCACTTTGTTTGAGTTCGGTGGCTCTATAAATCCATTGAATAGACATCAAAATTCATATTTTGGTTGTTCAGAACATACGTTATCTAAATCTGAATTACATTAGTACAACTATTGTTTCAGTTCTCTTTTCATACCAACATCAATGTGGATTATCTGTCATGTTGTCAAGCATTAAAAGTCCAATATATTGTTGAAACTGTCCTTGGAAGAAAAACTTCCACACTCACTCCAAAAATAAAAGGCCTCCATTCCAAAAAGATTTTAATTTGACTTGCCCGCTTGAGTGTCTGGATGAGGATAAACCAATTGAAATTAAATCAGATGAGCAGGAGGGCTGATGTATAAAGGGCTGAGGGTATAAAATCAGACTTAATGGTTGGGATTCAACGTATTCTAGAAACAAGTTACAGGCTCCCTTGAAAGAGGAAATGTACATCCTGATCTGATACTGACCCTGGATTTCCCAGGTGGTGGCAGCAAGGACCCTACAGAACAATTAGTTTTGGTCTGTCACCTGTAACCATTCCTGGGCTAGCTAATCAGGCAACAGGTATCCATGCATTGTTTATGTAATGACTAGACAACTGAAATGTATTTTATATAGAGCAGCTCTTAAAGAAAATCCAGAAGTGCAAAATGTAGCACCTAAACTAATTCACCTATGAACCCACCATTCAAAGAGAAGATCTGCACTGACTGCCAGGTGCTTTCCAGATAAAAGTGAATGTGTTGGTTTAACCTTTGCAGCTCTAACCTAGCTTAGGGTCTTGGAAGAACCTCCCGTTTCATTTATATCTACCTACACATTTGAATAAATACCATGGAATTACTTACTGCCTTTAAAAATAGGTTTCTTCAAAAACTATGAAACAAAACTTTTTCTGGACTACAGGATCCTCTGATTCTATTTTAACAATTCCTTAATGAGCAAGTACATATATCTAATTTAAATTGTTGTTTTTAAGGGGAGGGTATATTTTCCTAAGTATATCATCCTGTCATACCAAAACAACAAAAATTGTACAGGTTTGGAGGCAATTCCACCTCGGTATTGGCTTTGATTCCAAATAAAGGTCTTCCGGATAAATTTTGTTACCATGTTAA